>JAQPZY010001693.1:6847500-7437500 GCA_029931535.1 Margaritifera margaritifera | reverse complement strand
TATTTTATCAACATCTGATTTGTCATAGAGGTGGATCTTCATTCTTCCAAATTTAAATGTATATTTGGTTTTGTCGATAGTGAGACAAATAGTTTATGCAACACAAATTTAACAAGGAAAATATTTAAGCTTGTGATGTCTTTTAAAATAAGATCACACTTCACTTTCTTGTACAACCTTTTTTGTATGATTCCAGAAAATATTTAAACCTTAATTTATACTTTTATTTGACATCATTTTAATTATGGATCAAAATCATGTGAAACATAAATTGTATTTGCAATGAATGTTTAAATCTTGTTGCAACTATTGCAACAATATATATTGTTAAAAATTTTAATAAATGCTAAAATACTTCTCATACACTTGCATGTATGTACAAAGGTGCATAAAATGCATTCATGAAAAGTTTTTCACATCATATTTTATTGTAAAGTCATTTGCTTTATATAAACAGGACATTGAAGCTTTTTAGCCTGAAGGCAAATTATTTTTGACGAAAATATTGACTCAAGGTTCTGATAAAATGCTTAAAAAGAATTGTCTTAAATAAAACAAAGGATAATACATTTAAAACAGGCATGTGCAACCTACAGCCTGCGGCCCGCATCTGACACACGACCTGGTTTTATCTGGTTGTTTTTGCATCATAAAAAGCCTCTATCTGGCCCACGCCCTGGAGGAAGTTGCGCATGCCTGATTTAAGAAACATCTGTACTAAAGGTTTTAAATAGATTTCTTTTTGGCGAGAAGAAAATAAAGGCCAAATGGTGAAAATTATTTTAGCGAAATCTGTGACGAATTTTTTTTTTATATACTTTTTTATTTATTTTTTTAAAAATGTTTTTCTATCCCCGGCTCATCCGTGTCAAAGACAAATATTTCAAATTGAAACATCCTCTTCGCATAATATTGCAAAGAGAAGAGGCATACATATAAAATTACATGAGTTTTTATATTGATACAAGAAATAGTCCCCTTTCAATACGTGCACCCAAGGTTCTTTCATTTTGTTATATTAAATTTAGGATAGACGCGTATTCAATTTGAACTCCATATGAAAATATGTGTAAAATCAAACCAAGCAGGGTTCGTAAGGGCGACGTTTGAGCTTTCTCAGAAAACTACAATGGTATTAGTCATTTCCTTTAGCACTATTTTCTAAAAATTATATATTTCTAGAAATAAATAATACATTTTGTCTTGTCGTTATTATATATTTATTTTATTTTATTCTAGTTTTTAGATATCGCGTTTTACTACACTTTCAAGTTATGGTTACAAAAGGTTCCATATACCTGATGAAAATAGACATTGTAGCAGACGATGACTTACATAGAAATCGAGTTTTCGTTACAAATTAAAACTAAATTTAACATGCAACTTACTCGCTAGGCCAAGTGATGAAAAAGCTAAAGAAATGAACACGTCCTACTAACAGAGTTCCACAACATCCGTTTTGATCGCGTGTTCACCTTTTCATTTCGCTTTTCACTTGTTGGAGGGCGTCTTTGCGTAGTCCCTTTTCTAACTACACGGTTTAGGATAAGAATAGCATGTAATAAATCACGCTGATGTCTTCTTTACATACTACTTGATTATTTCATCTTATAACAAATCGTTTCAAACAAAGCCATGAAGCATGCTACTGTATGGAACAGTATGCGATTAAACGACTTCAGTTATCACAGTATGGTTTGTAAGATTGGTTTCAACTTTTTTTATTCCAATCCTGGCTCAGCTTCCGACGTTTTTTCTGTCGGCTATTACATTGTTAACGGCAGGTAATGTATCATCGTCATCCTCGTCATCACCGTCATCTACTTCTTCTTCTTCATTGTTATGATAAAATGGCAATTTTATATTATGGGTAGTTGTTATGTGTTGCAGTATTAGCACTTCTTGTTGTAGCTGTAGCTATTGTTATGTTTTATAAACAGTGAAAAACGTAATGTAAAACACTTCTGCAGATTGGAGATCATCAAAATATCTAGAGATTATTGATTTTAAAATGCAACATATTTAGACTGTGTATGAGATGATAAATTATCGATAAGATGTATGCGAGAAATTCTGTTTATTCACTCTGCTGATAGCTATTATTTTCATCTTCACCCCAACAGTTTAAACATGTTGAACGCTTTCAAACTATTTCATATACACACTTTAAACTCATTCCGAATTAACGCTTTTTAAAGCCACAAGTGGCTTCTTTCTATTACCTGATAAAGAACGACAACTCTTCATACCAGCGCTAACATTAGATTTGAATGTAAGAATTAAAAATTGTGGTTCGACAGACAGATTTGACAAGCACCCATAATTTTTTTAAAAAGCAGAACTGAAGAAAAAAAACTAAGTAACTGTACTAGCTATATGTCCGTCTTCTCCTGCCTTTCCCGTATATCCATTTGAGACGACGACAGAAGAACTTCTCAATATTGGAGGGTTTATCATGCTGGAGTTATGTTCATCGCAGCCTGGTTACGGTGATGGATCGAAAAGAAAAAGTAGGTACGAAAGAAAGAACGAATAAAATAATTTTGATTTTGTTTTAACAAAATCAATAATGTAACTGTTTTTTAAACCCCAGTCTTTAGTAGTCATCGATTTGGTTATAAGTTCTGGTCAGTAAATGCACATAATGACATACATGAAAGTAACAATTAAGACCAGCTGATAACTTTTTGTATATTTTATAATTCATTTACTGCACTCTCAGACGTTAGTAATATCTGTTGTGGCAAAATTCATTGTCCCTATTTTAATAACTTTTAAAGTTAGTTTACTTTGGACTAGTTTATGTACATTTATCAAGCACATGGGAGCATCCATTTTGATCAGCTGACTGCTTTAGACAGCACATTGTTTCCCTAATACCACATATAAAAGAAATTTCAGTCACAGTACATGAAGAAGCACAGAGGTATACCAACATTCTCTCCGATGTGCGTGTTGCAAATGCACGCAAATTTACTTTATATCTGTCCCTCTTTCAGAAGTACTTAATGACTGTCGAGCGATTCCTAAGGTAATTAACTAGCATACCTTTATGACACCTAGGACTCGACAAATCTTCGGCAATTTGTGATATTTCTGAATCTTTTGATTCTTTTTCTTGATTCATTGCTGATATGTTAATGAAAATACTTTTTTTATCAATCCGAATGTCTAAATCTTTTGTTTTTGAGAGAAAGATATATTTGCTTCTCCTAGTGGTTTTGAAAAACCTGAAAATCACGGGCCAACGTTTTTGTTTCCTACCTGCTGCGTATCTTGCAAATTCTATGACACAGATATTTATGGGTAATTGTATGACACAACGATATGTGGGTAATTGTATGACAGAGATATGTGGGTAATTGTATGACAGAGATGTTAGGGTAACTGTTTGAAACATGTATGTGGGTAATTTGTATGACACAAAGATATGTGGGTAATTGTGTCATAAGACAGTTATGAATCTACAAGCTGGGACGTGCAAATAATGCAAATTTGGAGCTGGAGTTTGAGCATGAGATTAGTCTTCAACTAATCGGAGGTAACGTTAAATTTGGAATATCATTATTGATTGGCTAAATAATGAAACTAATTGTAATATCAGTTTTGACTGGCTAAAATAATAGAACTAATTGTGATATCACTATTGATGATTTATTTACCAGCTCGTATAAATTTCACAATGCTTTCTGTACGTCCAAATGGTCATTTTGTTCGTTAACCAGACAAATCAATCGTCTTTTTTGAACTTACAACAAGATCTGTATCTGAAAAAAATTGGTACGGTTCGTTAAGTGCACGTTTCGTACTGGATTAGATACGTTATTTAAAACATTTTGCTGAAATTGCATCAGATTCAAAATAACAACACCTTTTCGTGTATTAGGAAGAATGATTCTTTCAAAATAAAAATCAACGGGACAACGATGATGATAATGTGATACAGCATATAAGTTGCTTGATAACTGAGTGAGAATTATCACATTGAAATCCCGCATTGTGATAACCGTGATAATATTGGCACATGCAAATCCCGCAATGTGATAACCGTGATACTATTAGCACATGCAACTCCTGCAATGTGATAACCGTGATACTATTGGCACATGCAAATCCCGCAATGTGATAACCGTGATACTATTGTCACATTGAAATCCCGCAATGTGATAACCGTGGTACTATTGGCACATGCAAATCCCGCAATGTGATAACCGTGATACTATTGGCACATTGAAATCCCGCAATGTGATAACCGTGATACTATTGGCACACTGAAATCCTGCAATATAATAACCGTGATACTAATGGCACACTGAAATCCCGCAGTATGATAACCGTGTTACTATTGGCACATTGAAATCCCGCAATGTGATAACCGTGATACTATTGGCACATTGCAATCCCGCAATGTGATAACCGTGATATTATTGGCACATTGAAATCCCGCAATATGATAACCGTGATACTATTGGCACATTGAAATCCCGCAATATGATAACAGTGATACTATTGGCACATTGAAATCCCGCAATGTGATAACCGTGATACTATTGGCACATTGAAATCCTGCAATGTGATAACCGTGATACTATTGGCACATTGAAATTCTGAAATTTTTGATCAAAGATATTGACCATCTTTTGTCATCTAATCTCAATTTTTTAATCTAATAGTGGCTCAGATTTTCATAAGAAGTAAATAAAAAATCACCATTGAGGAAATTGTAATAATTAGCATATACATGTATTATCAAAATTTGCTATTGTTTTGTTGAAAATTGCAACCCATTCTTTGCAGGAAACAAAGAGAAACAAATGAAACTGAACAAGAAACTGACAATTTTGCGCAAAAATAAGTAAGTACTCATTTTAGTGACGATCAACTTTTAATTTATTTTAAGTAAAAATAGTCCCGAACATTGTTAGTAACTACTCTTTGTGACAGCTTCTTTCTGTGGAAATCAGTTTGGAAAAAATTTACACTGAACAGGTTTCTTCTCTATTATTTTTCTCTATGTCGCAAATCGGATAGACTCAGGTATAAGTTTCAACTTCCTGAAACATGCGCACTCAACTCAAATTTTACGTTGAAATTTCAAAATACTAAGTTTTAAAAACAAAAATGAGTTACGTTTAGATATTTTATGACAACAGGACAGTTTAGTCGCTGCAATTTAAGTAGATGATAAAGGAATGTGGAAGCAAAAAAAAAACTGGCATAATACGTTGGCTCGCCGGGGCCCTCCGTGTGTACACCTTGTGTTTTGTAGTTGGGGGCCCAGTCGGAACGACTGTCAGCCGGTTGGAATGGCCCCGTTGGAACGACTATTAGCTGGTTATAAACGCCTGATTGTTCGGCTTACCAGATACGCCGCTCCCCCCCCCCCCTCCCTCCCGAGGCCGGTTAAAAACTGGGTGCTTTATGGGAATTGAAACAAATGTAGATTAATATGTTATAATTCTTGGTAATTGTATGCAACATTAGCTAGACATGGTGTTTCGTTGCAAAAACAAGTGTGTTTGGCTTAAACTTGGAAGAAAAGAGGTGTGCGGGAAAAACAGTGTTGCTGAGTATGCATAATGCGGAGTTTAGAAAAGGAAACAGATTCTACCAATGCTGCAAGTGGGGTACTGGAACATGAGCCCATCAAAGGATATGTGATAGTTGTGGTGGTAATTATATGGCAAGAAACAGGAAGAGAATAGAGAACAAGACAACAAAGCATCGTAGTAAAATTGTTTGGGATCTACAAGCATTTCAATACCAAAGTGCCTACCACCACGATCAGTTATTAACGTGAAGACCAAGGACAACTGCTGCTTTGAGTTGGCCATTTTGTCAGCTCTTTACCCGGCAGACGATCGAAACGTAATAGCCAAGCAAGTACCGCGCCATCCCTTTGGCAAGCTCAACTTTGCTGATATTTACCTTTTTGTGAAGGGTAGTAATACTGACAAGTTTGAGCGCCTCAAAAAACTATCGTAGTTAGTGTCTTTGGCTGGAAAATGGCCTGTATCCGCTCTGCATTAGCGAGTCGCAAAACACGAGTCAACATTCGATAGACCTCTTGCTGATCGCCGAAGTTGAAAAGAGCCACTATGGATAAAGAACCTAAGCCGCCTGGTACTGCGTCACGACAAACAAAATGACAGGAAGCACGTCTGCCGCTGGTGCCTATACGCCTTCAGCAGGACCGACCTATTGGAAGCCTACACAAAATACTGACGAATATAGGCGAAAAGCCCCAGTGGGCCGCCGCATAAAAAACAGTTTTTACCTGTGTTTTACTGGTGTGAGCAAAACCCCGGGCCTGTCCCGGCACACCGCCGCATCGGTGGGCCGGTGGGCCGTCAAAAAATCCGTTTTTACCGGTGTTTCACTGGTGTGAACAAAACCCCGGGCCTGTCCCGGTAGATAAGTCCAGGGCCGAGTTGCTTACCCAGTACACTCCTGCCCCAGTGTGTGTACTTACTGGAGCCAGGCAAGAACATCCTATCAATCCAGAATCACCACCGCTAGATGCGCGTCCCGTATTATTTATGCAGATGATTTTGAGGCACTAAACGTGCCAATGGAATGCCCTGCCGAGAATCCATAAGAAAGCAACACACAAACAAATCGCTGACCAGATTCCATGTAGCTTTTGCTACATAGTTGTTCGCAGCAAAGACGTTTCAAAAGAGCCAGTGTTATACCGTGGCAAGGATGATGTTACCACGTTCATACAGAGCCTCCAGAGTGAGATGGAAGAGATCCGGGAGGAGCTTCGTTATCCGCCTGAGATTTTAATGGATGGAGACGACTGCAAGGCTTTCCAGAAAGTCACAGACTGTCACATATGTGGTTAGGAACAGGCAACGATAGGGTACGATACCACTACCATATTACCGGCAAGTACTGCGGCGCCGCCCACAAAGCATGTAACCTCAAGCTGCGCATCTACTCAGAAAACATAAAGGTGCCAGTTGTGTTTCATAATCTGAACGGCTACAACGGTTATCTTTTCATGGAGGCATCGCAACAGCCTCGTATAGAAAAATAAGCGCCATTCCAAACAAGATGGAGAAATAAACGACCTTTACACTAGGGCTGCTACAGTTTATTGACAGTCACCAGTTTATTAATAGTAGCGTGGAAAAGCTGGTAACTAACCTACATTAAGGAGGCATTCTGCGCCACAGCAAGGCACATAACGCTTGGAGCTGATATTATCCTCCTTACGTGCAAAGGTGATTGATCATACAAATGCATGAGCAGCTGAAAGTGATTCGAAGAAAATTAGCTTCCACCGATAGAGGCCTTTTATAGCCAACTCAGCCGTGCTGATATAACTGAAAAAGACTAGGAGCATGCGCAGAGCGTTGGGATGACATTTGGTTGCCAGAGCGTGGGAAGAAACCACGACCTTAACCTCAAGACCGATGTGCCTCTGCTAGCGGGCGTGTTCGAGGCAATTCGTGACACATCGCTAAACAACTACGGCTTCGACCCGGCTGGGATGCCCTGATAAAAATCATAGGTACCAAGCTCAATTTGCTGACAGACATTGAAATGACATTAAGAAAGGCATCCGTGGCGGCATGTCAATGGTGGACGGCGTCATGCGGAAACAAACAACACAATGTGTCCAGATTATTACAGCGAAAATCCAATCAGCTGGATACCCTACCTTTACACAAACAACTTCTGTGGTTGGGCCATGATGCAGAGTCTACCAACTGGTGGTAGTGGGTCAACCTTCCAGCACTCGAATCAATTGCGGCGGACGCATCCAATGGTTACATCATTGAAGTTGACATCGAGTATCTTGAGGAGTTTCATCACGCGCACAGTGACTATCTGCTAGCACCTTAAACCATTAGCGTTTCAGAGGATTGGCTAAGCGACTATCAGCCTGATTTAGTGAACAAACTGGGGTGTAAGTTCACTGAAAGCACTACGCTAGTTCCCAGCCTACGCAAAAGGAGAGCACTATGTGGTTTATTATCACAACCTCTAGCTCTACACAAGGCAACCAAGTTCGATCAAAGCGCTTGGATGGCACCATGCATACAGCTGAATACAGACTAAAGAACCAAGGTGAAGTCAGAGTTCAAGAAAAACTTCAAGCTGATGAACAAGTCTGTCTTGGGAAGACCATGGAAATCTAAGATAAGCGGATTCGGGTAGATCTTGTGAGGACTGAAGGTGAGGAAGACAAGCTACATCGCCTGGTCGCCGACCAAGAGTTTCAATCGCTGAAAATCGTTAGCGGCAACCTTGTTGGTATTCATTCCACAAAGGTTAACCTGAAGCTCAACCGCCCCGTCTATACAGGGCAGGCAATTCTTGATCTGAGCAAGTACCTTATGTACGACTACTACAATGAGACAAAAGCGCGCTACGGTGATAAGGCGCACCTGCTGTACATGGACACTGACAGTCTGCTGCTGAGCATCGAGTCCGTTTATGTCTACCTAGATATGTCCGAAGATGCTCACCTCTATGACATAAGCGGCTATTCTAAAGAGCACCTGCTTCACAGCACGTCAAATAAAAGGCCGTGGGCAAGTTTAAGGATGAGTGCTCTGGAAAGCCCATCAACGAGTTAGTCGGCCTCCGCCCAAGATGTATTCCATAATAATCGGAGGTCACGAAGCCAGAAATACGTAAGGACAAAAGCATCTCGAGGACAGTCCTACGGGCCGATTTTAGGCACCACCTCTACCTCTAGTGCCTATGACAGAAAAAAGTGTTTGGGCACTCCATGACAGACATATGCAGCGACCACTACAAAATGGGGATGTACCGTGTAAACAAGGCAAGCCTTAGTCCGCTGGACAGCAAAGAGTGAATTGCACCGGACGATATTACAACGCGGGTATATGGCTACTACTACACTGCACAAGAGCAACATGCCTGGGCGGAGGAGTAACTAAATGAGCTCCTCGGCCTCAGCCATGGATAATAAAGCCCTTATGTGGTGACTGAGTACCTTCAGACACAATCTGTAGTTCCTAACGAATGAAGCTTCTACGCGGAGAACCACTACTCGAACGATGGTATATAGATGGCTGGCCTAATATGTCAAACCTGACAGCCAGGGCAAACACCTTGAGCGACCACACATGTTCAGTGACACGGTGTTGCCCATCTTTTGGCTCTCCCGGCGCATATAGGTACCGAACCAGGGTATTTGAGGCCAGGCGGTACTCTTCCAGACCAACCGGTCGCATCACAGCACAGAAGTAGCATGAATAGCATCAATAGTTTTTTATTTTTTACCTGTGAGCCCCGTTACCTTACTGTTTTGGGCCGACACCACGGCAGGCAGCCCCCGAATCCATTCAGAGCTTTGTTTTGCAGTCTCTGGGCAAGCAACATTTCCTGGGCGTACTGGTGCCCAAACAGCCGGTTGACAATAGTACGATTGAACCGTTGCACATTGCCCTGCACATAGTGGACGTTGGCCTCGCGCCCCCTCACACGCACGCTGTGCTTAGCCAAGAGTTACGACACAGACCCAATAAACTCCCGGCTGGAGTAAACCTGCAGCAGATTGGGTCACTTTAGCAGCCCCCTGTTGTAGATACGTGCCAGAGTGTCGGGGACTTTGGAACCCTCCTTGGTGGTCAAGGGCTTGGCTTCCTTGTAACCGCTGACGACATCAACCACGGTCAGCGCATACTTGTACCTGTTTCGCCCAACCGTGTCGTGCGGCAAAAACAAGATATCGGCCTGGTGCACCTCGTTAGAAGTTGAAATATCAAACAGTTTGGCTTTCATGTCGCCCTTTGCGAGTCAGCGACCGAGGAGTTCGCCGACTTTGGGTCCCGGATGTTGTTAAGGCCATGGATCAGGTACACATAATTTTACCGGTCACGGATGTCGCGGCTGTGCGAGTACCCCAGGTCGTGTCGGTAGCACGTGGCATGTACACGGTTTATTGGGGCCTCGCCAGGCTTGGGTTGACCGTCGGCGTCTAGTTGAATGTCAAGCCTTGTGCATGGCCAACAATAGTTGTGGCGCGGTAGATGCTGCTTATCGGGATACTTGCTCCAGGGCAGCCACGGCAGCTCTTCAAAACTGGCAGCGATGTCGCCGCCTTGCTTGAGCTCGTGTGCACTGTCGTACCGATTAGCAGCGACACACGCGATGATGGTGGACTATTTGATCCAGCATATAACTTGGAGTGCGTATTTCCCATTGGTGGACCGCACCTCGTGTCCGACTATATTTTCAGTCTTTTACCTACAGCGCAGATAATATGTTGCGATTTTAAATGACTTAACGACCTTTTGAGAGCATGGACAGCATTTGCTTTTCAGCCAAAATATCCTCGGCACCACTGGATCCTGCCTCCTGACCGCATCCGGGCGCTGCTTATTCGCCCTTCTTGCTGTGGAAAGACGCAGCAGCTGCTGAACATCCTGACGCGCTGGATGTAATAAAACAGACTTTACGCGATTGCTCTCAGCGTGCATGATCAGAAATGCTACGAACTTATGCGGCAAATCAACAACGCCGCCGTTTTTTAGCAGGTCAAGATGATGACCACGGGCGAAAAGCCGAGCGACGAAACACTTGTCGCCATTGAGGACCCAGTGACCTTTATCTCCAGCGTTAAAGAGGCCCCAGGCCCTTATGACCTAGACCGCGACCAAGACAACGTCATTGTTTATGGCAACTTGATGCTAAAGTGGCAAGAAGACTTACGCGATTCTTTAGCCGCAGGCGGCACATGAATGCCAACGTGTTGTACTTGGTTCAACGCTACGCCCACATACTAAAGGTAGTTCGCGACATTGCAAATATGGTGGTCCTCTTCCGTGGGACTGACGTGCATGGCCCACGGAACGTGCACACCATATGGTGTGTTGACGATATGGACTGTCACTAATTTCGTCGTTTCAGACAACGTCCATACCCAGCAGCTTGGTCACCATAGGCCTTACCAGCACATGCCCAGTCAAGGTTAAGGCAGGTCTTGATAAAGCGTGGGTTGTGCGAAATTAAAATATTGTAATGTCTTGTAAGTACTTTCGAAAACTACGTCATTTACCAAAATGTCAAACGCGAAAGACAAGACACAAATAATGCAATAAAATAAACGTGATATTTTAATATAATGAGCTCACATCGGCAACATTGTTGTCGGAGTAAGTAAATTCCTCATCCATTCATCTTAACGCTATCAAACGTTGAAATACAATGCATCAAATAGGAAAGTTTACACAAAGTTGTCTTTGTAATCAATATTCCTACAAACTAAGACTATCCTTGATGTCTTATTACGGTAGTTAGGTTTCATTCATACTACACATTATGATGTACGTTTATTCAAATTTTATTAAATGCGTATCCTTTTACATCGTCCAGAGCATGGATAAACCAGGAGCAGGTGGCTACATCAATATATTATGTATAATCACGGCTCCATTGCAGCACTTTATGCAGAAGCAGGAAAACTGCAATTCATGTAAAATATTATGACTGCATGCATTCCACTTCTATTTGCTTTTAAGTGACCTGCTGCCTGGCCAATTTACCACAGGCAGACGGACAAAAATCCACCAGTTTTCATTCATACATTGCATAAGATCAGACCATTGTTTACTGGTAAAAACTTTTTTAAAGCATATACCTGAAATATTTTTGGAAATAACATCTTATTTAATCTAAAGGTTTTCACATTCGATTGAATTTGTGAATTATTGGCCGTTAGGATTCGTATCCGAAGTTGCCCTGAACGAGGCTGCAAAGGACAGCTTTTTGTGGGCACATGAATTTAAAGTAAGAGATAAAATGTTTTTCATAAATCTCCTGTAAATTAGAAAATCGTTTAACAGTAAAGATGGAGAAGAAAATGATAGAAGATAATGGAAAGAAAATCCAATTGTACTGTTTTTAACTTTTGCAAGTATTTAAACTTTATACGTGTCAAGTCGATGACATTGCACATTGTAAACAACTAAATAGGGTACATTTTAACCTTAAGTTAAAGAATACAAAAATTAAACTACCTGAGAAGCATTTAAAAATCGTTATCTTTAAAACAAATCTCACGTAAGTGGGCTCAAGTTTCACTGGTTTGCTTCGTACGACTCACTTTTTCGTTTGCATATCTATTTGAAACGATGAAACCTCTAAAAAAATATGGGCTGCACGGTGCAATTGTATGAGTATACACGCGTACTACAAGAAATAAAATACTTAAATAACGGAAGTGCAATACAGTGGTTAATATATCACAGTCACTTATTACCTTCCTAAATCTAGCTAAATTTGGAATAAAAAATATCCGGGTATCCTAAAATGTGTGGTGCAGTAAAAACGAGCACTTAAGTAAGCTTCACGTCATGATGGAAAAGATGCAAAGCACGAAAATAGTATCTTAGGAGTCACGGTGACTGATTGGTCGGCGTACCGGACTGGTGACCCAAAGGGTGCGGGTTGAAATCTTATCCTCTGATCAGCCGGGGTCAGCTACCGTAGTGTGTCCTTGGGTAAGGAACTTTACTACAATTGCTTCAGCACTAAATAACCTACCTGTGTTGCTGTGCCGTACAAGACCAAACCAAATCAAACTATTTTGGTTTGACATGGGGGATCCTAAACAGACTAATAAATCACTCAGAAACTGGGTCATAATAATTATACAACACATACAATATTTTGGATATTCTCTGACGTATATTAGATTTTAGAAAGAACAAAAGAGCAGTACTATAATCAGGAGTGTACTGGGTAAGCAACTCGGCCCTGGACTCATCTACCAGGACAGGCCCGGGGTTTTGCTCACACCAGTAAAACACCGGTAAAAACGGATTTTTTGCGGCGGCCCACCGGGATTTGTCCCGGTATGCCCAATGGCCGGTACACCACTGACTATAATCGTCTTCACATAATACTTTAAAGGCACTTATAACGTCATAGACTTTGTGTTAAGAACACACTTGGAAAGTGCACTGTAGCAAAGTTCCAGTGCTTTTTTGACGATACAAACAAATTAACCTACTTTGTCCCCGACTTGTGCTGAATGTAAATGTTATTGAGTGCGTGGTCAGTGAGAAATACACAATACACGTACGTGTGTCTCTGGAAACAAACAATATTAGCGTTTACTTGTAATCAGAAGCATCAGAACATATTTAGTTATCTGCAAAAGAGCAATTTAAGTGGATATTGAACCACATGTTCAACATATCGATTGTGTACATTTCCCTCGCTGGTAATAAAGATAACGTGCAGATCACTTGCACTATGCAGGTAAGTGCTCAACTGTCTTGAAGTACGTCAAGGTTGTACGTACTGATATCGGTCCAATTTCTTTCTTTCTGGTTTTTATTGGAGCTAATACAGATGCATACATTTACATTTGCCATAAGTCGAAACAAATGACGGTTTCTTTTTCGGTCCGAACGAGTAAATTGTTTCATCTTCTCAATACCAAACTTTTGTCACGGCGCATTTTAAAATTTTCTGATTAACGTTAAGTTCATAACTTCATCATAATCATACATATTTAAAGATTACATAATTGCAGTTAATATGAATATTTTATATAATGGGTACTTTCATTGGTTAAAACGTCATCATGTCACCTCGTTTATCTGTTAATATTTTCGAAATATAAAAATTCTCTCTCAGTTCGATAACTACATTTTAGTGCTAAAATAGAGTCGCGAGCCTAACAAACTGAAATTACAGATAATACAACGGGGGCTACGATGGTCTGTCATTCGAACACGTAAATTCCTCTTGCACATATTTTAAATGAATAAAATAAAATATTGAAGTCTGCAAGTCCCATTAAATCCCTAAATTATATCAAACGTGCACTGTGCACATGGTAAAATTTACTTTTTAAATCTGAATCGTGACACCGGGAACGTTTTGCGACGTTAAGGGCACTCAGTGCAGACTCTGGTGTCTTTCAATATAACCACGTCTGCAAAGAGATAATTCTTAACTGAACTTTTGTATTCAGTGTTCGTGTGTGTGTTTGTAGAGAGAGAGAGGGAGAGAGAGAGAGAGAGAGAGAGAGAGAGAGAGAGAGAGAGAGAGAGAGAGAGAGAGAGAGAGAGAATCACGGAGAGGGGAGAGCCTTTGAAGTTTCCGAGCTAATAAACTAAAAATCCGTATTGTTGACGTGTACATCATGGTGAGTTTGGGAACAACCAGCTAAGACTGAACTTTGTTTCCGTATATCCAATGTTCGTGACAATTTTTCCTGATGCATTTTAAAACGCAAACAAACAGTTTTCGGGCAGATGCAACAATGCATTGTTTATAGCAACGTGTTCCTTTTTTATTGTTGTTTTATTGGTTTTTTTTATATACGTATAAACAGCTAGTCCATGATAATAAAGGATGGTAAGGCTGATACTTCACGTCAATTATACTAAAAATCTCAGATATGATCATTGGTGATGGCTACTGAAGTAAAGAAACATTGAATCTTAAAAAGGAATATTCTTCCTTTTTTAGGTTAATAATCAGAACTCTACCAGTCGAACGATCCCATATATTTTTAAGATATCCCATCTATGATTGAGGTCAGTGGCCTAACT
Organism: Margaritifera margaritifera; assembly: GCA_029931535.1. Classification (NCBI taxonomy): domain Eukaryota; kingdom Metazoa; phylum Mollusca; class Bivalvia; order Unionida; family Margaritiferidae; genus Margaritifera; species Margaritifera margaritifera. The sequence goes on along the minus strand of JAQPZY010001693.1, from coordinate 7,422,948 downwards.
TCAAACATGTAGAGTGGGCCCCCTCCATCCCCCCCCCCCCCCCGCATTGTGGGGGCTACGAGGGCTGCAGTCGAGACCCTGCTCAGTTCAGTGATACCGATTGGAGTGTCAGAGAAATTCTAAAAACTCTCGTCCTCTCACTCTCTTACCCCCCCCCCATTCCCCGTCTCTAGACTTGTAGTTGTAATTTCATCGATGAAAGATTATATATATATATATATATATATATATATATATATATATATATATATATATATATATATATTGTTACGGAATTATGTTTTAAATAATGGTATAGGTTTATGATCTCTGCATAATAGTCTAACAGCTGTCGTCTTGCAGAAAGTACATATACGGTATTTCAATGTGACTCAGTACATTGGACTTGGGAAATATTGGTTAAACATGAATCATATCACGTGATCTAGAGCGTAAAGAATTTGTTGAATTTCTGACCTAGATTCTATGTTCAATTAAGAGTCAATACTTTGTTGACTGGTAATAACGTCAGTACACTGGTACTTTAGCGGTGTCACGCATAACCTAGTTTCTGATTGGTTCGGAGAAGGTTGTTTTCTAGAAGGATTAAATTGTTTTTAAGTAGCAATACAGTTTAAATTGGTTTTCCTTATTCAGTTTTGCGCAGTCAGAAGCTATATAATAAGATGTATTGCTGTGTTTAGGCATTCCTAGCATAGTTTGTCAGCCTGAGAGGTCATAATCGAGATTGGTCCATTTTGTGTGGATATTCTACTTCAGTGATATTATTATTATCATTATACAGTATATTCTGGATTAAGTACTACTTCTTAAACTTTAATAATTATACAGCTCCGTGGAATTATCGGAAACATTTCTAGAACTTGTGATATTCCATATTCACAAGGACTATTTGGAATTTATAAAACTTGGATATAACTGATTCTTGTTAGTACATCAGTACACTGAAGGTTTCATTCGGAACTTACTTCATTCGGAATATTTGGATTAACTTCCGGATCAGTGAACTTTAGAACAATTTAGGACTTTTAAAGATATTCTATACTGTAAGTTATTTTTAATTCCTTCACTTTGATTGTTTGTTGAAATATTTTAATATTTTAGGAAATTAAATATTTGTATTTTAAATTTTGAAAGCTTGTTTGAGTCTTTTCTTTTGTTACATTTACCCCTAGTCGTAACACAATATGTGTGTGTGTGTGTGTGTGTGTGTGTGTGTGTGTTAATCTTGTCCATAAAGGTGATTTGCACTTTAGATTCTGGTCACTTGTCAACAGAATGTTTAAAGGCATTTGATTTCAAGGCCATTCTTGTTGACAGTTAGGCTGGGGTTTTTTTTCCTTCATTTCAATGCTACACATCCTGTTGATATAGGTCAAGTAAAAATGTGTATAAATAGGGATTTGGTAAACAAAGAATTCGTTCCTGTTTTAGATCAGTCCGTGGGAATCCAGTTGAGATCAGACTTTACAAATTGTGCCGTTGAAATCAGATATAATTCGAGAGGAATTGTTTATTTAATATATAGATTAATTGGAATATTAAAGTGCTCATTGACGTTTGAATTAATACATTACTATGGACTTTTGTGAACTCATTCAAAGACATTCTGTATTGTATCATTGTGTTTTATCAGGACATTCAAGACTATTGGAACTCATTCGGAACATTCTATATTTTTGGACTTGTGATTGGGACATTTAGGATTATTTGGAATTTGATTTGCAATATTGTAAGTAACTTGTGAATTTCACTTTGTATTATAGGGAAATAAATTGCTTGTTGATATTACTTACATTGGTAGTTTCTTTTTCTTTCTGTTACATATTTTGTAAGACCTAGAGTCTTAACTATATATATATATATATATATATATATATATATATATATATATATATATATATATATATATATATATATATACATACATACATACATACATACATACATACATACATACATACATAGGTTTGCATGTTGACCAAAGTTGATCTTTCCCGAGATTCAGATTGATATGATACGGCCCGTAACGAGAACCATCACACGTACTTTCCCAAGAATTGGACTGATCTGAGACGGCCCCTTACAAGAAGCATCACATATGGAATTTGGCAGGACCAGCTCACAGCGAAAATCGGCTGCATTTGTTGAACAGAATTAAATGTTTCTTCACTTTTATAAATGAATGCTTCTTTCCTTCTTTTTTCCAGTTTGCTAATTTGCAGATGGTCAACGTGGCTTTGATTTTTCATTAACGAAAATCGATCGACATAAGGGTTTGTGAGATTTCTTCGATGCTCAAAATTAGCTAATTGAAAAAAGAGAGAATATTATTACGCGAGGTTTTGAAGGCCAGAAAAGGAAATCAGAAATCAAAAACAAAGACAACAGAATCAAAGACAAAAGTAAATTAGTTCAGGATTGCAATTATAAGAGTTTAATGGGTTTTTGTGTTTATCGTAGTATAAACTCAGTTGCCCAAAGGCACTCTGAAATGTTTTCCACCAACTTTCTTTGTCAAATTCTTTAAAAAATACGTAAACAGTCCCTTTAAGTTTTTAGAGAAATATTGCTAATTCTCTCTCTCTCTCTCTCTTTTACTCTCTCTCTCTCTCTCTCTCTCTCTCTCTCTCTCTCTCTCTCTCTCTCTCTCTCTCTCTCTCTCTCTCTCTACATATACATATATTGTGTGTGTGGTCCCAGAAGGAATTATGTCACATTTCCTCTAATATTTTGATTCTCCTCTTACTATTTTATTTTAATGAGTAGACCCAAAACCAAATCTTAGGTTATCTTGGATTGCTATTATATATATATATATATATATATATATATATATATATATATATATATATATATATATATATATATATATATATATATTATATTCTCCAGAAGATTGTGGGGTTTTTTCTTCTTAGATATGTAATCTCTGAATGTTCCTTTGCTGAAATATTATTCATATGTATGCAAAAGGTCAGCAAAACCACCCCGCGCCCCCCCCCCAAAAAAAAATAATAATAATTTAGCCATCACAGCATCGATTTTGGGATTTTTCCGTTGATGTGTTCCCATAAATCATCGTGAATTTACATAATTCGGTGATTGGATATTTTAATTGGCCACGTTGAGTACCTCAGAGGAATATTTTATCATTTAAACATAATGAGATTCTGGGAAGAAATTACAAACTCCAATAATTACCAAGTAAGTCCCGTGTATCCCGTGGTATCCTCAAAAGTGAAGCAATTGTGGTGTAGTGTAATCGAAACTTGAAACAATGCGAGAATATAAAAGAATTTACATTTTCAGCAAATACTGGCTTTGTATCGATGTCTTCGATAATTTAAGACAGGTAATTTAACTTTTTCATAACTTTGCATTGGGATATACAAAATTAGTTTACACCTAATATTGAGGGTAAATAAAATATGTAATCAAAACATTTAATCAGTATCCAACAATCCTTTATGAATGTTAACAAAAATAGGAATTTCTTTCTATTTCTGGAAACCTAAACAAGTAGAGAAGTCTCAATATTCTTCCAGTTTGCAACTCCCGTTTATATTATTAGTATCACATATACTACGCGGAACAAGTTTTGCAACATTGGAGAGGGCCATGAAACATTATTGGTTGGAAATTCGAAGTTTTAATTATGCCAAAATATACAATAACATTGTATAAAGAACTTTAAATTTATTCCTATATTTACCATATATACTCGTATAAGTTAAGTCCAACTGCAAATAGCATAATACGCCGGCAGATCAGGGTCTATGTTGTTTGTTCTACTGATTACTACTATGCAACACAAATCTGGGTCTGTGCAGTTTGCAGTTGGAATCTATTTATAAGCTAGTATATACGGTTGAGAGAAGAAGAAGAACTTTCTTGGTTTTCCTATAAGGCCATATATACGGTATTATTCAATACATAAATCAAGATTTGAATTTAAACGAGCCCACCCAATATTCATGGCAGATTTTAGAATGACTAAACTTGCAGTGTTGCAAAACTTATATATAGTTTACTTTGAATATGAAAATAATATCTTCAAATTGATAGCTTTCAGTTCAACTGATTTTCATACAGTTCTTATTGGAACAAGTTCATCCCAATCTGTCATCGCCATAAGTGAACTTTTAAAGGAAAAAATATGCCAATATGCCAACGTTAACAGATAATCCATCATGCGGACCACATACTGTTGCTTTTTGGGGGACAAATACTATCTGCAATAGATCTACCACGATTTGAGTTCCGTTTTTTTTTTTACAATAAATCTCATAAAATAGCTCAAGTCTAATAAAGTTAGTATCCACAAAAGATTAATTCATATGTCAATTTCAGTGCAACTGAATTTCATCCTTAGGAACTCTCCTCTTTCCTCCAAAAAAGTTAATTATAGAACCATGTCCATTTTGTTTGCTTGAATTGTTATGCTAAAAAGTGTATTCAGTGAACCAGTATTAATAATGTTCAGCAGTAATTACTGTTTCCTAAACAGACAAATTATGAAGCCACCTCTATGCACATCAGTCCATGCTTCAGTGAGAAGAGTAGTTGCTAATCAAATCTGCCGGGCTTGCATACGGAATTCTCTAGGTTAGCAGATACTTCTGGCGGGTGACTGCTATTATAACGACGTAAGAGGATGACAGGTGTTTTCTGTATTTTTCCCATCAAAGTATTGATTTTGTATGAGATCTTTTTTTTTAAATCGCAGAAGATACACCTGTTGAAGTTATATTTTCACAGCACTGTATAAACTGCACATGCACCAGTAACGTTTGATTTGATACTTCTTTGCATTTTTGTCGAATTATTCATATTTCTTTTCATCCATGATTATCATCTCGGCACAATCAAAGTTTTAAGTATATAATAAGACAAATGCATTTTCTGCAAAGCATGCGATAAAAACTTAAAACTCTGATGTTCTCTGGAGCATATAATCTACCTACATTTGTAATATAATCTATCTCTTACAAGCAAAGACTTTCTCTGCCATAAATTTTGCCCTACAGTCATAATGAAATGTGTAATTATTGAACTGCTGACAATGTGATTGCTTAAGCGCGACATTTTGTAACGATGGATGACTTGAAAAATAGGTTATGGACACTTTACTTATCCTAATTCCGAGTTTCCTACTTATATATATATATATATATATATATATATATATATATATATATATATATATATATATATATATATATATATATATATATACATATACATATATATATATATATATATATATATATATATATATATATATATATATATATATATTTATATATTGTTACGACTAGGGGTAATGTAACAAAAGAAAGACTCAAACAAGCTTTCAAGATTTAAAATACAAATCTTTAATTTCCTAAAATATTAAAATATTTCAACAAACAATTAAAGTGAAAGAATTAAAAATAATTTACAGTATAGAATATCCTTAAAAGTCCTAAATTGTTTTATAGTTCACTGTTCCGGAAGTTAATCCAACTATTCCGAATGTAGTATTCCGAATGAAATAACCTGCACTGTACTAATGTGTTAATAAGAATTAGTTATATCCAAGTAATCCTTGTGAATCCGGAATCTCACAAGTTCTAGAAATGTTTCCTATAATTCCACGGAGCTGTATAATAATTCAGGTTGAAGACACAGTACTGAATCCTAAATGTACTGTATTAATAAATAAATATCCAAAGAATAATATCCCACACTCAAAATGAATCAAATTCGTTATGACCTCTCAATCTCTATTTAACATTCAAGAATGTCAGAATGCGGCTATTAATCCCTATATAGTTAGCCTTAATGCGCAGGATCGAATAAAAACCCATTCTACGTCTTCGATAAACAAACTGGGTATTTCGAAATAATTTCCTTCTAGTAAACACGATTCATTCTTCGGATGTGACCTTAAACTATAATTCCTGGTCAATATAATGTTTACTCCTAAAAGTACGAGAACTAGGTCAAAAGTTCAGCCTCGCGCACGGAAAATACGTCACATGACTAAAGCTACAAGCAACTAGGTGAAATATTGATCCAAAAATACCGTATGTGTACTCACAGTAAGACAACAACTGTTAGACTAAGAACAGAGATTATAAACTAATAAACTATACCATTAGTAAATGGAAAAATATAAATATATATATATATATATATATATATATATATATATATATATATATATATATATAAATATATATATATATATATATATATATATATATATATATATATATATATATATAAATATATATTTATATATATATATATATATATCCTACCAGGTTATATGGTATCAAAGCACTTTCATAAATAGTTCATACTGGTTTATGGCCCTTATTAAATGTCAAAATTAGCTCCCTTGATATTCATTTTCGGTACTCATAAATTTTTTTTTTTTTTTTTAAATTTATCGTTTCTCTCAATATTTTCATACAGAGCTTACCAACATCTAGAGTATTCATACTTTCACGATAACCGTGAAACAAGTATCCGGAACAGTGCAATGGTTAATTGTATCCAACTTCTTTGACATAATAATTGATGGGGTGCTTAATGTTTAAATGATTTACTTATTTATCTTTCCTTCTATTTCGATATCTTCACTGCATTTTTGTCTACCTTATTCCGACAAGACCTGGTCATACAAATGAAAAAACTATTTTTGCTATCGCACATGTCTCGGCTAAGGAAATATAAATGCTTTGTTTGAACTGTATCTCACACTCTTGAGTAAGCTAATAGATAATGCAGCACATAATTATATACACCTGTTATCGGGGTTTGAAATCTTGCGACATGCGAACACACGGTTATTTTGTAATGTTATATCATCATAAATTAGTTTTACGTCTCATCGTACATTACTCGACTGGGTGTCACCTCAGAAACGGTCAATTAATAGTGACTGCGATGATTTTCACTATCCAGTATAATACATTTTACCTGTCTGTCAAGGAATACATATCAACTGTTTTAGTCTAGTTTTGTTGGAAATACTATATTTTAAATGTATTTGTCATTTTAAATCGTTTAGAATCATACCCATTTCGCGGTTTATAGGTGTCATGTAGAAATAACCCAAAAAACCAAGGTGCGTAAAGCAAATCAAAATTGAAGTATACTGACGTCACACTCAAAAGGAAGGGTGTGTATATAATTAATTTGTGCATGACAGGTGGTGGCAGCTAAAATGAAGATCGGTTTGGGAATTTATGAGATTTCATCCGTTTACTGGAAGCCATTGCACTTCACAAACAAGTGCGGTTAATTTGCATAAATATGTGCATGTTTGAACAACAATATGTCCTAGCACTACATCTCTTTATTAATTAAATTGACCTACTTTATCATCCATGATAAGATTCATTTCATCTAATGCACAGCTTTGAGTAGCTTTGATCTCTTGCACACACATACACACACACACACACACACACACACACACACACACACACACACACACACACTTATTAGTACACATTATTGCTATCCTTATTTGGAAACAAATTACTCTTATTCAGTGTTTCTCTGTAAGAAAGCCAGGTAAAGACATAATCATCTCCAATATTTATTGTTATATTTATATTGAAAATAAAAGTTTACTGTTGTTTATTAACAACAAAATATTGTTTACAATAATATTTGTCGTAAAGGAAACTGTCATGGTGTGTGGTGTGTATATATATGCTTATATATAAGCAACACAATCTTGTTTACAATAATATTTGTCGTAAACTTAACTTTCATGCCCGTAAGTATTTGTTTTGGAAACTGCATTGTATTTGTATGGCCATATTCGTGCTGATGCTATGCCATCCTGTTTTTTTTTAATACTAATATTCTGAAAAGAAATGAGAGAACAATCAACCATTTGTGTTGGTGTTGGATAGGGAAATTCCACCCTTGGAGTAGGAATTTATAGGTAGGTACATGGCAGAGCCTTTACAAGCCTACTAATTAGGATACCAAGGGTGGGATTTTCCTATCCTACACCAACGTATAAGGTGAACTGTACTCATACCTTTTTTTTTTTTTTTGTCAGTGTCTTTTTTAGATATCTGGTACACTAATACAAACGTAAGGACTTGTCATAGAGAAATACTTTTATTCTGTTTTTCTGTATGTACGTCAATAGTAAGATTTATTGACCCACACAATACAAATATCAGTATCTGCAGTAAGTCTAACGAAATAAGCGACATCAAAGCTATGACGTCATGAGCGCTTTAGTAGTATACAAAGCACACGAACAAGACATCATCTTTATATTCGACCAATTAAACTTTTTCGCATCAAAAATCTTGACCGGAATAACACGATTTAAATTCCTCAGAAAGAACCCAGTGTTAGGCTAACTTGAACAATGTATGTATGTATGTATGTATGTATGTATGTATGTATGTATGTATGTATGTATGTATGTATGTATGTATGTATGTATGTATGTATGTATGTATGTATGTATGTATGTATGTATGTGTGTGTGTGTGTATGTACGTATGTACGTATGTACGTATGTATGTATGTATGTATGTATGTATTAGCGTTTAACTTCACGTCAGTACAACAATGGCTATATGGTGCCGTTTAAAATTAAAGTTCTAAAATATAAAAATGAAGAATTGCATAAAACACTTTAGGAATATAAACCTTCCAAAGATAAATATAAATATGAAGTTCTGCAAGATAAAATATAAAAGACAAGATGTTTACATTCTGCAAATGTAATAAAATAAAATATAAATGTACAAAATATATAATCCTTAAAGTACAGGGTAATTTTCTTTATATATATCGCATTTCCTCAAATGTCCAAGATTTATTCAGGTGATGCATCATCATAAAGTTCCTTAATTTAGTTCACATAAAAAAATCTTCTGTCTCATGGGGTGGAAATCGATACACTGGACAAGAATGTGCTATACTGTCAGTGGACACTCGCAGGGTATGCACTCTGCCCGAGGTTCGCCCTTCAGGAAGTATGCATGAGTCAGGTATATGAATGTGTGTGTCCTACACGCGATCGGCACTATACCACTTTATCTCTGCAATTTGTTCAACATGAGGGATACCACTCTCCAACGATGGGTTTGATGTTACGAAGCTTGTTTGTGAGGTGTTTGATGTTACGAAGCTTGTTTGTGAAGGGTTTAATGTCACGAAGCTTTTTGTGCCTAGTTTGATGTTACGAAGCTTGTTTGTGAGAGGTTTGATGTTACGAAGCTTGTTTGTGAGGCGTTTGATGTTACGAAGCTTGTTTGTGAGGGGTTTGATGTTACGAAGCTTGTTTGTGAGGGGTTTGATGTTACGAAGCTTGTTTGTGAAGGGTTTGCTGTTACGAAGCTTGCTTGTGAGAAGTTTGATGTTACGAAACTTGTTTGTGAGGGGTTTGATGTTAGGAAGCTTGTTTGTGAAGGGTTTGATGTTACGAAGTTTGTTTGTGAGGGGTTTGATGTTACGAAGCTTGTTTAGAAAGGGTTTGATGTTAGGAAACTTGTTTGTGAGGCGTTTGATGTTACGAAGCTTGTTTGTGAGGGGTTTGATGTTACGAAGCTTGTTTGTGAGGGGTTTGGTGTTACGAAGCTTGTTTGTGAGGGGTTTGATATTACGAAGCTAGTTTGTGAGGGGTTTGATGTTATGAAGCTTGTTTATGAGGATTTTGATGTTACGAAGCTTGTTTGTGAGGGGTTCGATGTAACAAAACTTGTTTGTAAGGGGTTTGATGTTACGAACCTTGTTTGTAAGGGGTTTGATGTTACGAACCTTGTTTGTGAGGAGTTTGATGTTACGAAGCTTGTTTGTGAGGGGTTTGATGTTACGAAGCTTGTTTGTGAGGGGTTTGATGTTACAAACCTTGTTTGTGAGGGGTTTTGATGTTACGAACCTTGCTTGTGAGGTGTTTGATGTTACGAAGCTTGTTTGTGAGGGATTTGATGTTATGAAGCTTGTTTAGGAAGGCTTTGATGTTACGAAGCTTGTTTGTGAGGGGTTTGATGTTACGAAGCTTGTTTGTTAGGGGTTTGATGTTACGAAGCTTGTTTAGGAATGGTTTGATGTTACGAAGCTCTTTTGTGAGGGGTTTGATGTTACGAAGCTAGTTCGTGAGGGGTTTGATGTTACGAAGCTTGTTTGTTAGGGGTTTGATCCAAGATAGTTTTGCTAAGTATCTAGAACATCCCGATTTATATAATATTTGAAGTCAGTATATTGAATCCTCCATTCGGAATGGGTGACTGCGTGGTAGCTTTGCCTGCTTTTTCTACCATTTCATTGACCTTAAAACCAGTGTGACTAGGCAGTCAACAGTAAATTCTACTTTTGCGACCTTGTGTGAGCAAAATGCATGTTTCTATAAGCCCTGGAAAGACTCCTTTGGACTTGTATCATGACAATAGATAACATATAGGCCCTTGGGATTTTTAGAATACTTTTATATAAAGGTAATCTTGTTTCATGTTAACGCATTTTAAACATGAACGCCCGGGGAAAAAATACAAATTAGCATAGAATATTTCTGAATTGAGATTTTCAGCGAAGCAAATTTGGTTAAAATTATAATTTCACACAACGGTTATTGCACATGTAATATCCCTAGATTAACGTAAGAGTATATTATTTCTCATGTCAAGGAAGTCTTCCTTATATATAACCACGGTTGCGTGAGACTTTGACGTGGCAAGGAAAAGTACACACATTTAAATATTAAGTAGCTATTTGTCAAATAAGCCTCCAATTGGTATCAAACAGCTAGGTGCACATTTGCTGGTGGTATCTACAAGAACAATCGTCCAAAAATAGATAAAATATATTTCATTCATCTTTAAAATAAAATTTGTACTTTGATCATTTTAACGTATGTTATTAATATTGCAGATTCTTGTGTCTCGAGCTAACTGAAAATTCAAGATTGGCCAGAAATAGTCAGGGGATTGATATTGAACTTTTAACTGGAATTACATAACGTAAGCAACCATCTGTATAGACCTTGATAGTATAATTTTCTTCTACATTAAACTTCTGAGCATCAATAATTCGTTCTGTATCGTAAATCTTAAAAAAAGATATGTTAAGTACACTCTGTCATTCATAATTGTTTGATTTTTTTCTTCAGTCATCAAAGAGTAACCGTTTGGATAGATGTTCATCCTTATCTTTTTAAATGCATGACTTTTTGAAACATTTTCATCCTCAGAATTAGACAGTTTGCAGCGTACTACAAAATGACATGTATACGAGTCCATATTATTATAAAATTCCATATTATTATATCTTGACACCTTTCAGAATACAGGTAATGATAACAATAGTATTCATATAAGTTTATGTTCCGAAACAAGCGTATACCAGGATCTCCTTATCCGTATCACGCGTCTTTTTCATTTCATTTACTTGGAGTGCCGGTAACTGATCTTCCTTGGTTTGAATATTTGATAGGGTGGAAAATGACTCAAATAACAGGTTATTTTTAGGCCTGTCTAGACTTTTGGTCTTTTGAGTGATATGGACGAATTGAGATTGTAGCAACAAAGCACGACATCAAAACGGCCTGTGTAAATCAGTGAGATGCAGAAAAGGATATATTTTCTATCAAAGAAAGAACAGTATATGGTGTGTGATTTTTGTAGTTAATGTAAAGTAACTTACTAAGCCGTTACACGTTTTAATATTAAAGTTGTTTTGTCTGTCAAAATGGCCACAAGAACTTGATAAAGTAATCCACATATTTCACTTCAAAAGTCCAAAAAAATAGCAAATTAACAGATATAATTTGTCGCTTCGCGCGTGTTTAGATTTATTTGAATATCTTTGAGCATTGTTCGTTGTACATTCGATCGATATGTATTTATATTTACATGCTATCGATTGGCATTTATATGTACATTCTATCGATACGTATTTATATATACATGCTATCGATACGTATTTATATGTACATGCTATCGATACGTATTTATATATACATTCTATCGATTGGCATTTATATGTACATGCTATCGATACGTATTTATATATACATTCTATCGATTGGCATTTATATGTACATGCTATCGATACGTATTTATATGCACATGCTATCGATACGTATTTATACCTACATGCTATCGATACGTATTTATATTTACATGAAATCAATACCTATTTCTATTTATATGCTATCGATTGGCATTTATATTTATATGCTATAAATAGGTATTTATATTTACATGCTATCAATTGGGATTTATATGTACATTCTGTCGATACGTATTCATATTTTAATTATATCGATATCGATACATATTCATATTTACATCCTATCGATACGTAATTATATGTACATGCTATCGATACGTATCTATATTTACATGATATCAATATACACTTGTATACTTATATTTACAGCATTACCTACATTTAATGCATCATCAGTGTAAAGTCAATAAGCTGCTTAAATAGTGAATATTTTTTGCATTCATTCATTGATAAAATGCGCGGAAAAGAAAAACTCTGTGAAGTTAACGGAACTTCATAAATGACGAGGAAATCTGTAGCATTGCCTATTTCGACGCATATCACAATAAAATTCAGTGAGAACTCCGCGGTTTGTGGACGTATTTTAACCGGTGCGGTCACCTCGATCTGTTCGGCAGTGACTTCAGGATATTCTGATTAAAGGTGTTTTAGGAAGCTAAACCTAAGGCCACGTCTGTGGCATGAATAATAGTAAATTGACGCAACATTAGGATCCCACAGATACATTACAACATGGACCTCTTCAGCAGTTACAAGAAAAAATGATAGTGAAAACAGCTGCAGCAACAGTAAATATGATAGCAGTAGTATTTCTTTCTGTCCTTAATGGTGTTGCTGGTTTTACCGTATGCACCAAGTACTAAACACTTCAATTCATTGAACCTTTTCTGTACAGAAATTTCATTTAACTGTCAGGTCTGTAGAACTAAGAAAATCAAAGGGTCCTACAATATAATTTCCATTATTATCAAGGTATATATATTTTAGTCTGTGCAAGTTGATGATTAAACAACTCTGGAAGTTAATGTCTATTCACGGCTCATCTTACTATAAATGTCCATATTGAAAGCATCGAACAAATACAGATAAACTGTCCATCCGAGCAAAATCATAAACTATCTACACGAAGAATGTTTTTTGTTTTTTGTTTCAACGGCACTTTAACACATTATTGGCCATATCATGCCAAAGAAATGGGAGCTAAGTGCCTTTCCCAAAGACACACTGAGGCAGCCGATCCAGGCTGTCCTGGCGTTTTTCCAACCCACGACCCTTGGATCTACATGAAGAAATATTTACATAAAAAGTAAAGAAAAACCATCATCAGACTACTTATTTGCACGTTTGTGCACTCGTGTGTTCGTGTGCTCTTTCGTTCGCTAGGCGTTCGTTACACCTTCAATACCCTCGACCCTGTTTCACGTGCACTCATGAAAATTGGTATGTGGATGTTTCCAAACCATTCAAAAAAACCCTCAAAAAACAATCTGATCTAATTTTCACGCTTTTTGTTTCTTACAGCCGCAAAATCTTAGACCCTATCTCACGTACAGTCATACAAATAGGTATAGTGATGAATTTCATGGGGAGTAAAATGAGGTCACTGTAGCATAATTTTCACGTTTGAGCGACTCTCTTATTTTCAACCATCCGTTGATTACACCGTCGATATCACGAATCCACTTACAAATAAACTCCTCAATTTTACTCAAATGCAACAGACGTAGGTGCTCTCAATGTGCAAATATTAGAGAAAGTACCTATTTTAGTAGCTCCAATACTAAAGAAATGTTTTCTCTACGTTATAACACTGACTGCATATCACCTGATGTAATTTATTTGATAACCTGTAAAAAATGTAACATGCAATATGTTGGACAAACACTTCAACAAGTTTCTAAGAGAATTAATAATCACCGTTTTCATATAAAAAATTGTATGGATCCACAGTTCTCCTCTAATGTTTCAATACATTTTAATACAAATAATCACTCTTTACGTGATTTTTCTTTCATGCCAATCGATATTGTGCACGGCGAAATGAACAGACTTATTAAAGAAAGTTATTGGATTAATCGGTTAGATATTTTGTATCCCAATGGCCTTAATACTAATTATATAAAATTGTATAGATTTTTAGTGGAGGAATTTATATATTGTATACATGTGTATGTATGTATGTATGTATGTATGTATGTATGTATGTATGTATGTATGTATGTATGTATGTATGTATGTATGTATGTATGTATGTATGTATGTGTGTATGTATATATGTATGTATGTATATGTGTATGTATATATGTGTGTATATATATATGTATATGTGTATATGTATGTGAATATGTATATATATACATGTGTGTATGTATGTGTATGTATGTATGTGTATGTATATGTATATATATGTATGCATATAATATTTATATAAAAATATGTAGTTATATGTATGACTGTTAGTCTCTACATTATAATCTCACTCTTAAATTCTAATACATTCAGCCCATTCTTTATCAACAGTAATATGAATTAAAACCAGATTCTTCAGGTTAAGAGGAAAGAACATTTTACAACTTAATGACTATCTTTATCTCGATAGATTTATATTGAATCTCTATTTGTTGAATGCCAGTATTTCTCAGAAGTTAAAACTGTTCAATGGGCCATCCTAATATAAGCGTCTAAAGCGAAAACATCGAAGAAACCTTCTGAAACGAAACATAAGTCAGCTGTACATCTGACCACAATCAGAAGCTATTAGCTCAAATAAATATCTTAATGAGAAAAATACAAAAGAAAAAGCCATAAAATTGGTATTTAGTTGGCATATCCGAAAAGTGTATAAAAACGGCAATATTCAAATATAGTTTATTTTTCATCTTAACTCAGTTGTATGTAATCACAACCTCGATTCGTTGTCCCACGCACATTAAATTTGACTTGATAAATAAACATAGTGGGTCCGTAGCCCATATATTAAATATGCCAAAGCCCTAACCACTGGTTCGTAGCACATAGAGTAAATATGCTAAAGCCCTAACCACGGGTCCGTGGCACATAGAGTAAATATGCCAAAGCCCTAACCATGGGTCCGTAGCACATATAGTAAATATGCTAAAGCTCTGACCATTTAACATATTGGATTCTTTTTATTTTAAACTTCTGAACTCATGATGTGGTTTATCGTAAACTTACCATTCTGAGCATTTTATATTCGACAACCCTTTACTTACGTACCGGTTACGGTAATCGAAGAAAAAGGCTTAACATAGTAGGCTTCTACCCCCGTTGCACATAAAATCGCATGAAACAAGTAGAAAAGTGTGGCTGAAGATTTTTTTTTTTTTTTTTTTTTTTTTGCTGTTGTTGTTAAAGTGACAAAGAAACACCAAAGGATTAGCTCCAAGAGCCAGTTCTCCGGGATTCAGTACAACTAGGGACTTGTAGAAACTAAGTAACCTGATCTATTTTTGATTAATACATTACATCTCCTGCAAATCTTGCTCTCAAAGTTGGCATTGCCTGTGGTAATATGTAGACCAGACATAACTCAGGCTTTCATGCTTTCCTCGGCTTCTTACAAATGGTTATTTTCATATTCCCGGACTCCAGAGATATATTGTAAACAAAAAAACAAAAGAAAAAAACAAAAAAAAAAAAAAAAAAAAAAAAACAGCAGATAACTTTTTTAGTTATATATATATATATATATATATATATATATATATATATATATATATATATTGATATATATATATATATATATATATATATATATATATATATATATATATATATATATATATATATATATATATATATATTAAATTCACTAATTGTACTTTCAGGAATTAGTATTGCCTACCTAGGCTAAATTCATTTTCCCTATTTTGACAACTGCTAAAGTTAGTGTTCATTGGACTTGTGCAAGCTCATTTCTCGAGCACATAGGAGCAGCCATTTTGATCAGCTGTCTGCTTTAGTTAGCGCGTTGTATCGTTAATACCACATATAAAGAAATTTCAGTTGTGCTTGTTGCAATTGCATACAGCTGCACCTTATACCCGTGCCTCTTACAGCAGCACTTAATAACTGTAGAGCGGAGCCATAAGACCAGACATGATTTAATTTTGATTGTATAGCTGAAACATTTAAATCTCAGCATCTAAAGAGTCCTTTTTGGCAATTATCATGCATTTCTTCAACAGAATAGTATTCATTAGTACCAAAGTCTCACACAAGCCACCACCACCACCACCACCAATGTCATACAGTGGTAAAAAGTAAGGTATTTTAAAATGCACATTGCAATTTCTTAATATAGCAATCAATGTTCTGCTAAAAGACAGGAACATGAAACTTACCAAAATTATTTATGTGATGTCAGTGATAAATTGTACAGTTTGAACAGGGATGGAACATATTAGTTTCACACAGGGCAAAGGGCAAAGTGTAAAATTCTTCTAACACCAGTATAGAGAAGCGAATTTGCGTTGTCATCATATTTTCTTTAATTTATTACAACTGGATTAAAAGAAACATTTATGCTATATTTTTCTTTTATTTAATCAACCGCTTATATTTAAGTTGAATTTACTTCTATGTTCTAAGATTTGTAATTTCCCCATAATTAAGGACATTTCACACACAATACTCCCATGAGACATATTGTATAAGCAAGAGCAAAATAGGCATAAATAGCTTTTTTCATACATAGCATCAATATTAATGTACCATTTTATTTACGCTATTTCTGTGGTAATATAGTGATATATTTGTTAAAAGTTGTATTGGATGCTATTTCTATTAATTCTCTCTCCCTCTTTTGTAATCTAGTCTTTAAAAAAAAGCAATTCCATTTCTGTACTTGTTATTACTGAATGTATGATTTATTCCAAAGTAATCGTACTAGAAGCAACTCTTTCAAGTTCATAATCTAAGTAACTTAAGAGACTTTCGCAAGTGTTATATTAAATCTGAAGTTCTGTGGAAGAGCACAAGGATACAGTGGACAATGATCCGATAGAATCTGAAAGTATAATTGTATCCTAAACATTTTACCAAACACCGCAAACTGTATGACTTTGGTACCAGTATTTTGTGCACTTGATACCTCGGAACTCAGTTGTATAGGTCATAAAAATGTTTCAGTAATTCATATTGAAAAAAATCAGCACTTCAATAGAGATTGTCATGTCTTTCACAATTATTCTAGCTAAATTTTCATTTCACTGTTACCATCTCCTTTTACCTTCGTATCAAACGAGACGAGAAAAAAAAACTATTTGGTACAATCAATATATTTGACTCAACTTTGGTATTACTCAAGTTTAGTGTTGCTTGGAGTATATGTGATACAATGATGTGTTGAATTAAGGTATTTTACTCCTTTAGGTGTCTTTTCTTGCATGTGATTAGTTATGTATTAATCGCATGTTGCCATTTTGTCATTTTGTTATTTATATAACAAACGTTTTGCTTTCTTTCGCAAGAATCATATAAGCAACATACACGTTAACACCCGTCACACGTGCAATGCATGTAATATATATATATATATATATATATATATATATATATATATATATATATATGTGTGTGTGTGTGTGTGTGTGTGTGTGTGTGTGTGTGTATGCATTGCACGTGTACATGTTCATAGAAGTCTGATATAAATCATTAAGGTTTGTCTCTTGTACATTTGAAGTTTTGCTTTACCCTTAGGATCGATAAAATCATGTATGCCGTTAGTACTATTTTTCCTGGTGAGCACCTCATCTATAGTGACGGACAAAGGGTCCAACTATTGGCTGTTTAAATTGTACCAGTCCAAAATGCCTTGTTGAGAAGACAACCAACCTTTCTTGTGCCGTTACTGACATAATAAATGGAAAGTTATGGTACAATCGATGGCCTCCCTGTTAAAGAAATATATTTTACCAATCCAATTATTAATATAATTGGCAAACCATCCATGTTTATTTGAAAATAACTGAACTAAGTATTACAATATTTCCGATGAACTGAAAAACGATATTTTTACTACATTAATTAGAAGAATGAAATAAGGACTTTTTAAATTCTGCTTTTTTTTACCTTGAAAAGAAAGTCACAGAGGGAATAAATGCTAATAATAGCAACGAAGAAATTAGTAATGTTGTATGTTTGAAACACAGCTCTAAAGTTCTCGTTACTCAGAGCAATAATTACACAGTGTGCATAACTAATTACAATTCAACAATTGTGAGGATTCAATAGCCAGAGATCTTTACAGATATCTATGAATCGGGTAATGGTTGTCGGTTTTTTGAAACCTACAACTTTGTACATTTCGCTTCGTCATATCAATAGCACCAACAATTACTTAAATGGATATTTGTCTTGTTTGCTAGAGCCTTTAACTGTCAAAAATGTTTTTGTTTTATTTTTCTTCACGGATACTTTGACTTACACAGTGTAAATGATCATTGATTAGCATCAAAGATGAAGACAGAAAAGTTATAGAGCTGTTTTCCGTTATGTCTGTAACAGATTTTTTTTTTTTTTTTTTTTTTTTTTTTTTTTTACGTCAGATAAATAATAAAATGATGACAGAAATATGTCTTAGAGTCCTAGTGAAATGTTATATTTAAACATTGATACACAAATAGAAGACACAGATGTAACGCTAGGTCAAAGCATTATCACCGTCTTAAACCTTAACAATAACCGTATCACAATTGTATGTGATCCTGTTAAATCATTGTTGCGGTTTGTACAAAGATGTATTGATACCCAAAGACGTAGGACTTTGAGGATAGTAATATGAAAAAGACCAAGACAGGGAGAAAACAAATTGACAATAAATTAACAACTTTTGAAGAAAGTGATATTGGAAAAGCTTGTCGAATCTGAGACATATTGATGAGAACAGAACCAATATTACTATACAAGTAAGTATGTGATTACTAAACGAGCGTTGCAAACCATAAGAGAAAGAGTAGGCGTACAAGAGCTAGTGCCAAACATCCAACAATACTGGTAAACAATCGAACATAGGATAAACAGTGAGATAGATGGCTTGAAGACTGATATGGAGAAAGTTGTAAAATTAATGAAAGACTATAACACTTTACAATCACAGTTGGAACAGTTACGGAGAAATTTGGATAATGAAATGCAACAAAGCGACAAAATGATGGAACGAATGAATAAAGAATTAACTGAATCTGAAGCAAAAGTTTACAAGCGAAACAGATGCATTCACAAATGAAAGAGATAAAAAAGACCCTTGCATTAACAGTAATAATTAATACAGTCCCACAAATATATAAAGACATTCCAAACTGAACTGAAAACATAAATGTACATAAACATTCTGCATCGGGTGTTAGAAGGCATGAATAAAGAAAGGTAATCGCCAATAACAAAAAGCGCTTCTAGATAACATCAGACGAATAACAGCATGCATATAGTTTTACTATTTTTCCACTGCATCAACTCAGGACTAAGTACTATGATGACGGAATAAAATTAAACGTGGGGCAAAAAGATGCAATTTCAATTGTTAAAGATAAACTGACAGTGGAACAAATAATGAAAGGGTTGTTGGCAATGTTTTAGTCTGACGCTACTCCCAAGACATGAGTTAACCGTTATAGATTTAGTTATGCTCCACCACATTTTGCTGAATAGAATAAATACACAGTATATTATTATAAGCAAGAATAATCAGGTTAATGCACAATTTTTGTCAAGTAGAATATTGAATATTTAATTTTTTTAGCTCTTTACATTGCTTTTTACATTAGATTAGCAGTAAACAACGAACGTAGTGATTATAATGTTATCACGAAGAATCTTGTCTTAAGAGAGTTAAGGAAATACGTACATATTATCTAGAAGAGAACGATGTTTTAATATTTGTATTGAACACCAAAGAAAAAGGAGTTCTGTCAGAATGTACAATAAAAACTGGCAGCAGTGTAAAAATGTCTTACGCATAAACAGAATGGTGTGCTAACTGGTGCAGCCTTTACTGTGCTGTGCTGGACGCTCTGTGTCCGTGTGCCGCAGGCACAGTCTGCGTTTGTATCCTTGACATACTTTGGAGCACAATAAATGGCAGCAGTAGAAGAAATTATTTAAGGAGTAATAGCTAACGGTCTAGTATTTACAGGAGGGAATAATCTATTTAAATTTGTTGATCCTGATGGAGCTGATAAAGGAAGATCTAGACATGATAATTTCATAAAAGAAAAACACAGTAAAAAAAAAGACAAGACAAGCGACTACTGGAATGAACGACAGAATCAAATTTTTCCATTCCTATGGTCGACCGTTACAGCTACTGCATATACTGAATCACCAATTATTGTTTTAAATCGAACTTTGTCCTTTATAAATCCTATCTCTAGTTTTATTGAATCATTGTAACTTGATCTTGTAAAGTTTACCAGATTTTGAACTTGTCCTGTAAATTTAGCGGAATACAAATTTGTGTATTTAACCACATCTGATATTCCTTCCTCATACTGCACTGTTGTAACAATGATGCCATCACGGCTGCTGCAGAGTATTATCATCATTGAAAGTAATCCGTAAATCTGCCTTTCCTGAAGCGTTCGGTTATATCTCTCTAATATTTGACGTCAATAAATGAACATTATTATCCTCTTGAAAAATATTATTCAGCACAACAAGCTTTCACCACACTTTTATCCCATCCAAACTTGTATACAAATAAACACTATTTCTAGATACCGACATTGTTGCTTTCATATTAACTCGTGAAATATTTATATTAACGTTTTAAAAAGTGTTAAATTCAATACATTTTAGCGTTGTGCCATTATTTAAGATACGAAAAAATTTAAATTAGTGTTCACACCACCGTTGTCCATCATCTCAACACTCAGCAGCTGCGCTAGTAATTATATGGAAGTTACACATGCTTTGTATGATCATTAGCTTTGTTCAAGTTTATTCATTTTATCATTTCCATTTATTATAGCAAGATTTCAAATATCATGAGACTGGGATATAGCTGCGCTAGCGTAGTAGGGAAATGAGAGTAATAAAATTTTAATTTATCGAAACTTCTCGACGTATTTATTTATTTACGCGTGGTCTTCGCTCCTGTATAAAAAGATCGTACTATTTTAAATTTCACTATAACTAATTTATTTATTTATCTACTACCGTGCATGCGATATGACGTAACAAATAATATTTCTGCTATTATTATAAATTATGTGCACAAATAACGTCTCAATAAATAGTTCACTGCAAAATATTTTCTGGAATTCAGAGTACTGTATACTATTGCGATGTGTTTGCAATCCAAAGGACAGGATTTTTGTCAATTGTTTTGGTTGTATGCTATTGTGCAGTGTATAGCAGTTACCTGAATACACGCTGTCACATTTTGCTATTACACTTGATGAAATTTTCTTGATCATTGTGGTGTTTAAACCCGATATTCATGTTAAGAAAAAAAAAAAACACTCTTCTAAAACGATGCGACGCATCTCGTCTTACAACTGATTTCAAATTTGATATTTACGCATGTCTGTTTGACGATTGTTCAGTGGTATGTTCCAGTATGTTTGTAGATAGCTTACCGTATTCAATCACTGCTGTAAAGAGTACTTCACTCCCAAGCTCGTCAGGGAAAATTATTTATGGAAATAGTGTTTTTCTCTTCGGTCATCTTTTACGGGTAATTGATCCTAGTAATTACTATTAGGTATACAAGTGGTTGATAACTGATAAAACACATAAACAAAATGGTAAACTTTATTTATCCCGGATTGCTCATATACGGTTGGAAAGATTATGTTGCGTAACTAGATGCTTAGCCAAGCAATGATCTGTGGATTTGACATGAATTCCTTTCGTTCTAAAGACGAAGGATATTATTAAGGGCTTTAATTGTGTGGCATATCTGATCACTGTTTTTGTAAGAATTTCAAATGACTTTCTTGTATGACAAACAAAATGTCATTTTAGTTTTCTTTTACTTGTAGAAGAGAGTAAACACGGAGAAAGAAAACCACTGAAAACACAAACTACCGGAATTCCTTTTGCTACACTTTCCAACAGGAAACTGTATCTCTCTTACATTTTTATTATATTGCAGGCAGTTGATTTTCTTGCTTCAGTCTGATTAATTGCAGATGTCACAATCCGTACTTTGACCAGCTGCAATATCGTTTGCAACTCGTACATCAGATGTCTTACTTTAGTCTAAATTATACATATTGAACAAAACAAATTGACCCGGATTTTCTTGTCAAAAACGTAAGTTTTCTATATTGTTAGAAATTATAAATACTTGCTCTATTGTCTTATATACAATCCTCAGTTTCGCTTAATTTCTCAAAATGTCTCCACAGATTTATATTTTCTATTATTTTGAGTATGATGCTTTTGACTATATTGGGGTTTTTGTCTTTTTATGTCGAAAGAGAATAAAGGCAGCGAAATAACTATACAGATTTAAAATTATACGCCTGTTAATCTTTTCTGTTATTTTTGACACAAAAGAATGGAGGAATTCCTCGAATAAGCGGAAATTAAATCTTCAAACTTTCCTCAGTGATATAACAAGACTATTTTCAGTGGAATTCTTGATATTTATGGCTGTTTTTCATTTCTTTATGCCTGATAAATATTTCATGCAAATTTAGTGTTGTCAACTATACATTAAGCAACGTCTTTACAAATTTAAGTTTTAGGGTGAAATTATGATACATTGTTTGTGAAACTGCTACCAGGAAAGTTTGCGTAAAGTTAGAGCTCACATTGACCATAGCAAATTATATCACTGCATCTTCTGAATTGTAGATCCAACGAGCGAGAAAACGATTTTGTTTTCTCTTTTGAAAGTGAGCTTGACATTTCTCACAAGCCTCGTATTGTCAGCTTCTCCAAGTTTTACACAACTACTCAAGGGTAGCTTCATGACAAACGTGGTGTTCTCAAAAACCTATGGGATGTTTCTACTAACGAACGATTGGAAAAAAAACAAACTTTAAATTGTATTTACGTTGTGGTTTATTCTTCCTTATGAACCAATTGTATTGCGAGTTATCTGATTCGTGTAAAAAGTATTTTTGTCTCTTTTCTCCTGTTTCGAGACAACCGAACGTTTAGTATTACCATATACACTCTCTCATAAGTCTGGTCCAACTGCAAACAACATAGACCCTGATCTCCCGTTGCATAATGCGCAGGCAGATCAGGGTCTATGTTGTTTGTTCTACCGGTTACTCCTGGCAAACTGCATATATGCCCAAATCTGCCGGCGTATTTTGCGACGGTAGCTCTGGATCTATATACGGTACTGATTGCTTACAAATTTGAATCAGCACAGTAACACGGTTTTCTTTTTTCCTTAATTATCCAGATTTTCCCCTTTGAAACAGTGGGATTCCGTGAAAATTGTCCAATCTGATACAATGAATACCGTAAACACTCGTTCTTATGTCAAGGCTAAAATAATAATAATAATAATAATAATAATAATAATAATAATAATAATAATAATAATAATAATAATAATATCGACAGAGGAAAACCTGTATCATCCGTTATTATATAATGATTCTGAATCAGGGTAGAGTATATCGTTTAAATCATTATGACCGCAACAGTAATAAAATTGGATATTTGGTAAAATATATTTAGAGTCTTTTTAAAAATAACATTGGTGAGGCTAATGTACAAACTGTCTTTAATAATTTTTTTGATATCGACCCATATTTTGTTTGATTCGTGCTTATGAACGTTTTCACGGGTAGGTTTTACGTTTTCTTTTAAAAAGTTTTCTCCCTGAAACGTTTTTATTCGTTTTTTTTTTTTCTTTTTTTAAAAAAATGTGTACTTGTTCAATACGAGTCATCCTTGCACACGGGTAAGGGAACCCCTTAAAAACGTACTTTTATAATGTCTGCCTCGACATTCAGAACTCACAACTTGCTAGAATAATTATCATGGAATTTATATTATTACAATGTCAGTGATAAAGTAAGACTTTATTTTTATGTAAATTAAACTGGAGAAAATCGTAAAAACTTCTGAGATTCTGTGTCAGCCAGCTGTAGCGTACTAACGGGGGGGGGGGGGGCGGTTGCCCCGAGAGCCAGAGGTCTTGGGGCGTCAAAACAGCTGATAACAATTCGGGCCTCGTATTCTAGCCCTTTGGGCCATCATCGTCGCCCCGTGCGCCATTTACCCTTAGGACGCCACTGTCAGCCAGTCATAAAGGGCTTTACTTTTGTAACAGTACTTTCGATTGGTTTAGAGTAAAAATTCAATCTCAAACTCAAGGTCAGAGATTTATGATGTTCAGGCCAATTGTAATATAATCCGAGTAGTAAGTACTGTAGAAGTTAGATGCGAAATATAATATGGCAGTGAAGGTTCAGGGGATAATTGGAACTGTATTGACAGAAAAAAGCATTGCCTTTAGGTTAATTTTAAAATATACGTGGAAATTCTACTTTTAGTTCACTCATCGTTGATTTCTTCTGCTAGATGACGACGTTGTTGTTGTTGTTGATGATGATGATGATGATGATGATGATGGTATTATTATTATTATTATTATTATAAATAGTACTCATCTTCAGTTGTATTAAGACTATCAATCCGGAATTGTAATAGCATCAAAACTAACAGAAACGCTGTGATCTGTTCCAAGATTGATAAAATGTATCAGTGCAAAGGTCATACTACATGAAACAAAACTTTCAAATCTCACAAAAAACGTCTTTACTTGCAAGTTATATCTTTCGTTCAATTTTTATCGTCAATTTATCATGTATCATCTACTAAGAGAGACATTATACAGAAGTGGCAGATACTAAGAGAGAAAGAACATTAAAAACGAAATTCGCAAATAAATTGTGCAGTGGAGATTCCTCTATGCATGGCATATTCGGTTATTTGGTCAGTCCACAAGAAAATAGTTAAATACATGTTGAGTTTCTACATCTGCTTCAATAATTATATGTAGACATTTTTGCTTGTGGAGGTCAAGCTGGGTTTTCAAAACAATATCGGGTCGCAAATATGGCATACTGATCACGTCAATGTTACAATACTGACTTACTCAGATAAGTAACAGCGTGCCTTGCATAAAACATTGTGTATGAAACAGCCCTTTGAACAATGCCCTATTTACACGCGGACGAATTAAGCAGACATTCGAGCAAGAGTCAGGCATTAGATCTATCAATTTCAGTCAAACCATATCGTTCAAGCCTATTGGTCATGAGTTGTATCATCATTCCCTTGATGTATTAAGTTGTTGGTGCCAAGGTGTATATATATCTGATTTAAGGGAATTCTGGACCACGTTTCTTTCCATTTACTGCATTTGACAAAAAAGAAACGGAAAAGAAAGAAAAAGGAAATAAAGACTGGACAAATTTTCGTCACTACTCTCGATCTACATGCTGTCTGAAAACTACAAAAAGTTAGAAAAATCATTCTTTATAATTCTTTTTTACCAGTATTTTAACAAAAGGGTGCAGATTAAAGGGTTCATTGTGCAACTTACACGTGTGCCCAACTATTTAATAAAAGATATATATATATATATATATATATATATATATATATATATATATATATATATATATATATATATATATATATATATATGGGGGTGGGGGTGGGTATATGTGCGTGGGTGTGTTTGAATTACTATGAAAGGAGCGTTTATTTGCTCTAAGCATTCTCCCATCTAATTTTAATTATCGGTAATAATTTGCATGATGTTTCTTGATAAGATTATTAGTACTGGCAGACGTATGATTATATCCAATGTTAAGTATACATACAGAGTTGACAAATTATGGCATCACGTCTTTTGTCAATTACTCAAGAACAATACTAACATGTATCAGTACACCTTGTACACATATACGCTGATGATTACTATTTTAGCGCTTATGTTGGATAAGATTTTCCTGGTATGATTTTATCCTTTATGTTTTAAACGCTACTATTGGAATTGAAGTGGTTTTAATCTCCACATAAATTGTCTATGAAAAAAGATGTATAAGACTGAGAAGCTCCTATTGAAAATATTGTGATAAATATTCTTTAGTCAAAATCTAGACACATGCACCAGATACATTTGTGACTGAACACAGTGGCGGCGCAAGGATTTGAGGCTCCCGGGGGCAATGTTGTTTAGTGGCGCCTCTACTAAGGCGCCCGGGGGCAATGTTCTTCAGTAGCGCCCCTACTTTACCAAAGAGAATAGTATTTATGTCAGTTGCCAACCTCCACCCACCCACCCCCTCTATCTACGCCCCGGTTACAGCTGGAAAAAAAAAAAAAAAAAAAAACTACGGCGCCGCCACGTGCCAGGCGCCCGGGGGCAATTCCCCCTCCCCGACCCACCCGTCGCGCCGCCACTGACTGAACAAATAGCTGGATAATCAGGTCTACACAAACTTCTTGCTTCATTTAAATCTGGACCAAAATATTTCCATAATATGTTAAAATTAGTATCAATAAAACCAATAACGTTTGTAAATTTCAATGCAAATATTCCTACTCTTTCCACGATATTTTCTCTTGATCTGGATGGTTATGAGATTTGAGTCTAAGCAATCTCACCGTCGTATGTGCGGGCATTTGGATCACTTCGGGCTTTTCTGCATAAGCTTCAACGCTCAACCGACTGAACCAATCGGTCGAAGTGTTTAGAAAAATCAAAGCCCCCAAACAAGAAAACCAGGTGAGATAAATAGGTGTTACATGCAGGGCCGTCACAAGTTTGCGCTGGAAGATACGACGCCCCGGGCGAGCGTCGCCTTAGGCGCTCCCCACTCGGGAAAAAATACCGCAAAGTCGGCGAAATGGCGCCCCCCAGGCGTGGCGCCCGCCCCTTACGACGGCGCTGGTTACATGTAGTTAAGTATCTTTAGTGAGCTGCATCATTTTCATAAACATTGAATATAGCAAAATTAGAGGCAAAAACTTACCTCCAATCGAACGTGTTTTTCAACATGATGGCGTTCTATTTGAAGCAAGTTTTGCCCGTAATATTTACTCTAAGCAGTGGTTTGCGAAACTATGTAGCTCTTCAGAGACACTGAAGTACCTGAGCGACTCTGATTCTTCAAACACTTCGATGACTGTTGCGATTGGCAGGGAATACAGCCACTGCCAACAAGCTCGAAATAACACTCATGTTTGTGATGTAGGGTAGCGAGATTTGTAACGTACGTTCCCACGTTGTGCGGATCGTGTAATTCACAAGGTCCTAAACGAGATCCAGTAGTTACCGTATGTTCTCAAACAAATTTATCCCTTGGTTTGAGCATAACAGACAAACATTTTAGAAAGACCGCCTCGATTGCGGAATCGTCTATAGTAAAATATAAATTGTATCTAAGCCACTGCAAATCTGATCAGAAAGAAATCAAAACATATATTAGGTCATATATCTAAAGATGGTTTCCTCTTCCATCAAAAGTAGTTGTTTATAACCCAGTAGTGGCGCGATGATGGGGGGAGGGCTGGGGGGGGGGGCAATTGCCCCAGGGCGCCAAGCGAGATGGGTGGGCGCCGTCGGGAGCTTTTTTTTTTTTTTTTTTTTTTTTTTTTTTTTTTAATAAGCTGTAGATGGGGGGAGGGAGCTTGGCAACTGACATAAAAGCGGTTCTCAGTGGCAAAGTAGGGGCTCCACTAAAGAACATTTCCCCCGGGCGCCTCGAACCATTGCGCCGCCACTGTTATTAACTGCCGGTAATATAAGCTTGACAAACTGAAAATGCCATACAATTAGTGTCCACCTTTTCAAAGTAGCGATAAATGTCCGACTGTGAGAAGGTGGATATCATTTCTGAAGTATGCTGTGTTTTCCACGGGACGTGTTAAAGAGCGAACAGCGGCGGCGTGCGTTTGAGGAGCCCGGGGGCAATGTTCTTAAATGGCGCTACTACCGAGGCGCCCGGGGGAAATGTTCTTTAGTGGCGCCCCTACTTTGCCACAGAGAACAGTTTTTATGGCAGTTGCCAACCTCCCCCTACCCCCTAGCCCCCATCTAAGCCCTGAAACCGGGAGCTTAAATGGAGGAGGCGGAGTGGCAATATTAGAAAAGCTCCTGACGGCGCCCCCTCTCACCCAGCTCCCTGGAGCAATTGCCACACCCCCCCTCCCTTCGTGCCGCCACTGAGAGTGAATACGGGATATGGCCAAAAGCGAAATGATTATACACTGACAAATTTTTATCAATGATTAATCCGAACCACCACCTTCGTTATTCCAAAACGCGCAGAAGTATATCACTTTACAAAATTAGGTGGTTAATGTGATTAACGGTACATTTAACTCTCGCCTTATTATTTTTCGGTCTTATTTCGGGTAGACATGGGACTTAAAATAAATTTAATGCTGCTAATGCGATCAAGATAATAGGCTCAAATGACATTCAATGACTTTCATACAGTTTAAGGGTCATAAGCATTGCATTCGTGTAAGAAAATCACCGTCTAGTGTTGTTTACACTTAATATAATGTCAAAATACCCATTTCAGGTATCAAATTTGCGTATGTTGTGAAAACTTGCAGGTGCACATTCTAAGCCGTGTTTTAAAAAAAATATACAATTCTAACACTTTCAACGCGACATATAGCGCTTTTGGGGTTGTCGTTATTGTTTTCCTGGTTACATAATGTTGCTTCAGTTGTATTATATGCATACAGACTCCATGATGTGTTGTATTATCCTCGAACAGACATATTACGTGACCTTAACGTGAATATTAACGCGCTCGTTATAATATTGTGAGAATCTATTCAAATAACCATATAAAGTGTTCAACTATATCTACTTCATTTAATCATCGTAAAAAAAAGTTTGACATTCATGAGCATTAGTTCAGAATTACCGTTTTTCTGGGCATGTGTAAAATTTACTTATTTCCGGAAGTGGATCCATGGTTCGGGACACTGACTTAAAAGTCACTGACCGGAATGTACCAGTTAGGCCAAGGTATGGATATTATCAGTTTACAGCGTCTCCGTGTTTTAGAAATAATAATTTAAAAAAATATAAAAATTAAAAATGAATGTTTTTCCCCGTTCATTGTATATGCCAGTTTGTGCACTTACATTACTGTGTGCTTGTTCTTTTTCATATAAATACATGAATCAATAGAGAGAGAGGCAGAGACAGAGAGACAGACAGAGACAGATCGAGAGAGAAATTTAAAAATAGACACTGGTGAATGGATACACATTTTATTATAATAGATTCAATGTCTTTTGGTATAGAATATATGTTTATTATGAAATAATACTGAAACTAAGAAGTCCATAGTGAATATACATTTCCAGTGTAAATTTTTCTTACGTTGTATAAGAACCCCATATGATTAAAACCAAATATTTACATTGGCTTTGCCGTTTGTATAAATTCCCAAAGTGGATTTTCCTGTTCAAGATATGTAAACAGAGACAACATTTGATCAGCGGACCTATCTTTGGCATATAATACAAAATTCAAGTCCAAAATGTCGGACACAAATAATTCGTTAGTGAAAATATAGATTTTCATTCAGATTTTTTTAAAATTACATGAAATTACCTGTTTAAATTTCATTTTGACTGATTTTACTTATTAAATACTTGATGTCACTCTTGAAGAATGCTGGTGACACAGTTGATGACTTAATTATCTCGAAACAAGTGCTTAAGATCGCGAGAAATATGGCGCACGATTGAAAGAGAATCACGAAATCAGGAGGTTGGAGGATATTTACTACAACTACCACCACCACCACTACTACTTCAACTAATAAATTATAATAACTTTTTATATCACCCTCCTCGTCGAAGTAATGTAATATTAATAATGATAATTGTTATGGTTGTAATAGTAGTCGATGTTGATTGCTTTCCCTCTCTTGTCTCAGCGTTTCTTAAGTGTTGAAGTTTCTCCTCTATCCTTCAGTTTTGATCTGCTGACTTTGTTCTGTTTTTTTTTTTGTTTTTTTTTTTTGTTTTTTTTTTTTTTGTTTTTGTTTTTTATGGTCTCTGTAGATAACAATTGAAAAAATGAACAAATACTCACAGTCTAACGTCTAAAAATATGTTCTTTTTAAACGGCAGAACTAGTCGGGGGTTGAATAGAACACATCAAAAAGAATTAAAAATTGTACCTGCGAAAAATGAACAAGAAAAGTTTGAAAAAAAATGCATCAATAAAGAAAGGCTAAATAAACTAATCTGAAAAGATTGAAGATGAAAGTTGAAAGTTAAAGAAAAAGTCTGTTCCAGTCGAATCCGCTTCAACGAAAGTTCTATCGTGAAGGCAAGAATGAAGACAATGTCATCCCAGACAAAACAGCTCAGATCATTGAAGCATGAGGTCAAAATTTAGTGGCTGGAAAAAGTCGAAAGAGGGAACATATTGATAACAAACGTGAAAAAATACAAGTATGTGGAGTTTTGTATGTATGCTTGTGTACGCGCGTGTGTCTGTATGTACAAACGTACCTTTGTACTTACGCATGCACACTAAAATCAAGCACGCAAGCGGCAAGATGATATATAACTTTGATATTTATATTCATACATACACCCACACTTCACATTTTTACAAATGTTTTATCTAAACATTTCTCTTGAAAATCAATTACCAATTGATTTATCTGCGGTCTTCTCAAGTACCTCATTTATCGGCGGTCCAAACGACAGATTTATCTCTACAAACACTAAGGTATGGAAATACAATGAGAATCTTATCTTGCCACTAAGTAGGTGATACAGTCTGAATGTTTCTTAATCATATTTAATCAGAAAAGATAACCTCTGCTTATTTTGCACTACGAGACAAGGACTCGGTTTTCAAACTCAATTATGATTGTGGCCTCTTTAATTCATCTAGACTTATCACTTTACGGCATTAATATTTATGCTCATCACTTGCGTCTATCTTTACAGATAATTTTCGAATAAAAAGTATATTTAGAAACAAATTTCAGTGTTGTTTTTTTTCAAACTTGAGTTACAATTTATGATTGATCTAAACGCAATGAATTTTATCTGAAACCCTAAAGTTAAAATATTTTGATTAAGACATACTTACATTTTTGACTTTATTTCTTAAGAATTGTCTTTCAGAGTGACTTTACAAGCTAAACTGTATGAATTCGACCGTCTTTATATGGTTTCATGTGTGATATATATCGGAAAAAAACAGAGAGTAATCATACGCTTGGTTATATTACCTTGCATAAAATAAATTATCTTTCTATTACTTGTATTACGAATACAATTTCAAGACTTGTCGATATTTTTTTTTTCGGAGATGGGGGTTGGGTGGGACCAACTTAATAGTTAATGTATTTGGATCCTATTTGTATAAGTTTTATCCTCATCTACGAGATTTACAACAATCCTATTTCTCGGGAGATTTATTTGAATTCTTGGAAAGAGTGGATAGGACCCTTTTTTCTTCATATATACAAAATGTGACAATTAAGTACTTTAACAATCACTGTAAAAGACATTCAGGGTTGTAAATCGTAAGACAATAACCGTGAGGTTTTGATTGAGGTTCCTCTCTCAGTCCATACAATTGTGATCTGGCAAAACGTCTTCTGTGATTGATTGAGACAAAATATCAATCTTATACTATGCTCAATAGTCTTACGACTTCAAAGTCAGTTCTACTGATTGATATTGCTTTATATAAAATTGCTGTCATATAGTGCGTTTCCAACTTTCACCGAATATCTTCCGTAAAAAATTTTGGGATACCTACAAGTTGTTTTTCTTTCTTTTTTTCCGATTGCATGATTAAAGAATGAAATACAGTTAAAATAAATACATGAAAATCATCTTCTTCGAGTTATGTATAGCATGCATACGTCTTTTGTGATTTTGTAAAGTTCTATTTAAGTTCAGTTTTCATTTTACAGCCATTTTACTAAACGGTAGAATGGGGTTTGCACACTTATGAACAAACATTTTTTCCCACTATCTCTCAAAAGATGAGGAGAAATGTGCAACACTAGAGAATAATAGTTTATTTACCATTAATACATACTTTATTTACAAAACATTATTTGCAAATATTCTACAAATGGTTTAGTTTACAAAAGTTATAAATTATCTTCTATCTCGGCACATTTTAATTAAATTCTGGTACCTTCTTGGCTTTCCATTTTTTAGCAATTGTCTAGAACTTAATACCTGACACTTGTTCAATTCAACAAAATATTATTTCTCGTAGAATAATCAAAATTGCTTATTCCCACAATCCGTTTCCTCATAATCTACACATACTTGGGTCTTATCTACCCATCTCCTTTCTTCTACGACATCGATAATGGGTGGATCTCATCTTTGGCAGAGACAATGGTTCTCGACCAAGACAAGAATACACGTAAGCAGTTGATTAGAGCACATATCATTTGACCGCCTCTATACCGTCTGATACGACCTTTCGTCATCTTACAACTTTACAAGTAATTTAAATAACTGAACTAGGGGCAAAAATGATGACAAACAGGTCCACAAAAAGAAGCCTTTTCGACACATAAGCTTTAACGGGTAGTTTTTAGTAATTTGGAATTTTTTAAGTGTGTTTTCTGAACGTTTAAAGTTTATACATTAGTTTGGTAAACCTTGGTCGCCTTGCGGTTCCCTGTGCTTCTCATTGTTAATTACACAATCAGACAGAACTATAACATCGAGAAAATATTAAGCCACAATGTTTTGTCACTTTGTCTTGGCAGTTCTTGGTGTTGGTGATTTTCAGTCAATCGATTTAAAACGTATGTGGTCAGTAATCTTCACCATTTGAAACCATCACCTTGCTACTTAATCTATCGTTCTCTCTCTCTCTCTTTTCTCTCTCTCTCCCTCTCTCTCTCTCTCTCTCTCTCTCTCTCTGTCTCTCTCTCTCTCTCTCTCTCTCTCTCTCTCTCTCATGTGTATTGTACAAGTATTTTCTTTTACAATATATCTCCTATTCTTCATCCTTTTCTTTTCCTTTCATTTGTTTCCTTTCTGTCTTAATCTCAAATATTTCTTCTTCAACTTAAGTGCCCTGTATTGGTCTCTCATGTAGAAATACAACATTCGCCTATATATCATTTTCATTCTTGATTTACATCATGATATAGGTTATTTCCTTTTCTGGAAAAGTCTCATTGAAATTCTTCTAGGTAGGAGACCGGCTTCTTCTTTCCCGTTTGAAGATTTGGTTGTTACCTGATTCATCCCTATCCATTAACATAACAGATAATATGATAACTACCCAATATCACCCCTTGAGTGATACTGATACTTTACATTGACCTTGTTCGGCTCAGAGAGGTTAAATTTAGTTTGGTGTTTTACGGCAAAGAAGCACTAGTAGGTTACTTAGTGCTGGGTCAGTTGGCGTCAAGGGTCTTTCCCATGGACACACTACGGTTGATGACCAATGGTGATTTGATGGTAGGACTCGAACTCGCACCCTTTCAGTCGCGTGTCCGGCACTCATAGGAGATATCACAACTCATTCCAATCATTCACCATTAGAGTCTACCGTAAAATGTAGCGCTTTGATTCTCAATATGTCATTGCTGAATATATTAAATTAGGTACGAATGGGATCCGCAACATGCTACTGCATTAATTCAAGATTTAGACAATAACCATGTCTTTTTCAAAAACTGAACAGCTAATATTTATATTCATGATCCTGGTAGTATAGATATAACTGTCAGAGAGTTTACAGACATTTTAAATGCCGTTGAAATATCATATTTGAAAAGTCCTTAATTGAAATGAAGTTAGTGTTTATTTTTGAAGTTACAGAATCAAATCAAATAAAGCTTTGTTTAATAGTGAATTTAGACATAAGTATAAGTGTGGTTCAATAGTGAATTTAGAGATAAGTATAAGTGTGGTTTAGTAGTGAATTTAGAGATAAGTATAAGTGTGGTTTAATAGTGAATTGAGAGATAAGTATAAGTGTGGTTTAATAGTGAATTTAGACATAAGTATAAGTGTGGTTAAGTAGTTAATTTAGACATAAGTATAAATGTGGCTTAATATTGAATTTAGACATAAGTATAAATGTGGCTTAATAGTGAATTTAGAGATAAGTATAAGTGTGGTTTAATAGTGAATTTAGACATAAGTATAATTGTGGTTTATTAGTGAATTTAGACATAAGTATAAGTGTGGTTTAATACTGAATTTAGAAATAAGTATAATTGTTATGTAGATCAGTTAGCATTTTATTGGAAAATTCTTAGAGAAATGGATATGTTACTTATGTTTGAAAAAATCAAAATTTATAAGGATTGTGAAAGAAAGGCAAAGTTCCAATACAACAAGAAAATATCACACGAGTTATCGGTTTTTAAAGTTCTAGTCCCAGAAGACGTGGAATTCTTTAAGAAAACAAAAATGTGACTTAAACTGAAAGTGTTTCTTTTGAACAGTTTCCAATATTTGAAAACTTTTGGATACTCCAAATAAAGCTTTTTCAAATGAGGAAACGAACAATATAACGAAATATATGTGAAAGTTATTTATTTGATCAAGGAACAAACTTTGAAAGAACTAGAAAAAAAAAATTCAGAAAGCGATAAGAAATGTCAAAATACCCCCCCTCCCCATATATATATATATATATATATATATATATATATATATATATATATATATATATATATATATATATATATATATATATATATATATTCAACATTATTTACCAGTATTTTGAATGAAAGCCTTTTGAATTGGGGGAAGGAAAATGACAAACTATCAAATACACAATTTGATTCAAGAAACGAGTGAGAACAACTGACGCTGTTTTTGTGTTACATCGTTTAATGAATAAATATTTAAGTCAAGGTTAAACTATTAGGCAGTTTTTGTTGAATTTGGAATGACATTTGATAGTATTTACAGAAATGGTTCGTGGTTGATGTTTTTAGACAAGTTATAAATGGCAAGATGTTAAATGTTCTTCGTTCTATTCACAGTGTAGTTAAATCACGTGTTTTACATTGGACGACTCTTAGTGCTTTTCTGAGTATGTAGTATGTTTGAAGGTGAAGATTTGTCACTGATACTAGTTTCGTTATTTACTGTAGATCTGGTAATATCATTACAGTCATCAGAATAAATTTGTTTTGAGTTGGACATGCTGTTTTTATTTTTGTTACTGACTGCTGAAGATTTAGTTTTATTTTCAGAAAACATTTAGAGTTTACAAAAACTCATGGATAATTTGCACGATTATTGGATTAAATGGGATTTAAATATTAACTTTGATAAAACGAAAGTTATGATCTTTAGAAAGGTTGTCCGTTAAGACTAGAATATGGAATATAGTCCGAAATAAATATTGAAGTGATTTAAACATTTAATTACCTTTATCCTCTTTTCTCGAGCAATAAAACATCTTTTAAAGCTCAACTCACATGGGCTATTAAGGCTTTGAAAGCAATGAATATGATTATTTGTAATTTGAAAAATGTTACTTGAAATATGTTTGAAACTGTTTGATGTATATGTTGTTTTGGTTTTTAATTATGTTTCTTTTTGCTAGGCTGACGCCGTTGAACGTGTGTAACGAAAGTTTCTAAAATGTTTGTTAAATGTAAAAATATATACTTATGACGACGCTTTGTACGGTGAACTTTAAAGTATTCCGCTTACCGTGCATACTCGTATATAGTCTGATACCAACTGCAAACTGCATAGACCCAGATCTGCCGTCGCCTAATGGGCCGGCAGATCTGGGTCTATGCAGTTTGTAAGACTAATCAGTAGAACAAACAACAAAGACCCTGATCTGCCGGCGCATTATGCGACGGCAGATCAGGGTCTATGTTGTTTGCATTTGGATCTAGATTATACGCGAGTATATACGGTAAATACTTGAGGTTAGTTCAGTTTGTAAATTATTTGCTTAGAATGAAATCTTCTATAAATATTATAATGAGTGCTGCATATAGACAGTTATTCATTGAAAGTGATTCAAATAATAATATTAAATGGGTTACACTCCTAAAATATACTTTAAATATATTTGGGTTTGGTGAGTTTTTGATGCTTTCTTTTTAATTCTGTATATTGCTCAAAGTTTATTCCAAGTTATAAACAAAGGGTTACGTATCCTTTCTATCAGACTGGAACAATAAATTACAAACTTCTAATAACCTGTATAAATATAAACATATGACAAATGACTTCAGCCACCAAGAATATTTCAAATTCTTGTGCAGCCATAAACATAGCTCAGCTTTGACAAAATTCCGCAGTGTCTTCTCATTATTTAACAATTGAAACTGAGAGATAAGAAAGTAATATAAATGAAAAGCGGGGAAAGATAGTGTGTGTGTGTGTGTGTGTGTGTGTGTGTGTGTGTGTGTGTGTGTGTGTGTGTGTGTGATAAATGAAAAGCCGTGAAAGATAGTGAGTGATTTGTGACATCCATGATGTGTGTGATATCAATGCAGAGCGGTGAAAGATAGTGTGTGATTTGTGACATCCATGATGTGTGTGATATAAATGCAGAGCGGTGAAAGATAGTGTGTGATTTGTGACATCCATGATGTGTGTGTGATATAAATGCAGAGCGTTGAAAGATAGTGTGTGATTTGTGACATTCTTGATGTGTGTGTGTGATATAAATGCAGAGCGGTGAAAGATAGTGTGTGAGTTGTGACATCCATGATGCGTGTAATATAAATGCAGAGCGGTGAAAGATTGTGCGTGATTTGTGACATCCATGATGCTTGTGATATAAATGCAGAGCGGTGAAAGATAGTGTGTGATTTGTGACATCCATGATGTGTGTGTGATATAAATGCAGAGCGGTGAAAGATAGTGTGTGATTTGTGACATCCATGATGCGTGTAATATAAATGCAGAGCGGTGAAAGATAGTGTGTGGTTTCTGACATCCATGATGTGTGTGTGATATAAATACAGAGCGATGAAAGATAGTGTGTGATTTGTGACATCCATGATACGTGTGATATCAGTGCAGAGCGGATGAAAGATAGTGCGTGCTTTGTGACATCCATGATGTGTGTGTGTGATATCAATGCAGAGCGGTGAAAGATAGTGTGTGATTTGTGACATCCATGATGTGTGTGTGATATCAATGCTGAGAGGTGAAAAATAGTGTGTGATTTGTGACATCCATGATGTGTGTAATATAAATGCAGAGCGGTGAAAGATAGTGTGTGTTTTGTGTCATGCATGATGTGTGTGTGATATAAATGCAGAGCGGTGAAATATAGTGTGTGCTTTGTGACATCCATGATGTGTGTGTGCTATAAACGCAGAGCGGTTAAAGATAGTGTGTGATTTGTGACATCCATGATGCGTGTATTATAAATGCAGAGCGGTGAAAGACAGTGCGTGCTTTGTGACATGCATGATGTGTGTGTGTGTGATATAAATGCAGAGCGGTGAAAGATAGTGTGTAATTTGTGACATCCATTATGTGTGTGATATAAATGCAGAGCGGTGAAAGATAGTGTGGGATTTGTGACACCCATGATATGTGTGTGATATAAATGCAAAGCGGTAAAATATAGTGTGTGATTTGTGACATCCATGATGTGTGTGATAGAAATGCAGAGCGGATGAAAGATAGTGCGTGCTTTGTGACATCCATGATGTGTGTTTGTGATATCAATGCAGAGAGGTGAAATATAGTGTGTGATTTGTTGCATCCATGATGTATGTGTGATATAAATGCAGAGCGGTGAAAGATAGTGTGTGCTTTGTGACATCCATGTACAAATGCACTTTAAAGGAAAAATACAGGAGTTTAAAATAGAACATAGATATGGAAGCGATGCAAAATACATCATGTAAGGACAACGGACATGTCATATTTGTGAAACTGAACAAAAACTTAGTACCTTAACAGACATAAGAAAAATGAAGAATGTCATGAAAAAATTTATTTTATAAAATATAAGAAAATAAATCAGATGGCAGAAGTTGGTGTATGAACAACAAGAAAATTACGTACATATCTCATCCAAAATTATGTTATCTTTCAGTTAGAATATGTTTCATTTAAAACAACTTCATAATGTTGCGTTTGCTTAGGCGGAAAAGCAACTCGTGAAACCATTAAGAATGATGTAAAGAATGCATACAGTGGGGCAAACTTTTGTAAAGATCTTTAAATACAAACCTTGTACAAATTTCATTGACATAGGAAACAAGTGTCAAGTTCTAGCTTGTATATATAATGAATTACCATAACTGTAACAGTCCCATACCTGACAATAATAAATATAACCATTATTAATACTTTCCCCTCAGTGCACGTTATTCGTCAATATAATGTCAAATTAAATTAATCAGAAATTGAAAGATAATCGTAACTTTGAAAATGTTTGTGACCGTCATTGCAACAAACATCTTCCGTAAATGCAGTTAGTAAGAGACGATTAGGTATTTCTATGTCACTTTTCCACTTATATAAATGTACAAGTTTTTATTGTTTTAATTAGGTCTTTCATTAATTGGTTTGCGATGTGTATGCACTTTTCTTAAATTCAGGGTATGTAAAATTTGGATCCAGCTTTCCAAAGACATATGTCAGATACAAATTCACCATTATGCTGAGATTGGTTTTTATAGACTAGCAATGGCATAATTATATAAGCAACGTTCTAAGGGTTTAAACCTACTTTGTGTTCTAAAGAAAGTCTCTTAGAAAAACTGTATGTGATAACTGGTTAGGAGGCTGTATGAAACTTGTCCCCTTCACACTTATTTTCTTATATTCTGCTGGAGAGATGGGGGGGGGGGGGGGGACTAAATAATTTAACCAACAGTTCCGCAGTAGACTTAGTAACCGGCGAAGGTGAATAGTTTTTATCAGAAGTGCTAACAAGATCTGTCAGAAAATGTGTAGAGGAATGTCGGAAACGACCAGTTAACTAGCAGACTGTGGTTGATAAGGCGTCTTTCTGATGATTTGTCTTGTATTTAGTAATAGAAACAAATTTCCCTTTATCCGTTTTCACTAGACACCCGAGTCTGAATATGTTACATAAATATCAAACAAGCACGGAATGCCATGATTGTTAATAAATTTCATTTTATTTCATGTTTTCAAACTGATTATAGAAATTCTCATGCATATGAAAGACTTTCATTGTAGATTTCTTTTTTTAAAAGTTAATTACATTGAAAGGTGATGGCATAAAATTTACAACAATTCAATATGTTTTACAGTCTGAAATTTAATTACAAATAAGGTAATTGCCGATATGATAAATCAAAAACTGAAAGAGTCGAACAATCGAGTACCATGTTCTTCACGTAACATACAAGCGATAAAAGACCCAGTTTTATTGTATCTGCAAAAGAATTACATAAGATTTTTAAAGACTAGTCTTGTTATTGAAATATTTATTTTTAAATTCTAATCATAAGCTTTGAAATTTTGAATTTAGAGCTTAAAGTATGAAGCTCTCAGATTTTTCTGCTGTATGTTGTGTAAATTAAGTGACACATGACCTGAGTGGAGTTTACTGCGACCTTTTTACCGCATATCACATACTTTTGCTTTTTTTTTTTTTTTTTTTTTTTTTTTTTTGCTGGTTGACTGAGACTATATTGACAAATTTGTCATCAAAAATGCATTTAATCAGCAGAAAAAATATAATAGCTGTGATACTGGCATTATTGTAACGATGACATTTGGTTAATATATCCGTAGCTTAAAGGTGTCATGGTCATTCGCCAAGTTTTCTACTGGTTTCAATCATACTTAGGATGGAATTCATCACAATGTAAACCAAATTTAAAAGTCTTAACTTCTAGCATTATCCAAATAAGGAAAGATTTTGATACTTACATATACTACCAGATTTTCTAGTACTTTGCAGAGTCTCACGAGTCATTTATTTCTACCGTTCGTAATGTAAGCTAGTAAAAGAATGAGGCCTACATTATTGTCTTCTTTACACATGGTATAAACA
Organism: Margaritifera margaritifera; assembly: GCA_029931535.1. Taxonomy (NCBI): domain Eukaryota; kingdom Metazoa; phylum Mollusca; class Bivalvia; order Unionida; family Margaritiferidae; genus Margaritifera; species Margaritifera margaritifera. The sequence goes on along the minus strand of JAQPZY010001693.1, from coordinate 7,382,927 downwards.
TTATCATTACATTACTGAGTCTAGTCTAGAGAATAAATATAAAATCTTTTTTTGTAATAAATAAGGATAAATTAGCAGAATAAATTATTTGTTTATCTCAACAATTTGTATAGAGGTCTGATATATACAATTTAGTTATAAATAAACAAAATAAGAGAATATTGACACCAAGGACAGAGACTCAACAGCGTATCATTGACACACAAAAAATCAATCCCTAAATTATAAAGGTAATTTATGGACCGAATTCAGCATATAGTATGCAATACTATTTTCTTGGATCTGAAAGTTCCATCTAAAATTAGAAATCGGTTTAACTCTTGACAATATGTATTTTATTATTAAATGAATTTGGCATGTGATACTCTGTGCTTCATGAAAAATTAGTTTTCTCAAATAACAAAAATCCACAAAAGTTGAAAGTTCTTAGAATTTCTGGACAGAAATGGCAAAATACAAATTGAAGTGTCGAGGGGAGTATTCAATGCAACACTCTCCAATGGCATGTGACCAGATGCTACTATTATAAACATGTATATATTTCTGACAATTAAACACTTTGAAACGGACAGTCTGATTTCTGTTCTGTTAGAATTTATCAATGTAAGTCAATTTTTCAGATATCTATCTGCAAATGGACTTTCAGGCAGATAAATCTGTATTTGCAGAAATTTCTAACTATAGTAAAAAGAATCAAATATATAATACGTACATAAAATTAAATATATAATACGTACATAAAATTAAATATATAATACGTACATAAAATTAAATATATAATATGTACATAAAATTAACGAAAGTGGTATTTACAAAGAGTTTCGAATGAATAACTTAAAATCAACTCTGCATGCGCTGTGCAAACCTAGCCATTATGCACCGAACGATGGGAATTAACTCCAATATAAATCGAAAGAACATCCAACCATCATGCAATTTGAATTGCATAACATTTACAACAAAACACAGACAAAAAATATCTTGCTATATTAAAATATTGTTTTAGATGCAAAGATAATCATGCAAATAATATAATGAGCATATGGAGAAATAAAGAAAAAAAAAGAAGAAAAAAATCCGAACTACCTAAACAAAAATTCAAGGCTACGTATTCATTACATCATATCATGAACTCACTATGCTCTTATCCAGACGCATATATATATATATATATATATATATATATATATATATAGAGAGAGAGAGAGAGAGAGAGAGAGAGAGAGAGAGAGAGAGAGAGAGAGAGAGAAAGATTATCAAACATATTAGAGAGTTATAGTTCGTTCCAAGCAAGAATCAACTCTGCGCCACGAGTTGCGTTACTGATCGCCTAGCTCTTGTCTACCTCCGCTTTAAGCCTCTCGGCCATGCGCTCGTCCCATAAAAGGATGGAACAAGATGGAAAGAAAGAGCTGGAGGTACACGGAAACCAACTCGCCAGGCAAGCGTAAATTAACACTAACACACACATATGTGTATATATATATATATATATATATATATATATATATATATATATATATATATACAAACATGTCTTCGAAAATGGAAATATGTATGTTTGAAGAAATAGAAATCTCATCCGGAAATTACACTATAAACTTTTCCTTGTTTAATGAACACATAGCAATGATTTTCCAGTTTTTTAAAGTCATCATTAAAACAATAATATACATTAAAATTGAAGAAAAAAAACCTCTCACCTCTATATTGAATATAGACTTTAAAAAATGTTAAATTGGACATACTCCAAAATTATGTTCAGAAACATTTAAAATGCTATAAATAATGAACACAGTACAATGTAATTGCGGTACTGAACACCTTGTACAAGTAAAAAAAACAAATGGTCAAAAATATGAACACATCGATTAAGTCTTATCTTGCATGCAAAGTATAAAAATCATGTGTTAACATTTGAGGACTTGCGAAATGTTCCAGTTATACAGCCTTCCTTACAGAGTTGAAAAGGTTCTTTTTTTTTATTTCGTTTAGTTTTTTATTTTTTTATTTTTTTTGGGGGGGGGGGGGGGGGGTAAAATATTTGTTTCACTGCGCATTGTTTACATACCACATACCAAAATTATGTTCGGAAACATTTAAAATGCTATAAATAATGAACACAGTACAATGTAATTGCGGCACTGAACACCTTGTACAAGTAAAAAAACAAATGGGGCAAAAATATGAACACATCGATTAAGTCTTATCTTGCATGCAAAGTATAAAAATCATGTGTTAACATTTGAGGACTTGCGAAATGTTCCATTTATATAGCCTTCCTTACAGAGTTGAAAACGTTAATTTTTGTTTGTTTTTTTTTTTTTTTTTTTTTTTTTTTTTTTTTTAAATAATATTTATTTCACTGCGCATTGTCTACATACCACATACCTATGTTTCAAACTAGCTGAGCAAATACATCATACAGTTTGTATGCACTTGGTGTACTGATAATACCTTTCTGAATACTATAAACAAGAAACAACTCTTGTGAGAAGAGGACCTTGAAAGTTTTTTTTATTTTATTTCACTTTTGTTCCAATTAAGACATGCTTTCAAAAATCAGCAAAAAGTCTCTGGCTCTACCCAGAAATCCTACCAAATGATGTTAATATTAAAGTCAAATTTGTACTGTAGTTATGCATCACAACATGCTAGGGAATAATATCACTGTTTCGTCATTGGTGCGCCTAATGAGTGTTTTGGCGGGCAAAGAAAAGGGTGGATCGATGAATCCTTCTTTTGAAGAGCTCTAGTAATCACGCAAAAGTTGTTTAAAGCTTATTAAATTATCCTTCTGTAGACTTCATGACATCATTTAAGTTAGGGGAGAAATATATATGTTCCAAAGCTACAATGCAAAGGTCAAACTTTTGCACAGTTCTTTTGTCATCTAAAGTTTTAATAGTATAGCCTTCAAAGTTGCCAATACCTATTTTTCAAACAACGTTTACCAACGCCCTAAACAGTAAATACTATCTTGATTTTCGTAACCCAGTGTAGAGTAATCAGTGTAATACGGAGAGAGTAATCAGTGTAACCCAGTGTAGAGTAATCAGTGTAATACGGATAGAGTAATCAGTGTAATACGGATCAGAACTGAATAACACGAGAGGTTAAATCGAGTACACAGATTTATTTACTAAAATCTCCTGTATGTGGAGCTTTGGTGAACACATCTAGTGCTGCTGAACCTTTCTAGATTTTCTATATGGCATTCGGGTCTGAGGAAACTAATTTTACCTTTCCAATATGTTGTGTTTGAGTGTAAAGAAAATTTTTTTAATTCAACACATACTATTTAGCAATAGTATGTGTACATCTACTCTTAATCAGCGACATTTCTGCAAAGTATCTGGGTAATTGACATATAGACTAACCTTCCCTGGGTTAGTGACATATTTATTTCTTTGAAAGTTAAGATTGTCTTGCAAAACTTCAGAAACATATTGTAATATCATTGAGTATATATTTCAACTTTCGCCAAATTCGGGCAAAATTTCCAAATGAAAACTATGACTTTGCATATGTTACACAGTGAAGGCCGCCTGGTGTCAGAAATCTCTCTCCTGGGGTTCAGATGAATAACAGCTTTGTTGGTAATTATGTGAAGGTTCACATGCTGCTCACAAAAGTATTGGTTTTAATGAGATTAATGATAACAAGTAAATTGCAATGAACTGACATATGTCGTTAAATAAAATACATTGTTTCGTACCTAAGCAAACAAGGATTTCCCTATAGAGTGTTGATAGATGGAATTTGTTATTATTATGATGATTGTGTAACGAGAACTTGTAAATATTAAACACCGGGAATTATATAAACGCTAATGCATTTAAAGATTAAAATGGACGGAGATATAGTCTACTTATACAAGAGAAAAAAAAATACAATCTCCTCGAGTTTGCAGTTTGTTTCATCTGATGCATAATCATATATGCTGTACATGAGAAACATACCTAAAGGTACTTGAAGGAAATACAATACTGAACAGGAATTTATGCAACCTCTGTTTCCAACCTATGAAAACTCAATTTCATTGATGAATATATAAATAAATGCTTCAAGTACAGAATACATACTTAAATCGTTAATCTAATGAAATATACATTCGTTATCTAATTAACTGTGATTGACGAGTTTTTGCTCTTTTGTAGTATTGGGACGGAAAAACCGATGTAAAGCTCGTTGATAAAAAAATACTGACTAAATTCTTCATACAACTGTCTTCTATTACCGAAAAGATGATCATAATAAGCAAAGCGTACCGTAAGGAAGACGAGACACCATAATTAGTTTTAAAATAGGAGTGCGGTTTAATGCTAATGCAAGCGAATGATCAATAAAGTAACCGTTGATGTAGAAGGGCAGATAAGCCTTACAGGTTAATTTTGGAAACGCTGAAATGTCCTACACATGAAAGTGTGAACTTTTTCTTCCATGTTGTTATTCAAAGGAATCTGTACTCACATACAACCATTCTGATTATAATTGTAGCTTTATAAATCCAGTGTATCGTTCACTTTGTATGTGGAAATAAGGCCCCATAAGATCATATTTGTAACTAAATTTGACCTATTAACCTATCGTTCTTGATAAACGCCAAAAAGGTAAAATATTTATTCTTCATCTTAATATAAGGGACAACATGTCTTTAAATCTTGTCCTACATTTCGATCTTGGTTTTTAAAATTACCACCTGGGTGACTTTAGAGGGCTTTCTAATTCGGGATGAAAGTTCTCGTGCTCCCATGGTGGTCTGAATCCAAAGGTTTTTCTTTTTGGGGAGGCTTTTGGAGACTTGGACTTCTCATCTGTCCAGAAAACATTATCCAGGAACGACTTCTTGGTCGGAGAGCATGGAACATCTTTTCCAACGTTACTAAAAAAGATAAGAAACAGTTTACTTTGTAGAAGATAAATGTTAGTTAGAGCTGTAAAAAAATGCATAAAACAGGAAATGCTGCACATGTTTCAGCAAATGTTACGATTAAGTCTATAAAAAAGAATTTTGAGTGACTTGAGTATGCATACCATAGACATCAAAAATGTATAAAACGTGTACAGGAGACATGAACGTGTAATGCTATACAATTTGAGGTAAAGCATTGAATGAATATACCTTTTGGAGAAGAGCTGAGCACACAGCATGTATCGAATGCAAAAGGTTCGGATGAAATTCAAGAAAATGAAAAATTCGTGCTGGCTAAAACTTGCTTTTCATTGTTTTGCATTTTTATAAATCCCTTGTTTGATGATAAATTATGTATTATTTTCCAAGTTTTGCATCTTGCTGATTATACGAAATATCAACGATATCTTTCTGATTCCAGGAATATGTTGGGGTTTTGTTCCTGGAGACAAACCTCATATGTATGTAGGGTTCATTCAACTTTTTCAAATGAAATCAACCCAACATTGTATTGGGCTACCTTAAAACAATATAAAGAGCTCGTTCTATCGCGAGTTATCTCAAGAGCATACTTGATTATGTAACATCAAAAGACTGTTATAAATGTTTAATCTTATTTATCAACTAAGGTCTGTGTCAACTTACATCTCCTGGAATGCCCTTCTGGGAGATTGTTCAATGGAAGAGTCAGAAAATTTTCTCTCTCTTGAAAGAGGAGATAGAACATCTGATGGCGTCGACGGTTGCGAGCCTGTAACTGGAGCAGAGCGACTTCTGACGTGAACCACATTTAAATGGAGTGATTGTTTTTCTGCTGACGGCTTCTTTGGCGTAGACAATGCCAACTAGGAGAAGATGATAGCATACAATTTAGAAAATAGTTTAAAAACAATGAAACAATAGCAAATGTTTCCGTACTATGTACAGTTTACATAAACAGAGCTTTAGTGAGCATTTGAACTAAAATGTTTGGAAAGAAGTAATATATTTCGCTCAAAGGTATGGATAAAAACGCCCTTCTTATATATCATAATATTATTCATACAGATTCTATAGTACTGTTTATGTAAAATCAATAGTTATCCTGTAACTTATAGATGTACAGACATATGTTGTATGCAGCTTAGAAAAAAGAGTACATTTTGTAGGAAAAGGACGTGTTCATTTCTACCTCCTTTACGTCTGTGTCACCTTCGTTACTTCTCTTTGATTCTGTATGTCCTGAAAGACAAAAATGTTTGAATAAACGCTATGATCAATATATGTAATCATGAAACAATTTCCAGGAGATAAAGTTGATCAAATCTAGAACCTTCAACAATAATACAGCATAATGCAAATCGTAGCAATAGCTGGGGAAATCAGTGCGAAATCCTACTGAGATATCAGCCAATATTTCGTTCTTGATGGCACTGTTATACTCAATCAATAGCTGTCACAAATGTTTTTGTAACTTGTTTTAATTTCGTTTTTATTTCAGTGAAGTTTTCATCCTGAATCTTTGATTACTTTGTTAACACTATTAACAATATTCAATTATTATTACTGCCTATACTGTTTATGATGCTACTACTACTATTACTACTACTATTACTACTACTACTACTACTATTACTACTGCTACTACTACTATTACTACTACTACTATTACTACTACTATTACTACTACTACTACTATTACTGCTACTACTACTATTACTGCTACTACTACTGCTACTACTACTATTACTGCTACTACTACTATTACTACTACTACTACTATTACTGCTACTACTACTATTACTGCTACTACTACTACTATTACTACTACTACTACTAATATTACTGCTGCCGATAATGATACTATAACTGATTTTATATTTCCAGCTGATTCTAGTAGGTCGGATCTTCTCGACAAGTTACATACCTAAATCATATTTGCATTTAGTGTAATCGTCTTCGGATATGGAGGTCATAAGTTTAATTGAGTCCGCACTGAACTTCTCTTTGAGATCATCTGTGACAAATGCTTCCTCAAGATCTTTCAACAAAGCACCGGAACAGTATGTTGCCCAAAGATCTTCCAAAGCATCCAGAGTTGGACAATTTAGTCTGAATATGACACTCCCTGATAGAATGTCCTCCAGAGATCGCCCGTATTTGCACAGTGACTTCATTCCAGCCAAAATTTTCAGAGACTGGTACACAGTAGCATTTGTTTCCTGTAGTTCTTTACTAAACTGCTGGAAGGACGGTTTGCTGTCGTCTTGGCGCCTGACTTTCGCGAAAGCATCCCTAGCCATAGTAAGAATTTCCTCCTCTACTTTGGAGCAATCACACTTCTTGTCGTCGTGTTGTAGCTCCTTCAGAATTTCATTGATTTGTCTGGTTTTCTCTGCTACGCTTTCGCACGTCAGACGCACATCAATATCACCTAAAAGAAAACAACTCACAAAATGGAATAATTCTGGCTTATTTTATAACAAAGGTCCTATTTATCGATCAGAATCATTTACTAGTATATGGTATGTTAGTCTCAAGTAATACATTAAACACAGAATTATTGTTTCCTTTATCAAAGCATTGACATATTGTGAAACGTCGCATTTTAATAAGTTTAAATCATTAAATTGCATTTTCATTATCAAGTTTTGATCCCCATTTCCTGTCAGCTGTTTGATTTCATCAGATAATCTTTGACTCATGTACGAGGTCTTTCATAATTTAAATTGATGGGAAGATCAAATTCAAGAACCATTTCATCAATATATTGCTTAATCGGTCTTATGGAGGTCTTAAAATTATATCACACAAAAACACTAAGATCATCAGTTGATAAGTATGAAATGTGGAAATTCTTAAATCTAACCTCTGCGTCGTGAACGGTGTCTTGTCGAACCCCAAACCCATGACGGTGTGTGATTTTTGACGGGAGAATGAGGTCCTCTGTCTTCCCTGTAAGGCCTTATTCCCGCATGAGAGGCAGAAAACATCCTTCCATGATCTTCTTCATCGAATTCCTGATAGTGGTAGGGAGACTTAGCTCTAAAGCTATCAAAACGTTTACCCATGTCAGGTGGATGGTATCCACCGTCTTCGTTGAGGAAGACAATTCTGTTGAAATGATCATTCGGTATGGGTTTGCTTCTTTGAAAAATCTCCCTCAAGTTTTGAAGGTCTTCTGGGTGGAAGTTTCGAGAGTGGAAGAATCTCGCAACATCGTCTGGTATTCCAAGACTCCCCGATAGTGGGTCTTTATCCTCGTAGCTGGTGCCTGCTAAGATAGAGCAAGTTTTCCACTAAAATATGTATTTGAATCACTAATCCTTATCTAAGGTCAATATCGCTAAAGAGGATAATCTTCATCAATTTCAGGGAGATGATTTTTCTTAACTAGAAAAATGGGTGTAAGAACCACCAAAAAGCATCCGACATCTTGCCAAATGGTGCAGGTGGTATATGTTTGCCAAAACACATTGCCTAAAAGTGTCAAGAAATGTGGTGGACCAAATAGCATACGAGACGTTTAATAGATAAAGATACACGCAAATAACATGCAGTTTTGATCGGTAATAACTTGAACATATAAACAAAATAAGAATAATAAAACAACAAATTAATTAAAGATACCAGAATAATGTTATCTTCCATCAATCACAAATTTGGAAATTACTAAAATTATGAAGTAAATCTCCAGTTGACTGAAGGAACGATTCTTACTATTTCTAGAATACAACTCCTCAGGAACCGTACTGAAAAGCTTCCTCCTGACTTCAGATGGCCATGGATCGCGTCGTCTCTCGTGAATAGACCTCATCAGTACCTGCAATGTATGTGGTACAGAATCTTTGAAGAAATCATATTACCAATGTCAGACTTCCTCGAAATATATCTTACTACTACATTTTAATTTTTAAATTGATGTGCTTCATTTGTAAATTATGTAATCTTGAAATGATGAAACACAGAGATAATCATTTAAAATTAATTTCTATCTACGGCTTATAAAATGTAAAAACTAATATTTTCTATATTTAATAATCGAAGTAATACTTCTGGCACGTAAAAAGCAAAGGTATATCACCTTATTGTACTTACTGAGCAGTGCGCCAATAAAATTGTGGCTCTAATCTTTAGCTACGGCACTATTCGACAAGAAATTACATCTCTAAAAATCAGTCCAACACGGCCTTTTCACCCTGAAGAACTACATCCTGAGCAGTATAAACTTAGTAACCGTTCTTTTTCCTACATGGAATTTAGATTATTATCAGTTTGTTTATCTTTTCTTCTTGAAACCTTGCCGTATGTTTTAATCTCAAGAGTTTTAAAATCTCGGTTACTGGTCGAAGCCAAAATACTTACATTTCCCATTCGTTTCGCAGCATATTCTTCTTCACCCGTATTGCAAAAAAGTTCATCATTAGAATCCATGTTGAACGGGTGTCTATTCTGGGCAATGCCACCAACACGCTGTTGTCGAGGGTCAAAAGTTGGATCAGACCAGGATCGGTCATACTTTCGGTCTGTTTCTCTTCTCATCTCTCGGATTTCTTTTTCTGATGGCGACCTTTCTATGTCACTAATACTTCTCTTTGTCCAACTTCTTCTGAGAATATCATTGATTTCCTTGGATGAAGGTGACAGTTGAGGATTATCATTTCCCATCGCTGATCTTGTATATAGGTCATTGTTTTTACGTATAAATTCATCCTCATCGGGGTCGCGTCTTATCATGGCTGGAAAGTCTCCTGTCTTTGATAAATTTGAAGTGGTAGATGTAGATAGTTTTAGAAGAGAGTTGCTGTTGGATGTTTCAGTCTTTGATAGCTTGGGAAACCTTGGCTGGGCATGGCCAGGTACGATTCTTGGACTGAACAAAATCGGTTGGGTATTATCTGCGCTATCTGGCCAAACAAATCCCGTTTTGGGGACATATTGAAGTACAGAATCGGAACCCTCTGCACGCATAAGATCCCTATTCGGAAAATCATTTGCTTTCCCCTTGATGTCTTTCCAATAAATTCCATTCTCCTTTGTTTTACATGTTTCCTCTGAAAACCTCTGATCATTGCTTGAATCTGACTCCTTTGCAGAGGTAACATCTGGAAAGATGAACACATTGCCGTTTCCATCTTGTCGTCCACTTTGAGGAAGAAAAGGGGACGTCAAGGCAATATCCTTTAAGTTGAAGTGTTGAGTGCCTGGGCTTTCGGGAATATGCTGGTCATAGAGACATTTAGCATTCCCGACTTGATCAACACTGACACGCCAGGCAGAGAAACGTTCCTCTGGTACAAGGTCACTTTCTAGCATCTGTATTCCTCTCTCATGGTTCGTAGAAACAGAGATGGGTATATTTGCTACTTTATCACTATGCGATTTAGAGTCGTCAGTACTTTGGGAGAAACACACAGTCTGATTTATGCCTATTTCATTACATGAGGACAAGTCGCCGTCAGAGGACTCTTCATCATTTCCCCTGGTTGATACACGCTTATAGGCTCTGAAATTTCCTCTTTCGTCAAAAGAGTCTCTCGAAAGTTGCCGTTTTAAATTTGGTCTCGGTGAATCTTGTGACGAAGTAGTATAAACCGTCGAAATATCTATTCTTGACCCTGCTGTATAGAATACGTTTTGATAAAATCTGCCAATAAAAACTTTGTCTCCTTGAAATTATAGTTAAAGATTTATTTAAAAAGTTACCCTAAATCTATCCCAAATATGATGCTTACTAAAGAGACGTTACAAGTGCAGTCAGCAAACAGAATGGTAATGCAACTTTATATACACGTGCTTTACTATCAGTAATGAGTCTCGATCTCCAGAGTATAAATGTGATAATTAATCAACCCATGCGTCCATAACATAGTCTGAATAAAGGCGAAAATTTGATGCAATCAAAATTGAATAGTTTAAGTGTTATCACCTACTATGTCGATTCCAACAATAAAATGAAACAAAAGTCTTAAATGGCTGACACAATCGCATCACCATTTAACGTTTCCAATATTGCAATAATGATGCAAACAGCCAGGTTTGATAAGTCATGCATTAGTATGCTTGAGAAAGAGAATATATGGCAAACTGACATGAATAATTACTTAATAATTCAAATGTTTACATCATGTTTACTATAAACAAAATGCCATTCTTCCTAGCAACTACTTTTCTATTATTCCAATTCCCTTTCACTCTGAGTTTCAGATATGATATATACATCTAACCTCCTTTCAAAGTTTAAAATAATGCCTATTTATCACTGAAATTAGGTCACAATGTAGTATTTTGATAGACTACCTCGATTTTTCATGGCACTCTCCAGCACTCTGAAACAGTACTCCCTATGTTCCTCATTCATCTCATTCAGAGACTGTATAATATCATTTTTGTGCAAGTCTGACAAGCTTCTGTCAAACTTTGTTGGACTTTCTGTTTCTGTTCCATTTTCTTCACTGTCGTCGACAACAATGGATATGGGGGATGGAAATGAGGCTTTATTTCGTGTTGACTGTCGAGAAAGGTAGCCTCCCTCTGTTTTGCCACCACCATCGCAACCAATCTGTCAAAAGAAAGCATTAAAGAATATTGTAAGGAATAGCTTACTTCTAGATAATAAATCTCCAATAATGCACATCGTCTGAACTTTATACTGTGTTCGGATCTTTGGTAAACCATTCACCAACTACAGTAAAATTAAACCACAAAGGCTAAACATAGAATAAGAAAAAGAATCATAAGAAGAAGAAAGTTTCCCAGTACAAACAAAAAGAAGGGGAGCTCCTGGATAAAATGACTTCGTTTCATTTACAATTTAGGCACTACCAAATAAAAGAATGTAGGTAAAATGGAAAAATAAATTCTTTCCTATAAGTTCCTGTTTCATCGACTTTTCTCACTCAATACAAAATAGGCCAACATTTGATTAAGAGAATTTTAACTTTCTTCCATAACATAATCTCCCTGAATTATCTTAATTTTGCCTTTACCTGACTGACTTGCTCTAGCATTTATAGAACGCTGCAAGAATCAGGCATACAGATTTCCTTTTGTATAAAATAGATTTGCTAATACTGTACTAGTAATACAAACCATTCCTATTAAACCAACCTTACTAATGTCAAGAACAGATGAGATCATCGTCTGGCTTTTCTGAGGTGTGGGCGGCGGGGTGGGAATATTATATGACGCTTCCTGGGGGGCTCTCCTATATTGTTGATATAAATCAAATGACGGTCTATCCCGACACTATATCAAAATAAAAATATGTTATTACAAACACCTGTAATGTTTAATATTTAAGTTTGTCCGGCTACAAAACTGATCCCCAGTAGTTTCCAAACCTTTGAAATTATCTCCGTCAAATTCATATCTGTAAAAAGGTGTAGTTAATACCATATTAAATTGTAAAAAGCTTGTCTTTGATTCGAGTATGATAACCTAATTATACCGCGCATCTTAAACAATTGAAGAAAGTTTTATTCTGAAGAAGAAAAAAAATGTATATTCTACTTCGATGTGATTAAAATAGTGACATGCTTTTTTTTAGAGGAAAATTAGAATTTGTTTCACTAGCATAAGAAAGGTCAGTGGGCAAAATAAGAGTTCCTGTAGAAGAAAAAAAAACGAACAATGAGGTGCATGTGTGATTTACAGTTGCTTAAATACGCTAGAGGAACAAGGCAAATGTTGTACTGCAAACACAATAGATGAAAAGCCAATCTTTCTCCTCATGTACCTGCTTTGATGGATGGAGTTCACAATAGTGCCTGAAGCTGAATCTACGACGCTCGATGAGGAGATTAAGTGTCTTAATATTGTGTGTGTGTGTGTGTCTTAGAAAACTATCTATGAATGGCCACTTTACTATTCTAAGAAATTCGTAGCCGCCAAGTTAAAGCATTTGTCCACCTTGCTCACAAACTCCAAATTTTTATTGAAACATTACAGGAATACTATTTTAAAAATTTTTAAACTTACCAAGGTCTTTTGTACCCAGGGAAAAACTGAAGATTTCGTGTCCCCACTGCCCACCCATAATTTGTATCTAAAAATCATACTAAAGCGTTTTTCATGTTTTACACTATTTCACCTGTACCGTCACAATTTAAAATTCAAATGAATTTGCCTTAGAAATCCAATAAACCACTTCATTCTCAGATAAAGAACTGACCTGAGAGTTAGTGGGTTCAACCATTTCCGGCAGATTTTGCAGTGTCTTCTGTTCCTCAACACCTGTCGCGTGCCGGTTGTCTTGACGACTAGATTTAAGTTTGTCCTGCCATTGTGCAGAAGAGTCGTTATTACAGTCAAGTGATTTGTTCATATTTCCTCTTCTAGATAAGATCCCAATATCCTGTGAGTCTTTCATTGTGTGAAGTTCTTTTGCTTTGTTCGGATCTGTGTTTTCAACAAAGTTTTGCATATTCCTTGGATAACTAAAATCAGTTCTGGACCTATCGAGTGTGTTTTTGTGTTACAATAGCCTCACTCTTCAGCATGCCAAATATAAAGAGAAGCACAACAGACTGTATGTCAGTGAATCAACGAAACAATCTATCTCTTTCAAATATGTTTTTCACAAAATTCCTTGTGGATCTATATAACTATATTGTGGAAATATTGTTTTTATTTATTCATATGCATATATCTCTCTCTATGGGAAATAGTTTACCGCAACAAATCAAGAGTAGGCAAGTATTTATGACGGAGATATAGTATTCGGCCGATATACCCTTTGTGTTTTCAAATTTGAAGAATTCCTGGAATTAGAGAATTCAAACCTGGAAAGGAAAGAACATACATGTCACGATATGCACTATTGTTATTCCGTTCGAGAGTTGAAGCTAATGAAAATTTTTACGAAACACATTTGCAAAATGTACAAGAGTGCGCCAATGGTAATTACTACAAATTCTTGACATTCATTAGCGTCATGACGTCAACCTCATGAAACTCGTACGTTACTCTTTAGTATAACAATCAGCAACGTTATTTAGCAAAGATTATTTAGCAGTGTTATTTGCATTATGTGATAAATATAACCTCAAAATAGAGTTAAATTAGCCTAAAGTCCGCGAAAAGCGTTGAATAATTCAATATGATAAAATGTCATTCAACTTGTTTCGTAACTTTAATATCAAATAAATGTCGTGTAAAATCCATTTAATACAGTGAAATGAGTAAAACATTCTTAGCATATACCAGTGTATACATTGGTATGAGTAAGACATCCCTATCACATACATGTACCACTGTATATTGGTATGAGTGAAAGATCTCTAGCACATACCAGTGTATACAGTGGTATAAAAAAACATCCCTAACACATACCAGTGTATACAGTGGTATGAGTGAAACATCCTAGCACATACCAGTGTATACAGTGGTATGAGTAAAACATCTTAGCACATACCAGTGTTTGCAGTGGTATGTGTAAAACATCCTAGCACATACCAGTGAATACAGTCAGTGGTATGAGTAAAACATCCTTAGCAAATACCAGTGTATACAGTTGTCTGAGTAAAACATCCCTAGCACATACCAGTGTATACAGTTGTCTGAGTAAAACATCCCTAGCACATACCAGTGTATACAGTTGTCTGAGTAAAACATCCCTAGCACATACCAGTGTATACAGTTGTCTGAGTAAAACATCTCTAGCACATACCAGTGTATACAGTTGTCTGAGTGACACATCTCTAGCACATACCAGTGTATACAGTTGTCTGAGTGACACATCCCTAGCACATACCAGTGTATACAGTTGTCTGAGTGACACATCCCTAGCACATACCAGTGTATACAGTTGTCTGAGTGACACATCTCTAGCACATACCAGTGTATACAGTTGTCTGAGTAAAACATCCCTAGCACATACCAGTGTATACAGTTGTCTGAGTAAAACATCCCTAGCACATACCAGTGTATACAGTTGTCTGAGTAAAACATCCCTAGCACATACCAGTGTATACAGTTGTCTGAGTAAAACATCCCTAGCACATACCAGTGTATACAGTTGTCTGAGTAAAACATCTCTAGCACATAACAGTGTATACAGTTGTCTGAGTAAAACATCTCTAGCACATACCAGTGTATACAGTTGTCTGAGTGACACATCCCTAGCATACCAGTGAACGACATGGTTGCAAGCAGGATCGTAAATGGGCATTTTACTGAGTGGAAATTTGTATAAATGCCAAAGTTCCGTTTTTCTTAGCAGTATGTTTCATCGGATAACGAACTGTAAGAAAAGCAAAAGTGATAACTTCCCTCTTGATGAAGCAGAAAGTTGGAGACCAATTCTTGTTTCGATAGTGCATATTGACTTTTAAAACTTCTGATATTATTTAAAGCGTTTTATGGGATAAATAACCCTTTGACTCGCGAGGTTTCCTCTAAAAGATTTGCTTCACCCGTGCATATATCCATGGATGTGATGGTTGTGGTGTTAACATGAGTATCATTATCAATGCACGTGACATGGATTTGCAAGCACAGATGCTTTTAACATTACATCTGAGTGAATACGATGTGACAGATAAAATATGACTTAAAAGCACGGCCAAACAGATTAACAGATTAAGCTCTTTTCTTCAGAAAAGCTTTTTTTTTTTCTTCACCGACACTGCTCATTACATAACGATCATTAAAGCACATTTGGGGAAACCTTCTGAAAGCGAAATTTAGATCAAGGTACAGAAACATTACGAACCCTTAATCAAGACGTCAAACACAGTGTATAAAATATTTTAATGTTGGACCCGTTATTAACAAAATTTAACATAAAGAAAAATTCTCGTTCCGTTCAATGCAAGCTGCTCCCACGACGCAAGACGTACGAAGATCCAAAAATTGCCGCGGCTCATATGGTTTTCTCCACCCAGAAGCTTGCATCAAGGATGGGTCTATACTAAGATATGTAGGTTTAATCATGAGTATTTATAAATTTTAAGTTATTGAATTTGTAATATGATGGTGTTTCCATAGGTTTACTATGAGAGTTGAATCAGTAATGTGAGTCCTCTGAAGTATTAGAGTACTTCCTGAATAGATTTTAGGAGGAGTTAGGTGATTGAAAAACTTTTGGATGTATGAAGAAGTAGCGTCGTATTTGAGCCCGGAATGCGGGCATTTTTTAAACGGGAGGTGAAAACATGGAATCGCATTTTCTACACGCCCTTTATAAACGACAAGCATGATGTAAGTTGAAAATGCCCACTCGAGGAAACCTTTCTGTCAAATGACAAGTTTAAACAAGATATTTGTTGAAATATGAAATCTTCACTTTCCACGGCTCTTTTATTCGTATATGCTTGGGCGGTTTGACATAAATTCACACTGAAGTAATAATGATACGGTTTTAATAGGATAAAAATAGGACAAAACGCGGAGTAAACAGAAAGATCTTGATAACGACCTTTTATTATCGATCTTTGTGTGCCGCTTGAGTGTCAAGGTGATCCACTACATTTTAAATTTCAGCCATTCATTCCATTTACATTTGGAATTTAAATTCTCACCCAACTATGATTTGTTTTTAAAAACATTAGCAGATTATTCTGGTCAAAGATCTTTTTTTTTCAAAAGATCCTAAAATAATGTCTGCTATGAAAAATTATGATATTATATTGATGGTCAATCTGTACTCAACAGCGGATCATCCTGTAAATGGACGGTCACGTTACAAATCTTGCTGAGTCAAGGGTTACCACTAAAAATTCTCGCATGTTTTTTCTTTCATTTGCGTGCAAAGCTACCGCTAGGTTTTTATAGAGAGACACAATCTCAACACTTCTTAGGGAGCATGCTGCTACATTAAAATGGCTTCAAAATTTATCTCGTAAAATCTATGGGCTATAAATAACCCAGAATGTACCTATTCTAGTGGTCTCCAAATGTAGAATGATGTTGCTCGCAAGTTTTCCTACGGATTTGAATGTTATCATTCTACTAATGTAGTGCGGATTTAGAGGGATCGGGATGGGGGGGGGGGGGGGGCTTATGAGCAACGAAAATTTAAACAACCCCTTCTTCTCCAATTCGAACCCACATGGGGAAAAAATCCTGGATCCGCTGCTGTAATAGAACCACAGCATCGATATTAGAAATATAAGATCAGGATATTGTCTGGTGTCTTCTCTTTTTAAATGCAACGAGTGGGAAAAAAATCCAAATATGATAAAATTTTCTAAAGAAACGGAGAAAACGGGGGTGGGGATTAGTTTTTGGAAGCAGTGGCTAATTATGGGTTTTTTTTCAAGAGAAAGTAATATAAGGGATAAAAGAAAAAAAGAAAATCATATTACTGTGACTGTATTTTAATTTCTGATAACTGAGATCTTATTTGAATGTCCCTACTATAGCCGATGTATGATAATTTATATTTTGTTTCTCCTTTTGCTTGGCATAATTCAATACCTGATTCGTCTAACAGTGTCTTGGTTTAGTTTTTAGACAGACGGAATTTTTGATAAAGCTCTTGACATGCAAGAGATCTGGAGATCTTACTTGTTTTTCGATACCTGCACTGCAAGTTGTAAACTGAACTGCACGCGACATTACATTCTTGTTATAAAAATGTCATTTACAACCATACACTCATCAATTCAGGCAATAATTGTCTTGTTAACAGCGCGTACCTCGCCAGCAAGTGAAAACTTTACTATCTCGAGCAAATCCAGCACATAAATATTTACACCTATTATCCAGATTTGAAACCTTGCCACATAAGAATTCCCCATTATCGTGTGATCTATTATCGGCACAAATTAGTTTTGGGGACCGCTGATTATACGGGTGGGCGTCCCCTCGGTAACAGACTCATTGCAAAGACTCGGGTAATTTTTCCTCAACACGTTTAACTTGTTTGACTCTGGCTTTAATATAAAGTGACTCCTTGCAAATCTCAGTGCGGTTTCAAGTCCTAAACAGCCGAATCAGTGTGTGGTGTCACTGTAACAGGAAAATTCCGTAATCAGGGCTTGAAATTAGGATTGTTTTCACTGATCAACAGGACCAGCATAATAACATTTTTGCTGATCCTGCCTAAATTTTACTAATCTTGATAGAATCGCATCTGTAGCATGGTCCTACGTTAATGCCTTTCTTCTTCTCATATATATCACCCAGACAAACACAATCCGTGTAGGGTCTTCTTTTTAGAGCGACAGCATGACATGTTGGAACATAATTCTATTGAAGCTTCTTTACGACACACTTGTTCAAATATGCCACAATTTGCACTGCAACTGAGAATCCCAAATTATGTTTTTTCTTCACGTATTCATCTGCTTTATTGTCTAGAGAACTTGCATTATGCGAGTTCAGTAGTGATCTTATTGTTACAACCTTGAACAAATGACGTATCCTGCCCATTTTTGTATTTTTCCAAATGCTCAGTGCAGAAAGTGCATAAAATCACACCCTTTTATGGGTCGTATTTCAGTCATATGTATTCATTTTCCCATGATTTCTGTTACTTTCTCACTCTCTTTTCTTGATCATATTTACGAGCTGGCTCTTTTTTTAGCATCTAATTTCGTACTTGTGAACCTAGCATAAACTTGCAGATCTTTTCATTTCTCAGCTCATAATGCAGTGAATGTTTATCAACAACAATTTAAAAATAAAATCTGTTATTTATTATAAATATGCATTATTCATTGAGTCAGCCAATAAGACCTTTCCAGATTGTCCAAGTTTTGGCACTAGCCTGATACCCTACATCATTTTATATTAACACTAGCCTGATACCCTACATCATTTTATATTAACACTAGCCTGATACCCTACATCATTTTATATTAACAATAGCCTGATACCCTACATCATTTTATATTAACAATAGCCTGATACTCTACATCATTTTATATTAACACTAGCCTGATACCCTACATCATTTTATATTAACAATAGCCTGATACCCTACATCATTTTATATTAACAATAGCCTGATACCCTACATCATTTTATATTAACACTAGCCTGATACTCTACATCATTTTATATTAACACTAGCCTGATACTCTACATCATTTTATATTAACAATAGCCTGATACCCTACATCATTTTATATTAACAGTACTTGATAGTTTGGCGTACGTGCTGAATGTTTTGCAATCAGCACTCTTATTTACTTATGTACGAAATAACGCACGACCATTTAAGCTGTGGGATTTCATTATACTTTGTAAAGTGCAGGTCTTGGCAAGAACTCAATTAACAAAATGATCATTTCAATTAACCATGAAGGGAATGCCATTCCAAGCTTTACTAACTACTTTCGACACAAAAACATTTGCTAACTTAATATAGCGACCAGAGGACATTTTTTTTGATCCAGCAGATTTATGAGGGTTGGGGTTTACGTGTCTCCGATTAGCGGATTAATGTCAATTTTGACCCCTGCGTAATGGGGAAAAAAATCAAATTGTATATCAAGATAATGTAGTTGACAGCAAATGAACTGCACTTCATATGTTATCATCACCATGGCTTAAACCAATGACGGTATAAAACGGAATATGTTTCTAATCCAAGCTAAAAATACTCTGCCTGATTCAAAAACCAGCTGGTTCGTGAAAAACATTCATGCATGTGTTTCTTGACTTCGGAGCCATGCGTATTGTTCCATTCCAGCGTTTTAGCGTAGCGGATACTTTGATACCCTCCATCTCAGACAGTACTGTTCGTGCTACGTCGGCCAGACCATAGCTCAATCTCCTACAAAGCCGCCAGGTTGAGGTTCACCTTTGGTAGTTATACTGCCCCTATGGTGACCATTAGTAAGATGGGTATTACTTTTGGCTCCGGCGTATGTATGTAGTCCCTGTGAGTGTGTGTGTGGATGGGTGGGTGGATTGGGGGGGGGGGGGGGCAAAGGTCACAATGTACATAAATTTCAATTAAAGTGAAATTTTGAATTTCGTTTCCAATTTTATATATGCGGTCCAAGATATTTAATTCTCTAAAGGGTTTAGGGTACTGTGCTCCAAGTCACTTTCCAGGGTTTATGGTTGGTGGTGATGGTTGGTTATAGATGTAATAAAAAGCGTAGGGCATTTCGCTACGGCGAGCGATCGATGTTGCTTTTTTGTCTGATATATTCTCTTCTTCTGTCTCTTTGTCTCCCTTCTCCTTGCATTTTTCTACCATTTTCAAAACGAGGCCAGGGGTCGACTGAATTGGAAATTTTTACGCATAAAATGGTCAAATTGAGAATTTTTAATATCCTCTTTTTTACACACTGTTAAATCACATACATTTACAAAGAATACATTCTTGAACATTTAAATAATTTAACAAACCATGCTCGCCTAAACAGGTCCAAAAACTGAAGTTCACTTCGCCTTGCTCTGATTGCACGACATTCCTTCCATCCCCTTTATGTTTCAAATACAAAGTAGAAGTCCACTTTTGTGTCAATTTTCCCTTCAAACAAAAAAGCAGAAAGTTAGAAAAAGAAGTTCTATGCTTGATAGTCACTTATGGTGTTAATTTGATGCTCATAAATGCCAGAAATTACACTGTTTTCTATGGAATTACGTCCGAAAATTCGCGCATGATCCTTTGAGAAAAAAAAGACTGAAAAATTAACTTTGTGTAGCCAAAACAAAAGCAAAATATGACTCAGTGGACATGTCCAGGTCCAATAATAATGAAATCAATCATGTTATATTATGACTCAGTGGACATGTCCAGGTTCAGTATTAATGAAATCAATCATGTTATATTATGACTCAGTGGACATGTCCAGGTCCAATAATAATGAAATCAATCATGTTATATTATGACTTAGTGGACATGTCCAGGTCCAGCACAACTGAAATCAATCATGTTATATTATGACTCAGTGGACATGTCCAGGTCCAGCACAACTGAAATCAGTCATGTTATATTATGACTCAGTGGACATATCCAGTACTAATGAAATCAATCATTTTATATCATGACTCATTGGACATGTCCAGGTCCAGTACTAATTAAATCAATCATGTTATATTATGACTCAGTGGACATGCCCAGGTCCAGCACAACTGAAATCAATCATTTTATATCATGACTCAGTGGACATGTCCAGGTCCAGTACTAATGAAATTAATCATTTTATATTATGACTCAGTGGACATCTGTATGTCCAGTACTAATGAAATCAATCATTTTATTTTATGATTCTGCTGACATGTCCAGGTCCAGTACTAATGAAATCAATCATTTTATATCATGACTTAGTGGACACATCCAGGTCCAGTACTAATTAAATCAATCATTTTATATCATGACTCAGTGGACACATCCAGGTCCAGTACTAATTAAATCAATCATTTTATGCAATATTTCATCCTTTAAACGTGTGAAATGAGGATTTCTACAATTGAAATTGCTGATGATTTGCGACTTTAACCTATTTTTGAGGTTGCTGATTTATGTTAAAAAACACCTGTATTAAAGCAAATTAAGAAAAGTTTCAATATTATTATAAAGTTTTAGTACTACTATTATACATTTTTAATACCATTTCATCAGTATTTAAAAAAAATAGAAGTTTAAAGTGACTATTTAAAACAATATAAAGTTTGAACTTTCTACACTAACTTCTCCCTATTGTCGCCAGCTTAACACTATGCTGACTGGACAGAGAAATAAGTTTGCCCAAATATTCGAGTCCAACATGAACCCTGGTTATTACTAGCCTAGTTTACATGGACTCTTCAGATCCCCTGCTTTATTCATTATATTAATTTCAGTCCAAATATCAGTCAATGAAAGGACATTGATTTTTTTTAAAGTTCTGATTGGGAAATTTGTCCACTAAAATTGGATAAACTGGACAGTTTTTGGCATTGGTAATTTTCGGCCCCAAAACAGGCCCAGAAAAATCTGTGGAAACACACTAGCGTTGACGCATGCAAACACCCCCCCCCCCCCATTTCTTTTCTTTCCTGAGGTGGCAGGGGACAGTTTCATAAATTGGCCCCTGTCAAATTTCTTAACTGAAGGCTATGATGTGACCTTTTGAGCTATTATTGTTTAATAATTAAAGATATGGATATATTTGTGAATTAGTTGTTTCGGGCTTGTGTTGTTCTTCAAACTGATGTGAGGCATGGACACCTCCCATAGTCAGTTCACAGTATGTAGACAGTGAAATACCAATAGTCGGCTAGGAAGCAGAGCTAGCCACCCATAGCAGTAAACATGTGGATTCAAGACAAGAAGAATATCTCAAAAACGGCTTGGATGGCAACTATTTTGAATTGCATCAAGCTGTTTAGTACACAATGTTTTGCGGAAATATCACCTAGGAAAAGGGCTTGTGTTTGCACTGTGAGCATCATTTGGTGTCAAAAATGACCTTCGGACATGAAAAATGCAGGTATAAATTTGGGGTTGGGTGCATAAACTTCTTTTGCTATGAACTGCCATTGACTTGTCAGGTCAAGTGAATACTATTTTTATGCTTTGTTTTAATATAGCTATCCAAAAATATGGACCTTTTTGACCTCACTTTACTTTTTATGATTTTTTTATATTAGGCTAGTGGATGCGGCATTAAATTTGTGCATAAAAGCTGTCCCTTGCACCCTGAATCAAATCTCTCTCTCTCTCTCTCTCTCTCTCTCTCTCTCTCTCTCTCTCTCTCTCTCTCTCTCTCTCTCTCTCTCTCTCATAGATCAGGCCTGATCGAAAGCTATTCTCTGACGTACATACACTGTGATACTAGTATATTAAACAATCTGATATTAAGTCTACAAACTTAGATTGCAATAGTCTTAGGATCTTGAGGCAGCATACTCTGTCGAGTTCAACAAAGAACAGACCGCAGTGGTATACTAGTAAACGATTATGAGCCACACATTAAGCAAACTCCTTCCTCTATGCACGCTTTTCTTTACGGTTCCCAGCTGTGGAACAATTATTTATTGCCAAGATTTATGTCACCTTGTCTCCTTTACGGTAACCTGGGACATAGCATGCTCTTTGTGATAAATTCAATCATATCTCTGTCCGGGCAATAGTTTAATTCCTTGGCGGACCATTTTAACTGCGCCGAATCAAAAGATACTGGTATTATTTTGTTTGCTCAATACAAGCTGGGGGCTTTGTAATGACAAAGCTCTCGTCTTGTCTGCATTGTCAGTCTTTATATAGAGAGAGGCTTTGCACAGCTCTAGTCATCAAACTTTCTAAAATAATTAAACTTTCTACAAGTGCAGATTTGATTTCGAACTTTTGATATGTATGACCCGTTTTTTAATAGAATACTTGCCCATCATGCGCATATACTGAATAGAATACTTACCCATTATAAGCATATATTGGTCAACAAGAAAGAAAAGTCCTGTTTAAAAGCCCATTTCAAATTGCCTCTGTCGAAAGAGACCGTCCAGCGCATTTGCATTTCTGATTTCATCGCCTCAGTTTAAAAGGACTATTTAAATCTCTAACTGAATCATGGAAAAACAGGTAGAAAACAACCCACATGTCGATTCATCATAAAAGGTCATTAGTTTTGTGTTAATTTAAACAATTGTGAAGTGATATGTGGCAAAGTGCTGGTGTAAGGAAGATAAGAAAAGTGAAACCTACTGTTATCCAGACTTATACCAAATGTATACGTTGATGCGTTCCTTCTTGCACTGGGCACAGTCGGATAGAAATAAACAAATCAGGACGTATTTCCTTGACAACAAACGGTAATAGCATTTAGCTGTAATCAGAAGCATAATAACGGATTGTACTACCTGGAAGAGACTTGATTTCGATGGATATTGACTCATGCCATTACAAAACATAATCGTCATGTACATTCGCTACCTCGTAGTGACGATACAGAGACCGCGTGCACTATACAAGTAAATGCTCTACCCAATTGTTCTTAAAGGCCCGCACATGCTGCGTTTCGGTCCGGTTCGTTTCTTTTCGAGTGCCCCGGGTACTGATATGTATACATCAACATTTACATTTGTCTAATGTCGAGACAAATGTATGTTACTCTTTCGGTCCGAAAGAGCTGAGTTGTAAACTGTGTCATAGCATAGATCTGATAAAGTTATGAACTTTCTATTAATTATACAGTTGTTAACTGTGTCATAGCATAGATCTGATAAAGTTATGAACTTTCTATTAATTATACAGTTGTAAGCTGTGTCATAGCATAGATCTGATAAAGTTATGAACTTTCTATTAATTACACAGTTGTAAACTGTTTTATCTCCTCAATGCCAGATCTGTATTATGACACAGTTTACAACTGTGTAATTAATAGAAAGTTCATAACTTTATGAGATCTATGCTATGACACAGTTTACAACTGTGTAATAAATAGAAAGTTCATAACTTTATCAGATCTATGCTATGACACAGTTTACAACTGTGTAATTAATAGAAAGTTCATAACTTTATCAGATCTATGCTATGACACAGTTTACAACTGTATAATTAACAGAAAGTTCATAACTTTATCAGATCTGTGCTACGAGGTTTTTCACAGAATTTTCTGTCAAACTTTATAAAGAATACGTAAACAGTCCCTTTAAGTCAAGCTTAATTTTCAAGAGAGACAGAAAGAGAGAGAGAGAGAGAGAGAGAGAGAGAGAGAGAGAGAGATTTGGATGATCTGTATGAAAATAAAGATATAAATTGGTAAGATATATATGCACTTTGTTAGAGTTCTGCCATATTTCCAGACAAGTGTGCTCAGTGCTCTAGTTAAAAAATTTTGTAGAGGGGAGAAAATTACCAAAGCATATTTACATCATAATCTATGTAAAATTGCCATAAAAATAGGAGAATAAATCATAAACACTGTTTTAACTAGATCCATTAGAAATACAGAAATAAGAACAGGGGTGAGCTTAGAAGGGCAGGGGGAAAGGTATTAATGAGAAATGGAAGGGCACTGAATAGGGTTGGGGTTGGGGAACCACCTGTCTATTTCTCTCTAGCTTAAAGCACTAACTCTAAAGAGTGAAAATCTAGCATAATAAAACAATCATCGAACACATCTTTCAACTAGCAAACTAGTTTTTGTGACTATACTGAGAGCATTTGAGGAATGTACAATACTCACAGCTTGTTATTCCAAACTTTGAATGAAGTGGAGAGGATATGACAGACAAGATATGGAGCGTAAACAATGAAGTTTATAATATATTATTATTATTATTATTATTATTATTATTATTATTTGTTACCTATATGAAGATGGATTACATAGGAAAAAATCAAAATTATAAAATTTATTTTTATCAAAATTTAGAAGTTATTGAAATATTTTGTAATATTCTTCGAAAGAGTATATATCTCATTTTCCTCGCTAAGCCACGTTAAATTAGTTTTAATGTCAATCATATGTATTAACGATGTATGTATGTATGTATGTATGTATGTATGTATGTATGTATGTATGTATGTATGTATGTATGTATGTATGTATGTACGTATGTATGTATGTATGTATGTATGTATGTATGTATGTATGTATGTATGTATGTATGTATGTATGTATGTATGTATGTATGCGCGTATGTATATATGTTTCACGGTATATCAACACAGTTCTGGCTATGCAGTGCCCAGTAAAATTTAATAAAGACGGTGAATTAGGGGAACAAATATTTAGGAAGATAAACCCTTTCGAATACAACGAATTCGATATGCAACTCTTTCTAATGCAATTAACAAGTTTGATATGTAACTCTTTCGAGTGCAATTAACAAGTTTGATATGTAACTCTTTAAAATGTTTGAATGAATGTCCTTCCGCGTGAAAATGGTCTCGTACTGTCTCTTATTTATGTTTTCAAACCTTTCACTGGTGTGCAATATTTCACGTTATACAGGTTAAGCTGCGGATATGATATAAATACTTTTTATAGGAGTGTTCCAATCACAAAGTGCCCAATCACTGATAGTTCAAGCATTTGTTTGCCATACTTTGTTAATAACCATAGTTGCCAATGAAGAGTTGTTTGCAAATATAGACCTTTTGTACAAATGCAGGAAAAATTCTAACAAGTGTTAGGAGGAACAGCTTGAAGTTATTCTTGCAGTTAACATACGTATTATGCAACGATTAAAACACTTTAATGATTTCTAATAACTATAGTGGTCAACAGAAAGATGACTGACAAGTGAATGACACTCAGTTGGTGAAATGGATTGCTCAATCACGTGTTAACTATAATCTCCGCCTATTATTGATCAGTTCGTCGTGCTTTTTACAAAATTTCAAAAACGTAAGTGTACAATTTTTACAATATAATCATTGAGGGATAAATTGGGGATTAGTACTAATAATTTGTACAGGACCTAAATTATCAAATGGCAAAGTAACATGAATACTGAGACGGTTTAATCATGAGTTTGACATAACTAGACATTGTCTTGTCTGAGGTAACAATGGCAGTCAGGAGGCTTAATAAACTGAATTTTGAACTATCTTCCAACCATTCAGATTAGATAACTGTTTTGCCGGGAAGTTTGATTTTGGACTTTAAAAATGGCATATATAACTTACATTACGCCGAAGGAAAGAACGAATGAAGAATCAAACTCAGATTGTACAATTTCTGTTGTAATACACAAAGTACCTTCACGATCTGGTTGTTTACAAATAAATAGAAATAGAGTAACTTTCATTAAACTTTGTTGCATAGAATACATGTTTGTTAGTTTTAATATCAGTAACGCAGTTCTTAAACATAAAGTATCAATCAGAGATTAAACGCTCTATGATTTATATCTGCGTATAAATTTTGTTTCGAGCATGTTTGTGGTAATTTAGGTAAATCTACGCCAGAGACAGTATACGTGAATCCCGCTTTAAATATAGCTTCCCTATTTTTAAAAATTCAAGTAGCATAAACTCGCATAAGTTGTGTTTGTACGTGTGTGTCTTTGAGAGAGAGAGAGAGAGTGTGAGAGAGAGAGAGAGAGAGAGAGAGAGAGAGAGAGAGAGAGAGAGAGAGAGAGAATACTAGTTCACGTTACTCGCATAAGATAGAGAGAGATTTACCTTGGGTGCCGGGTCGTTCATTAGGGATATATTCACGTGTTTTACCCGACGAAGTGAATAAGCACTCAATCGTGAACAGCTTTTTTGTTAGTTGTCTATATAACTGTATATGTACTCTTCTCCCGTTATGTTGGCTTCACTGAATGCATAATATTTTACCGGCTTCTTTAGTCCACATTTCAAAAGCTTGAATTGATTTTCGGAAACATCAGCCTATGTGTTCCTTTGAATCGTTTCGGTCAGAATTCCACATGTCTGAAGACCTAATTTTTATCAATGAATTATCGATCTGCATACATATACCCCTTTAGTGCACTCTCTCATATATAACGACAGTGTGGCATGGAAATACAGCTTACCTGTGGCTAAATATAGAAAACGTTCAGACGACCGGTGTACCTGTTTTTATGTTATGATTAGAGGTCATCATTCGAGGTCAAACAAATTATTACAATCTACATTTTTCAGCACTTGACAGGTTTGATAAATCTATGTTATTGTCCAAAATCAGGTAGAAAAATAGACGTTATTTCATTTAAAATTTTACGAAAAACACTAGTTTTGAAATTGTTTACCAATCTAACGGTTTGTTGCATGATTAGAAATACCCAGGTAAAATCACTTGCCTCGATTCAAGGGAAGTAACTCTCACAGTAAGTCCTGTGGAAAAATTAAAACGTTTTAATTTTCTTTATGTACGTATATATACGAGGCATTTAAATCAAACCTCTTTTATTTATTTTTTTTATTTTTTTAAAAAATATTTTTACAAAAATAAAATTCCTATTTTAACGATGAGCATACAACGAGAATAAAACATTAATTTGCTCTTTTTTAACAATAAAATTTTAAACCAATGGATGGTGAAAAAGAGAAACTGTTTAGTAAAGTACTCTGTGAATCGAAGATGGTGGTTTTTTTATTATTTGTTTACTTGTTTGTCTGCATGCTTGTTCTTCGTCATTTTATATCTTCCAAATTTGTATTTACAAAAGTCGTCTTTTTTCGCTCTCTCTATAGCAAATTAAAACCAAGTAATTGAAGAGTCTTAACACTTACATTGAGTTTAGATGCTGACCATATAATAATTCTGACATGATATAATTTCAAATAATTTAATCATCCCCCAATTTTACCTAGCCTGAATTTCAGCAGCAGAAATTAAGTCTAGACCTAAATTTAAGTTGAACAAATCCAGCGATCTGATTAGTTGAATTTTAAGTCTGACTTAAAATTGACGAATCAAACGTCTTACGTCTCGACCTAACTTAAGACTTATGTTTGTGAAATTGAGGCCGGCATCAATCTTTATAATGTCAGCCAATCAGATCACTAGTTTCTGGAAACAAATTTAAGTCCATTCTAAAGTTCTGTTGGTGAAATCCAGGCCATATTTCATACAAATCTTCCTGCCCAATCTCATCTTTGCAAGCCAAGGGTCGTCGATCCACTACGTTCCACATCAACCCAAGGGTTGATATAGAAGGAAGTGGATCGACAACCCTTGGCTTTGCGAAGATAGCCTAGTCTGTGTTAGTAGCAAGTACATGTATAAGTCTTTTTATATAATAATCCCAATTATTATATCAATAAGTATCGGTACTCAAAGCAGACAATAAATCCTATGACCAAAAAAAAATAAATTATGACGTAAGAATTATTTAAGTGTCTCAAAAATATTGCAAAGGAACTTCAATGTTATTTCCAAGTATCATAAAAGAAAGTACAGCTAAATCCGTTAGAAGCAAACAAAACAGAATATCATAAGCGTAGGGATTTTTTAAAGGTACATACTTTATCTGCGTTTAATAGTTTGAAATGTCTTCCTGTTTTAAAACTGACGCAATAGGTCCCAGTTAATCACACAGATTTAAGAATCACATGACCGAATACCACTCTGTGTCAACACCGTTGTCCTCAAGATTTGTAAATACATGTATAAGTTGTGAGAACAGTAGTACTGTTAAGAAGTAAGTAAACTAAACCTTTTTGTGGTAAAACGTACAATAATCTACCCTTTACAGTAATAACATGGATAATGGGTGGTCATCGATCGGTGGATCTTGGGTATTGAAATTACCCCAAAACCATCGATAGACCAATCGCAACAAATCCATCATGACTAGAAGATGTACAGATCGTTAGACCATTTCCTTATACGTCACTAATATATCTCGGCTGTCTGATCAACTCTCCGCTTGTTCGTATGTGACTGACTGCTTTTTCTGTATCTCGTTGATTTTGCCGTTGTCGCTGCTTCTGTCTTTTGTGATCGGGTCTGTCTTTCTGTTTGTATCCGGTTCTCCAATGCTCCCCCCCCCCCCGCACTTCTCTCTCTCAAGCGCGATAATATGACGTATAGGAACAAGGCATATGGTAAACAAAGTACATAGTACTTTAGCTGAGATAGTGTTCATAGAGATTTGTATACGACAACCATAAACCACAGCGTATTATATTATAATGTTGTTCGTCTGTCCGTCGATGTATTACCAATTTCGTTTCCGCGCATTAACTCTAGTTTTCTACCGTCTACAATTATTCAACTTTGTGGGTGGCTTGCACTTGGGGTGAGGAAGATGCTTATTGATCTATGTGTCAAAGGTCAATGGTCAAGGTCACTGTTACTGAAAGAACAAAAATGGCTTCCGCACAATAATATTAGTTATATATCTCATACCTGGAGTAATCATTATTAATAGCTTGCACTTGGGGTAAGGAAGAGGCCTTTCGATTTTGGTCAAAAGGTCAAAAAGTTTAATGTCACTCTGAATGAAAGAAGCAAAATGGTTTCGCATTATAACATTATTGCTACATAACAGACCTGGGCCAAACTAAGTAACTGACTTGCACTTTTGTTACCGAAAAAACATATTGATTTTGGGTCAAACGGTCAAATGTCAAGATCTCTGTCATTGAAAAATGAAAAATAGTACATGAACAAAATGTTCTGTTCTCGACTATTTACCTTCACCAATGTTTGTGGATGACTTATACGTTGGGTAAGAAAGAAGCCTATTGATTTTGGGTCAAAAGGTCAAAGGTCAAGGTCGCTGTGACTGAAAGAAGCCAAATGGTTGTTTTTGCATAGTAACTTTGGTTCTAGACCGTGTACCGCCGTGACCAAAGTTTGTGGCGGGCTTGTACATGAGGCATGAAACAGACCTATTGTTTTGCGGCTAAAGGTGAAATGTCAAGGTTGTTGTGGCTCAATGAAAAATGGTTTCTGGAGAATAACTTTATTTTTAGAGTAAATTCCTTGATAAAACTATGTGGATGGCTTTCACTTAGAGTAATATAGAAACCTAAAGATTCTGGTCTGGGATCTAAATGTCAGAGGTCACAGCTATGTTAAGACTAATAAGAAAATGATTTCTGCACAGTAAGTTGTGTTCAAGACAGCATACCTTAACCAAAGGTACAGGTCACTGAGACCCTTTGGTCAATAATCTCTTGAATTAACCATACCTTACTTGTGCCTACAAAGAGAATTGTTAAACACAGGGTGTGCGTATAATGTGCGCTCACAGTACTCTTCTTCGATGAAAGAACTAAACAAGGATCACCGCTAGCACCTCTATCAGTCATTGTACGACTGTCATCAACGTAATCATAACATTATCTTGAGCGTGATTTATATACTTAGAGACTGTATTTCTGGTAAACTTGCAACCTTGTTGACATATATCCCTTAATTAAAAATGTGGCGAAAGCTGAATGAATGTAAGGATCATTTCCTTTCATCACTGTCTAATCTGTCATTTATTTATTTATTTATTTTTTATTTTTTTTTCTTTTCTCCTGTCAGAGAAGTTATCGCACGAGAACTTCATTTTTTTCTTCCTGACTAGTCCTTTCAAAATATATTTTATTGTATTTTAACTGTTTGGACAACAATTAGCTACAAATTCAATAACTATTGTATGGTCATCGAAAAGAAACATAGCTGATGATACTGCTTTCATCTTTATGTGAATCTTGTCGAGGCCCAATATAAGCAAGTTTGAAACAGTTCGACCTTTCCAATGTAACGTCATGGTATTCAGACCATAGTAGTAACAAATGACGGTTACGCTAAATTTGATTGAACGCAAGACATTTATCACATCAGAAAACCATTATCTAAGTCGATACAAAATTGTACTTCTATTGTTAGCTTAGAGTCTAGTCATTGGTAGCAGTGGAACATATAATGTCCATTATTCCAGTGACTCACACGAAAGCACATATTTTTCCCTATTGGAGTTGAAGTTGAATATTAAAACTTTCATACACTGGTTATTTCATAAGCATGAAGTAAAATGTATATCAGATTGAATATTCACTTGCATACACTCGTTATTTTATAACCACAAGATTAAATGTGTATCAAATCTCGTTGATTTATTTTCAACGATAGTTTTATACAGGTGTGATTTGCCTCTGACTATCTATGCTGTAGATAGATATTACGTTTTGTCTCACTGGTTTACTGCTGTAGATAGATATTACGTTTTGTCTCACTGGTTTACTGCTGTAGATAGATATTACGTTTTGTCTCACTGGTTTACTGCTGTAGATAGATATTACGTTTTGTCTCACTGATTTACTGCTGTAGATAGATATTACGTTTTGTCTCACTGGTTTACTGCTGTAGATAGATATTACGTTTTGTCTCACTGGTTTACTGCTGTAGATAGATATTACGTTTTGTCTCACTGGTTTACTGCTGTAGATAGATATTACGTTTTGTCTCACTGATTTACTGCTGTAGATAGATATTACGTTTTGTCTCACTGGTTTACTGCTGTAGATAGATATTACGTTTTGTCTCACTGGTTTACTGCTGTAGATAGATATTATGTTTTGTCTCACTGATTTACTGCTGTAGATAGATATTATGTTTTGTCTCACTGATTTACTGCTGTAGATAGATATTACGTTTTGTCTCACTGGTTTACTCTTATCTTTAATTTTTTCTTGTATGCCTTTTTGTTCATGATATTTCTGTTTTTTGCCATATTTCTCTATTTTAGGATGAACAATTTCCTGTCTGTCTGAACACTATAGTTTATGTTACCAATATGATATAATATATGTATAAGTACTTCATTTAGATACAATTATTATATAAGCAGATAATAGTATATACATTTACAATATAGCATTTTGTAAGTCATTGTTCTATTTTCAGGTATTAATGCCCGAAAAAGACTAATATATATATATATATATATATATATATATATATATATATATATATATATATATATATATATATATATATATATATATATATATATATATAATCCCAGTGCATCAATGCCTTTCATCTGTTTTGTAAGGAGACACTTAGCCAAGACTGTACCTCTGGCTTTAGCTTTTTGTCTGTTTGTCTTTGTTTGGTGGTGTTATTTGTATTTGTTTGTTGTTTTCCTCTTTTTTTTTTTTTTTTTTTTTTTTTTGGCGGGGTTGTCACTATGAAATTTATAATTCTTTTGATTTTGTCATTCTTTTCTGTGGCACCTTTTGGGTCTGTATACTCGATCACCACTAGCTGTAATAGCAGTATTCTTGATATTGTACAATAAATAACATTATTGTTAATGCTATAAGAGGTATGGTTTATTTACAAAATTAGCAACATACAATTTTATAAATGGTCTCTGCACACAAGGAATAAAAGAATAGTATATAACTTCCATAAAGTTTATGTCTGAGTCAATAAATATTGCACATTGAATTGCTAGGGGTTGGGGGGGGGGTCTCAAGAAAAGAAGAGATGTATTTTATTTTTTAAAGAATACAAAATATTCAGTATACTTTCTTCAAGATACACACTGATTTATGGACCAAACAGGGATAGTCTAGATTTTTACCTTGAGATAAAAGACATTTTGCATTTTAAAAATAAAATGATTATGTTATAATTCGGGGAGATTTCAATCTTATGATGGATCCATATATATATATATATATATATATATATATATATATATATATATATATATATATATATATATATATATATATATATATATATATATATATATATATATATATATATGTATGTATATTTTAATTATAATAATGTAAATTTATCAAGAGCAAGAGAAGATGTCTTAGATATATGTACAGGATATAATTTAGTAGATGCATAGTGAGAACATAGTATAGAAATCCATAGGTATACCTGAAGGAAAAGTAATCCAGTAAAACAAGCCAGACTGGACTTTTTCAGGTCTCAGAAATTTTATTGATAATTAATGATAATGTAAATGTTGAACCAGGATATATGACTGATCATTCTCTTGTAAAAATGAAGATAGTCTTCCAAAAGGAATTAACAGGAAAACCTTCTTGAAATGTAAAAATTCATTTCTAAAAGACCCTGAATATGTTGGAAGAGTGAAAGAAGCTATCATAAAAGTTAAACATCAATATGTATGCACTGAATAATTAGATACTTTTGAGAATATACCTTTATATGATTTTAAATGTGTATTAAATGATCAACTTTTCTTTGAAATGCTTCAATCAGAAATTAAGGGAACAACAATTTCAGACGTATATTTTAAGAAACAAACACCCAAGATCGACAGGAACATCAACTAACTGCAGATAAAAGCAATTTAGAAGAGAGAAACAGTGTCAGTGAAATACCAAAACTGGAGGGGAAAAAAAAAGAAGAGTTAGAAGATATTAGGAAGAAAAGATGGATTGAGTGAGCGTTAGGTATATATCTATATGGATTGATGAAGAAGAGAAATTGATCAAATGTTTCTGTAATTTACAAAATATAAATTAGATAAGTAAAATGATGCTCTTGTTAAAAGCAATGCTTCTTTAACAGACAGAAAGAAATTTTGGATGAAGCAAAACTATTTTTTATATGAATTTATATAAAAAGCGTGACGCTGATCCAGTCGATCTTGAAGTGCTGCATATTTACCTAGACATTCCTAGATTGAATGATTTACAGAAACATTCCTTAAATGGTCCTATATCATATACAGAAGCTGCAAATGTTCTAAAATGTATGCCGAATTAGAAAAGCCCAGGATCTGATGAATTCACGGTAGAATTTTATACATTTGTTTTGGATAGATATTGGACAGTTTCTAGTGAGGGCTATTAACTTTGGGTATGAACTTGGGGAATTATCTTCCACACAGAAAGAAGGAGTTATTATATGTTTACCAAAAGTTGATAAACCTAAGCAGTATATTTCAAATTTTAGATCCTTTTCACTTCCAAATGTATCATGCAAATTGCTTCTGCAGGTATTACAAGTATGATTAAAACTGTGTTTCCCACAATTATACATACGGTTCAAACAGAATTTCTAAAAAGACGATACATTAGAGAGAACATAATAAACTTATATGATGTAATGTTTTACACCAAAAAGCACAATATTCCAGGATTGCTACTTTGATTGATTTTGAAAAGAACATTTGATTCAGTTGCATGGTCATTTATTGATAGAGTTATGTATCTTTTAATTGTGAAGAACCAACCATAAATTAGATACAACTTTTTTTTATCGAAACATCAAATTCTTATTATTAATGGTCAAGTCTCCAATTGGTTTGGTGTCGAAAGATGGTGTAGACATTGGGATCTACTCTCCCCATATATTTGTATCTTGTCCGCAGAGATTTTAGCCCATATGATAAAAAAAACAGTATTAGGGGAATAAACATAGGTAATATAACCTATGATCTTTCTCAGTATACTGATGATACATCACTTACTTTTGATGATTCAGAGAAATCTTTAATGTCTGCTTTACATCTCATATATCTATATTCCAAATTTTCTGGTTTATGGTTTAATCATTATATTACAATAGGTGGAAAAGGTGTGTATTACAAAACATGGTTTCAGAAAGGCATTAGATTTGTGAATGATTTTATTAATGAGGATGGTTCTTGGATAAGTTTTGATAGTTTGAATAATAGATTATCTATTAACATTAATTTCATAGTATTTCAAAGCATAGATGCAGCTAAAAAGTTAAATAAAAATAAACGTAGTATCAATTATGATTCAAATCTGCAAGAACCTTTTATAAATATTACAGTGTACACCATTATAGGAAATAAAAAAGGAATGTAGAGGTATATATGAAAAAGTGATTGGAAACAATAAAGTACCAACATCTAGAAGAAAATAGAATTTTGAATTTGGCAATTTAAAAGATAACGACTGGCAGAAAGTGTTCGTGCTATCATATAAAACTTCAAAATGTCCAAATCTTAGATGGTTGCAGCTGGAAATATTACACAAATCTTTACGTACGAATGCATTTTTGAAAAGAATCAGAATTATTTCAAACGAGCTCTGCTCTTTTTGTATGTTACACGCAGAGACAATTTCTCACCATTTTTTTATTGTCACGTGACTAAGATTTTTTTAATGATATTTTACAATGGATAAAAAGTGAGTGTATTCATACCAATAATTTGTGATTCACTAACATAAATATTATCTTTGGAATTAAAGACAAAAACCCAGGCTGATGATGTAATTAATTTGATAATTCTAGAGAGACAGACCAATTTGATCTCAGTTAAAAAAAATTGCTGCTTTTAATTGTAATGTAGAAAAATATAGCCATCATAGAAGCTGTAAATGGGATAAAGTTTGACAATAGATGGTTATTGTACAAACAGTTAATAGAGTCATAAAGTATTTTATTGGAAACACACACACACACACACACACACACACGTGTGTTTGTGTGTGTGAGTGTGTGTGAGTGTGTACCAGTTATCTTGATACTTTGGTGGTGAGTTTTATGAATGAGTATACCTATATATGCATACTCTGATATTTGTTTTGTAGAAATGCCAATGTTTACCATATATATCGATATTTTATCTTTAAAATATATATGTAAACAATATTTCCTTTTCCAGTCTTATTTCTCTCTCTTTTCTTAGGTTATTTTCTTTCATCTTACAGTAACGCAAAATAATTATCTAGAACTGCATATAGTTTTTGTCTTATAGAAAAATGGTTGAAATATTGTCCCAATATTTATGTATTACATGTACGTGTCATTTACATTTATATCAATAAAACCTTTTTAAAAATCGTTGAATTTTCAAGAGAAAGACATTGAAATAATATCATTGAGAATATTTAAATCTGACAAATAATAGAGTCATTGACTCTAACATTTCATATATTTCAAGCGACATCAACAGGAAAGAGGGGAAACAGTTTTGATAGTGAACCAAATAAATTTGTCATTTATTTTTGTCTGAAAAGAAATAGCGAAAGGAATTGCTTTTAAGTATACATCGACAGAGCATGTATAGAACCCAACGCTAAAGATAGCTAACTTTAAACATGATTGCCATATAATTTTAAAATTCTGTCGGTATATATCTATCTGTTTATCTCTCCTTGCTTGTATTTCCTTTTTATAATGTAGTTTATATCTGTTTTAACTAGAAGATACAATCATCACCGTAGTTGATATAACCTGTCTGTTACAAATAAATCTCTTGGGAGTGAAAATTGTAATATTCCGTTCTAAGTCATGTTCATTACCTATTTATTATTTATTAATCATGACTTTTTGTATTTGATTTTAAAACGGATTTGAATATGAGATTTTTCAACTATCGAACTACTTTTTTCTCAATGTGAATTATGACTATCCATCTGTTTGTCCTAATTTATCAAATGTCGATTCCGTTCACACTGCCGAACGATTTTCTATCCAAGCACTCATTCAGCCACGACGACACTAGGGATTCCTATACTCACAAAATGTGACGACAGGGGTTTTCCGTCGTCATATCCTGTATAAACTATTCTTTGTTCTCGCTAGTATTTACATAATAGAAATCCCTGCAATAAACAAATGACCAGGGGTGTATTCGATGTTCGATTTAAATTCAAACACGTAAATACCAGAAACAATTAGAGGGAAAATGCTTTTTTCTTTTTCTTTAATGGATTTTGTTCAGAGTGAATATTATACTGTAAAACAGCGAGACAACATGGAAGCTCTGAATAACGAATTTACAAAGCCCCCATAACAACAGACGAAAGTCGTACAACAAAATGTGTAAATTGCAAATGAATATAACCCAAAAAAATGTAAAAACAAAAATTAAAAAAGCACAGAAGCTGCATGTCAAACTTAAGGT
Organism: Margaritifera margaritifera; assembly: GCA_029931535.1. Lineage (NCBI taxonomy): Eukaryota > Metazoa > Mollusca > Bivalvia > Unionida > Margaritiferidae > Margaritifera > Margaritifera margaritifera. Next base: position 7,345,864 of record JAQPZY010001693.1, on the reverse strand, counting down.
AGTGTTTTGTTAAAAGGGCTCGATTTTCAAGTGTAATCTGAGGCAAGCTTAGAAATAATGATGAGAGCGATTTAATTCCAAGAAAAAGTCTTACTGAAACTTTCCCGTCTCGAGCAGTGTCACAGGCAAATTAAATTCGTCTGGCCAATGGAAACTGTATGTCCCGTCTCGAGCAGTGTCAACAGGCAAATTGAATTCGTCTGGCCAATGGAAACTGTAAAATTGTCGCTTAAATGAAACAATAGGTTATCGTACAATTGAAATATCAGCCGTCGCTCCAATGACCCTCAAACAAAACTCACTTTCCCTCAGATGGAAGACATGCTAATTTTGTGAGTGCGAATAAAATCAAGTTTCAATTTAGCAGGCGAATTAAACCATTTGGCACTGATGCGTCAATTACAATAACACAAAAATCTTGGACATTAAAGGAGATATATCTGAATTCATAAACAAGTTGAATATTGGTTGATACAACAAGGCAATGAGAATAGATAATTAGTTAATTACTTTTTTTGACAAGTTTATAATATTATAAATCATTGCCAGGGATCCTTTGCTTATGTCACCACATCTTGCAACTAGCGCCATGATGATTAGATCATACAACTGATTCATTGAAAATTGCATTGGTCTATGACAATGACAGTTTAAAGATATACTTTAGGTGTACGATTTATTATAACGTGCTGTGGAATTTCACGATCATATGTAAATCACTCTTTTGAAATTCGAAGAAATTTAACAAAAATGAAAGACAGAAATAAAAAACAATAATACAATTTTAAAAAATCATGAATTTTCGAAAAATGAAGTCTGTATTATTAGAGATCTAAAATTGTATTTACAGATAATGGAAGAAGCTGTGCAATCGTCGTACATTATATTTCAAGCCATGGTCAAGTAACTAGCCCGAATCTAAGGTAGAACCCTATGCATGGAAAACATATATGCATATACACAAATGATGGACAACATGTAAATGTCCGTTAGCATCAAATATATTTTGAGTTTTAATATCACCTAGTAAAATTGGTGAAATTTAAAAAGAAATAACGGCAATGAGCACTCGTCATTTATAACAGAGAATATACAGAAAGTAAAGAAAAGCACCTTATGGAATTTTGACACTATCACGTAATTCTCTTTGGTAAAAATCAATCGTTTAAGCCCTATGGATCTTGACGTGTATGTTGATAAAATTATGAAGTTATGCTTGCACACTATCTGCCCTTCAATCGTACTATCCCAGTCGAAACACACACACACACACACGCACGCACGCGCACGCACGCACGCACACACACACACTCACACACACGCACCTTTTCCCTCTCCACTTCTATAATGCACTCCATAGGATTGTGTGCATTGGCAAAACCATGTTAGCGAGCATGTTTGAGTACCTGCATGGCGGAATGCATCATAAAAAGGTGAGTATCTTCATGGCGGAGGGCATCATAAAAAAGGTGAGTATCTTCATGGTGGAAGGCATCATAAAAAAGGTGAGTATCTTCATGGCGGAGGGCATCATTAAAAAGGTGAGTATCTTCATGGTGGGAGGCATGATAAATAAGGTGAGTATGTTCATGGCGGAGGCATCTTAAAAAAGGTGAGTATCTTCATGGTGGAAGACATCATAAAAAGGTGAGTATCTTCATGGCGGAGGGCATCTTAAAAAAGGTGAGTATCTTCATGGTGGACGGCATCTTAAGAAAGGTGAGTATCTTCATGGTGGAAGGCATCATAAAAAGGTGAGTATCTTCATGGTGGAAGGCATCATAAAATAAGGTAAGTTTTCAAATTGTATCCATGATTAGTTCAATATTTCGTTCCATGATGTTGTAGATTAGCTAGAATTTATGGCACACTACGTTATTTCGATTTCAGTGCTGCAACGAGAAAAGGTAACCTATGAAAGTACCATTTCAAAGCTTTTATATGAAACATCAGTGCATATAATAATAATAGTAGTAGTAGTAGTAGTAATAATAATAATAATAATAATAATAATAATAATAATAATAATAATAATAATAATAATAATAATAATAATAAAAATAATAATAATGTATCGTGTAAGAACAGAAGGGAACATTGTTCGTACATCCATGAATTGGCGCATCATACGCATGATCAAGCTTTATTTCTATCCGAAGAAGATTATTTACGTTAAACAATCAATCGAGAAGAAACAATCAATTTCGGTAAATTTATGTCACACTCCTGGAGTGTTACGGAAACACGGTACCGTTAGTACTTTGACATGACGTGGAAAACAGAGTACTGTTTCTAATCCGTCAATGTTAATCAGCTGAAGAGTTAAAGAGCTAAAAAGAAAACGTTTCTCATCCGTCAATGTTAATCAGCTGAAGAGTTAACGAATTAAAATAAAAACTTTACTGATCTTTGACCTAGACCTTGAAGACGACCCCCAAATCTTTTTTTTTTTTTTTTTTTTTTTGGGGGGGGGGGGGGGGGAGATAAAACATCAGAATCAAGTTTACTGTATTCACTGTGTCTTTCTGCATATATTTAATATTGTTATTACTATTACTATTATTATTATTATTATTATTATTATTATTATTATTAAATCTTGTACACAACACATCCTCTAGGGGTGATTCTGGGTATTGCCAATGGATACCAAATGGCATACAAGTTACATTGCGTAATATAAAGCATGAAGGGCTGAGATATTGTCAAGCGAATGAAAGGTTGGAAGGAGGGGCGGACTGAAACGCAAATATTATGTCCCCCGCTTTTAGAGTAAGGCTATGGACAATAACGAATCTGATAGCAAGCGTTCACCTGTCATAAAGGTAGAAACGATAATTGTCTTAGTACACCTTTACAAACCTAAGCTGGAAGAACTTGAGTCAAACCAATTTTAATTGTGGAAATAAAACATTTTTTTTTCTTCTGATTTTCATTCTTTAAAAGATGTGGACGTTTTGAGATGATAAAGTGAAAGGTAAATAACGATTTACTGGACGAAAAATATTGAATGCTATCTCTCCAAGTTCTCAGATTGTCGATCAATGATTAAAAATTATACCCCATATATAACCTTTAAGAAAGAAAATTCTTGTAACAGAAAACAACAATCACAAGTCATAAATATATGCAGATAAGTATTCCCTTGGAATTTTAATTTAAATGTGACCACAAGTCATTTACACTGGACCCATAACTGTGGTTAAAACATGGAGTGGTCACAAGTTTGTATGGTATACATGTATATCTAAAACTTAACAATGGGAAACTTAAAATCTCATCGTTTACAATTTAAAAAAAACTGACGATTGAGTAATAAACACTATATCCTATATTTCATACCTTTAAATCTATTTCAAACTCACTGAATTAAATTAATAGATCACGACAAGAAATGGCATTGATAAAGTCTTCTTAGATGTTTACGTGTACATCAAACCTGAGATATTAGTATATAATCATGCAGAAAGTGTATATCCTTCAGATAAATGTCTCCTTGTTTCTATACAAAACGTAACTTACACCTAAGGAAACGGCATTATTCAGATAAAGACAAGCCTCCACCCCCAGTTCTCACAGATTGCAACGTCCGATGTACATTTTACAATGATTCTACAGCAAGTGATCGTCACGAGTGATCTTTATCGTACCATCGACAAAGGACCTTGATTCCGGCTCAGGCCACTAGCACGTGGGGGATGGATGGTTGCCCTCGCCCCCGCCCCCTTCCCCGCCCAGAAAAGAAGTATGATCTGCTAAGGATATTGTAAGGGTGCAAATTTCTGTCGATTTCGGTAGAGCACATTTAGTTTGGCAGATAACAATTAATTAGATTTATGAGGAAAGATACGTATTAAATCGCTAGACTGCGATGGTTTTAATTTCCCTGTTTGGGGGCGAGATTGATTCTTAATTAAGCATTCGTTTGTATAACGGTCAGAGAGAAGATTAACTTTGGTCTAGGTATCGAAAATGTCAAAGTTGAGAGGATGCAGAGACTATTTGTAAAGCCAGTTGAAGTAGTGTAATCTTTTGAGATTTTCCAGAATCGGTTATTTAAATAGCGCGCGAATCTTGGGTTACGCTAAGCACGATGGGCGTGTATTTAAAAAAGGCAGTAGATACGTTTAATCTGATTGGGTACGCTAAATAAGTGGTGTGTTTCCCAGACGAAATATCATGTTTTAAATATTCCACATCGCAAAATTTAATCATTCCAAGTGTTCCTGCGAGAGGAAGCGATCTTGACTCCGAGCAGAATAATGCGAAATTCTCTCTTATAGACAATTGTTCAAGGGACAGGTGTCTGGAAGTTGAGGGATACAATTCTGGCGGTAGAAGCGAGCGAGTCTTGAAAGCACCAGGTATTTGCATCAATCTCATGTAATTCGTTGATACCAATATAATTATATGTTTGAATATATTATTTTAAATTCGTAGATCAATTTTCTTGATATGAGTATAACTATTTGTTTGAGTTCATTTGTCTGAATTCGTACAATAATCTTCTTTATATGAGTTTGACGAATTGTTTGAATTTGTCGTCTTCATTGTTATAGGAATCATGTATTCTAAGAATTTCATGCATTACTTTATTTGATACAAGTTGTCATAGATGATTTCATGTATGATAAAGACTTGAGTGAGTATTCACTGAAATTAATGTAGTTAAGCCAAGAAGTGAATTTCATTGATTCATTTGTATAATTAAGACGGGAACTGAAACTGTTATGTCTCGTGTGATGTTAAATTGAGTTAGTGATGAAATAGAAGTTAGAAAGTACATTAATCTTCAGAAACTAGGTTTGTTTATGGTCTGTCAGGTTTGGCCTGACCAGATAGCCTTTGGTATCTGTTTGAATTCCAATAAGACTATATCTGACGTAACGAGAGTGGGGTAATGTTCTACTCACCAGAAGGAATCTGACGGGATATTTAGGTTGCTTCTTGTTTATTTTAAAGGGGAAAATAGCTCCACCTATCCACCAACCTACCCACCTATCTATCCATATATCCACCTACCACACAAAGTTTGAGGACCGAAAGAGGCTGAATAAGAGCGAGAGAGAGAGAGAGAGAGAGAGAGAAACAAAAAGGGGAGAACATCAACCTTGACATGACAGTAACATTGAATTTGGAGTGACCAGCAATAACAAGGTTATGCAGGCATGCTCGGCAATTGATTCGATTGTTCACTCGATTCCATGATGATTTAAGTCTATCGTTTAAACAGATCGGCTAATTACATAATTATATTTGTGTTGAAATTCGGTAAATGATTTCGAAAAGAAGTGTATCTTTCTAATGTTATGTAATATTTCAATTTGCTTTATGTAATTGATTAAAATGTTACATTTCATGTACGGGGGCTCGTGTTATTCTGTTCTATATATCTGCTCAGATCTCTATTTATCCCATCTATAAAATTTCATATTTTATTTCACTATTTACTCGATCCGGGCAATAACATTGAGGTCGATCATCCTCTAGATAACGATAACCAACCAAATCGTACAGCTGTAACGAGAGGTGCCGTTACAGATATATACATTCTGAAGGCTTGAAGGCGCCTTTTCGTATTTTTGCTTGTCAACAACGCGAATTTTGCCAGTATTCCCTGGTCTAGAAATATCAAGTTATTTAAGTGATAAATGAGACTTTGAACATTTGTCTTCAGACCAAGATACAACTTGAACCCTCGTTATTGTTAAAGGAAATCGTTAGTCGTTCAATACCCTCGTTATTGTTAAAGGGAGTCGTTAATCGTTCAATACCACAATTTTGCACTTCCGCGTGTGTCTGATTCAAAATTGGCATCCTCTTTCTTCAATAACTTCCGCTTTCAACTCCATTGGTTGCAAAGACGCGCAAGATAATCTGAACCATATTTGAAGAAGGTTATCAACGGAAACATTGGACTGTATGCTTTGTAAAAGCTTACTTAGACTTTAAACCTTTGATTTTTATATTTGCGATGGAGAAATAAGAACAGCAAATATTGAGTAGAACATGACGAAATATTATGTTAGAAGATAAGGACTACATTTAAAGAGGTCAGAGTAACTTAGGTACCATTTCAAGAGGTGCAGTTTTTTTTTCGAAAGAGATATTGTCGATACTTTTGACGCAAGATAGGAATCTGATGTTTGTGTTTTCTCATTGTGGTTTATATAATAAAAGGTAGCCATAGGGATACATCGACCTGAAATATTAAACACTAACTGGAGAAATGCACGTTGTACCTCAAAAGGTATTTCTAATTAGCCATAAGCATATAACTGATATAAGGACAGCAATGACCTATTCTAAATGCAACACATTTTCTTCGGCTAATCGGTTTTAGATTTTTTTTATTTTGGTTCGCCTCATACATTTATGAACATCCTGAACACCGTATTAACGTTGATATGCAATTGTTGTATAAGTTGGAGAACTCAAAACCTTCATATATTTTTTAAAATAATTAAAGCATATCTATTTAGAAATGGTTTCGGTCGTTACATGGTAATGTGGACAAGTTCATAATGATTTTAAAGTAATACACAATTCACGGATATCCAATTAGTGTATAGCTGTCTTAACCAGTCTGGCATCTGAAATTTATCTGATTGGAGAACACTGTTAAAATTCTGCCAGAGTCAATCAAAGTTTCTATTTCTGTACACAGAGACACGAAACTTCAGGTGATCAGTCTTATTGAAATTAAAGAGTCTTAAGGTGCAACTTTCAATATCAAGAAAGCGACTATTTTCTAACCAAGTACTACAGGTGATATTATTTGTCCCAAAGTCCCACTTACAGAGTTCAAGCAGAGATATCCTTCCAAGTCCCCCCACCACCACCCAAAAAAAAAAAATCACTAAATTTAAAATAATAATTACTGAACGTAGACACGTAGAATGTAATTTATGTTTGCCCGGAAAAAAATTATAATTTTGTTTAGAAGTAAAATTGGTTGCAGATATTAGTAAACTCAATGGAAAATCCTCACAAAACCAGTGCTATTTCCTGCTAATTTCTGTATTGCTTTCCTAGTGTCACATGGTGCGAAAAACCAAACAAATATAAACAACAAAGAAAAGAGTATTCAAAATATTTTTTTTGGACCGCAACAAACAAACATGTTATCACATCTAGTCAGTATGCCATGAGGAAAATCCTGATCCAATTACAAATAGAACGAGTCTAAGTGGACAGTAAAAACAGGACTTTTTTAAGTGTTTAATTATAATTTAAAACAATCACTGTTTAGAATTTGTAAAAGTAACTACGATGCCACACGTTCTTACGTCGAGTCAAGCTTTGCTGCTACCGCCTCGTTAAATCGTTTAAAAGTCATAGTTTGATTCGTAGAGTAAGACATGCTACATTTGTGTCATGGACTCTAAGACAAAACTTTTTACATAGACATGGATGCATATTTTATTATTGGTTTCCGAAAGTAACAAAGCGTTCGCCACTGGTGTCTAACAGTCAAAACAAAAATAATTTAAATTCTGATCTTTTCTCGTCTCACATATGTTGCGATCAATGACCCGTTTTTACACTATTTTATGTCCCGTTATGGCTTCCATATTTGTTTGATAAAATAAAGCATCTTTACTCCGAATGTTTAATGTTACAGTCCTATCAGTGGATATATGTGGTTTTCAATTGTTGTATGCATGAATTGGATTTACTTTATAGCAATCGAGCAATATCATGTCTTGTCTCTTCTACTGGCACACGGATGTTTTGTGGTGTCTCTTCTACTGGCACACGGGTGTTTTGTGATTAGCGAACTGTGGACATTTCTACACTTAAATCACATGATACTGTGAGCATCAGTTTTTACGTCTTCTTGTCTTATTAATAAAATGACTTTTTTAAAAAACAAAAATAAAAAAACCTACAATTGTTTGTCTAAAATAGTTTCTCAACATGTTTCAGTTTGTTTTCATATGAGACGTCTTTACACTTGGTATCTTCCAGTAACGCTATTAAGTCTCCACTCCACGGTTCGTTTACTGTAAAGAGTGACTCTTCAATGACCTCATTGATTTTATAAAATTGGGACCAAATACTATAGCATTTAAGGAGTACTTTAACACCATAAGATAATTAACTGCTTCGTCCTATCTCTCCTTGTAAGGCTGAAGTAGTTACCGTCTTGTCATTTATAACGTACTGCTTGTTTGATTGCGGCGAAACTGATGAAGTTATTATCTCAAATCCGGTTTAGTAATATCATCGCTCGCTTTCTTGATCTCTGTGATAGGGAACGAGGAAGAACATAATTCTGAATGGACTCGTTTATGTATTTCTTCTTAAATTGTAATTATCTTGTTGTCCGTTGATCATCAAGTTGTTACTATTTATTTGCTGCACCCATTGAACTGTAATTGGACGCAAGGATTGCTTCATTCAAGATCGTTAGTTTAGATATGATGAAAGCCGTAGATGTAAGCATGACGTTGTCTACATTTTACATCGTGTCTAATACGTTTTAATATACTAAAATACATTTGTTTGGCTTCAATTTTGCACACGTATGTATGCATCAGTGCTGGATTACCCAATAGGTAGACTAAGCACGTGCTTAGGGCACCAGCAAAGCAGAGGCACCAAAAAATAAAAAAATTAAAAATTAAAAAATTAAATAAAAAAAAGAGAAATTACGGGAGGGGGGGGGGCACCATAATCTTTTCAGTGCTTATGACCTCTAAAGGTCTTAATCCGGCCCTTGTATGCATGTACACTTTACAAATCAATTTATAGACAAAATGTGCACTGCGCAACATATTTTTAGATGATGAAACAGGCCCTCACACGATTTGGAAAATATATAACGGAAGCCATTTTCTCCGTGATGATACTGCAATTTTTTGCGGTCTAAAATCAACGCTAAGCCAAGAACACGTCAGGGTTTAAAACAATCATCAAAGGAGATAACAGTGTTTCTCATCCAAGACTGTGGTTCTGTGTATTAATTAATTCTGCTTTTTTTGGGCGAGTAGTGTTTTCTTTATACATCCCAACAAACTTATTAAGGCAAGACGGAAAGAGTTAGCATATATTAATGCCTCCAATCAAATGAGATCTATTTATTTGGCACAATATTGATATTTTAATGATAATGATAAAGAACTATGCCTGTAAAGAGTTACATGCATTTTGCTCAAAAATAAAGATACTGAAAATTAAGTTCAAGTTTTATCTCTTGTTCTTCCTAAATCTAGAGACTAAAATAATGAATATGTTAAATTTATTTGGGTCTGTCCTGGGAGTTTCCTTGCACAAATATCCACACGCAGAATACATACACACAATGGTTGACCCCCTTACAAAATTAGCTTTATCTCGGCCGTTTTCACTCCTTTTGTTTGAAAAGACACAAAAAATCACCTTGACACTTAGAGAAAAGACAATGAAAGTCAAGAAATAGTAAATATTCAACAACAAAGCCATAGGCTTCTTTCGAACCAATGCTTCATTTACTCCATTATTTAAGAAACAATGCGAACTGTGTTGACGTGATGACAAACTAATGTTCGATATTTTGTTTCCATTCAAAATGTTGTCCCTTTTTTCTCATATCTATTCATTGAAATTAAACTAAACAAATAAGTAGGCATAACGGTGTTATTATACTTTTGGAATTCCTGAATATAACACATTTCAAGGTTATGACCTCCATGTCTTGTAATACATATTGAAATATTCAGCGATATCATCCTCTCTTTGTTAAACAAAGGATATAGCTGATAAATTTGTCTCAACATATTGTCTGCATTGGGACAATCGTTCTCTATAAGTTATCAAGACAAAGGAGGATATTTTTATAACTCATTTCAAAAATATTCCAATTTTGTATAATAGATGCCCGTTTATAATAACACAGTTGCATTATTCTGTACTTGAGATCTTTTTTTTGTGTGTATAAAGCTCCTGGTAGTCTGAGGCAATGTTAGAAAATAGAATAGATAAAGTTACTGCTCTAATTGCTTTATTTATTAATCAAATTAATGACACTTTAAACTGAGGGACATTCATTTCCGCTTCTGCTATCACTGTGGTTGCGTGTTTGTCGTTATTGTTCACCTTCCTCTTTGCTACTACTACAACTCATACGACTACAATAACGACTACTACTATTGGGACTTTTGAATAACCATATAAAAAGTGACCGAGACAATGGCATTTAATGACACGCAACTCAGATTATTTTCTGCATGTGAGTGTTTTTACTTTACGAAATTTAGGTCAGAAAGAAAACCATATTTCAATAACTATTCTTTCGAATTGTGTGTGCTCAGGCTTTTCAAAAAGAAACATATTGCTAAGTAAGAACATATAAAGTCAAACATTTTTTGTTTTATAAAGGTTATCAGCTGTGAAGCAAATAAACCAGATGCTATTGTGATAACATACCCATATCTATACATCTTTAGTTGTGACTGGGAGTTCGTAAGTATATGTGCTAGATGAAAGTTTTGATACTCGCATTTCCAAGCTATATGATAGGTTATGGTTATCGGAACTTTTCTTTGCTTACAAAAGAGGAAAAATATTTCTTGTCAGCACGACAATTGTAAATCATGTGAGAAATAAAGAAACAAAGAAAATAGAGAGAAATGTCAAACTGGCATGATCTCTGGAAAAACATTTTGCAATGGCAATCGTTATAACCTGAAATTTGTATGCATCATAATACTTGAGTAAATTGTCCATGGCATTAACGATGAAATGTTGTGGAGGACACAGTAGTGGTAACAATACAATGTACAATCTGTTAGAATACAGGCCAGAGTAAGGGATAACTGTCATTTATTATCCAAACTTAAACTAGGAACATCGTCTAATTTTATAGTACTGTCTTTACGGATTGAAACAATTGAAGTATATATACTGTGTATCCTGATATTGATACACATATTATTATTTCATCATATCAGGAACTTTTTTTTCTTCTCATAAAGATCATATTTGTAATGCTCCATGTTTCTTTTGCTTTTAGTAAATAGGTATTTTCATATTTATAATGGCTCAAGTGAAACAATATACTGTTACTAAGATATTTCTATAAATTTTCTATTTTGAGGATACTGAATAAAATGTTTGGAATTGTTTTCATATCAAGAGTGCTTTTTTCTATTCTTTCAATAGGCAAATGGCTTGCATTTGCACTGAGAACATCACTTTGTGTCAAAAATGATCTTCGGATATAAAAAATGCATGTGTGAATTTGGGGTCGGGGTACATCAACTTTTCCTATGAGTCCCATTTACTTGTCAGGTCAAATGAATGATATTTTTATGTTTTGTTTTATTATGGCAATAATAATATGGACCTATCTGGCATCAACGGTGTTCTGCATTTGTTTAACGACTTTTTATATTGGGCTGGTTGATTAAAAAATTTTTTTACTCCTGCTGTTCTACTTAGAACAAGAGAAGTGTTTGTCGAAAAGCATATCCGTCAATATAACTTAATATTAGGAGGAAATGGTAGAGGAAAATTATGCTACTCCTTTCACAATGTCACTTTAACTTAGCGGGAATATCCATTTAAAAATAATTAGAACTTCAAAACTTTAAGCAATGTGCGCCCAAATTATTTTTCGAGTTTTCGTTTTTTTTGAATTTTTTTGGGAGGTCGCACTGCTTTACACAGGGATTGGGAGAGTCTTTTAAGTCATGAAAACTATTCAAGCGATTGATGTACGAGTTATTGAAGTTTTACTTTAATTTGATACATATAAAAGAAATTATATTTGTGTGCTTTTTATCTGTCCTGATTCCGGGTCAATATATATTTTACCTAGTTCTAAGATTGTTAAATCGTGATAAAAAGATAAATACCTAATAAAAGTACTAGATCTTATTTCTTATCTACTTTTCTCTGTTAGTAACCTTTAGAACTTTTCCACGGAACGTAACTTTTTCTTTTTCTTGTCTTTTCAGAACTAGGTCCAAATAATACTAAAAACTAGAACTGAATGCACAAATGATTGCGTACGTTAGAGCTCTACATATACCTGTTCTATTGGGAAATAAATAAAACACTGTCAGTAGTATTAGCAGTAGATCTATTAGTAGTAGTTGTAGTAGGTGTCGTGATGGGAGTTATACTACTATTAATCATAATTAAAACTATTATTATTATTATTATTATTATTATTATTATTATTATTATTATTATTTTTATTATTATTATTATTATTTCAAACTATTTTGTAAAGAAAGTAAGAAAACAGCGAGAAATTTTTACCTTCAATTTTAAGAATCTCGGACCAGGATCTGCTGACTGGAAATCATTGTTTCCTATAATAGAAAGTTTAGGTATATGAAACGTATGTGTAAAAATAATAGACTACATGGACCTTCGGTACTAAACCTGCAAGAGTTTAGTTTAATGGAGACTTTACAGTCTGAGAGAGAGAGAGAGAGAGAGAGAGAGAGAGAGAGAGAGAGAGAGAGAGAGAGAGAGAGAGAGAGAGAATACTATACTATACTGTTGTGAACAGTTCTAACATTCACAAAGCATTACGTTTAAAAAATAATGACAGAGTGTGGCCTATTCATAAAATATTTTTAAAAAGTGTATTAGGAAGGAAAATGTATACTTAAAGTTGTTGATTTATACATTAAACTGGGAGCCTTTTATGTAGACCGGCATGAAAATTTGTACTTTGTCGCACAATTATTCTCCTTTTCGTCGAGTCGCTGAGTCAGTAATGACCCTAATTAGAAATCGTCAAATCAGTTTCTTCAATAATTGTATTGAGTGTCAATACTTTTTAAACGATGAATGAAATTTGAACATAACCATTGATCTCATTAGATAAGTTCTTTAACTACATATGTCAGTGCCTTATTCACGCTACTGTATCAATCTTAAAATGATATCAATCAAATTTGCTATTAGGACAGAAAAAAAAGTCGTTAGTCTTTTGAGTGGCAGTATGTCTGAGTCCCATCCGAAAAATAGAATTAGAACTTCTCTCTATTCACTCAAAGGAGGATTGAATAATTTTAGCATAACCAAATACAGTTCAAATGCAATTTCTCGTTGGCTCTATCTCAAACGCAGTCTCCAAGTATTCAGCTTTTCTGATAAATGATAGTTAATATAAATTTGATTGGCTACGGAACTTCTATCGCATTAGAGAAAAGCACTGTCTTACGAGTGAGAACATTTTTACAGTTATGGTAAAGTCTTTTATAGTATTCAACAATGTATGAAGTGTACATCTGTAAATCATTTTACGGGCGTGTTCTCTTACCGTCTGTACTCGCGTACAAGTCGGGTCCAACTGCAAAGTACATAGACCCTGATCTGCCGGCGCATCGGGGTCTATGTTGTTTGTTGTACTGATTATACCTAACAAACTACATAGACCCAGATATTCCAGCGCATTATGCGACGGCAGATTTGGGTCGATGCAGTTTGCAGTTGGATCTGACTTATAAGGCAGTACATACGGTACTTGTACTAGGAAAATGTAACGTGAGCATCAGTAATACTGTTGAAACGTAAAAGCTAAATTTAAAATCCATCTCATAATACGGTCATTTGAGAAGTGTCTTCATTCCTTTACAATAGAGATTGATGAACAAACTTATAATTCTAAGAAGGAACAGAGTCAAGGGGCAAACTATTTTTGGATATATAATTCAAATGAGTATTGCGATACCTATGGAAGACAGGAAGAAGCTTGGGTCTGAGATGAATAAAAATGTAAGCATTGCATGTCGTCTTTCACTCGATAAGTTTTAAGTGTCAGCAAGTATTTTTAAAAAAAATATATATTTTAACAAGGGCTACAGTTTAGCAAAAGAATTCGACACACTATCTATTTTGGTATTTATGTTTATATCCATCTCTAAGGAGGACTACTGACCGAGGATCAGTGGTCGCCGCATACCAATTGTCGCCATTGGGCTCATATTTCGCGAATAGACGCGAATTTTTACTTGTTATACATACCTTTAAAAGATCATTGTGTGATGTACTTTCAAAGGTATGCATAATAAGTAAAAGTTCGCGAAATATTAGCGACATATTAGCCATATTTCGACAATTGGTATGCGTCGAGAACTGTTCCTCCGCCAGTATCTACCATTCTATGCGTGCGAATATCTCCCTAGCTTTGGATGTCGTAATTTGTAACAGTCAGAAACATATTAATGTCCGATTCCGTACCCACGTTTGACGAAAGCACCTGTCTTCCTCTGTTGGAGAAAATTATATTACAATTTAAAATAGGTTACTGTTGAACATCCATTGTCATAGACTGATTATTTCAAGATAACGAAGTTAAAGAAAACGTGTGTCAAAACTCTATGATTTGACAATGGAAATACATTGAAACTATATCACTGGGAAACTTTCAATGGGACAAGACGAATCACTGTATCATGTTATATATTCAATACGACATTAACCGAGACAAGTGAATACATTTTGATAAGTGAACCTGAGTATATCGCAATCTATCCTGTGCTTGAACAGGAGGTTCGGAGAGAACAGTTTTTTTCGACTATATATTTGTAGGAACCAGCGCTAAAGTAAGCTAACATTATTCTTCATATTGACTCTTGACTGTGTTAAAGATTTGCTACCGATTGTAGTTCTCTCACAAAAGGTTTTGAATATGCATATATTCATTTCATGTATATATATATATATATATATATATATATATATATATATATATATATATATATTTAACGGCGCAAATACAAAACAATTTCCCCACGTTTCGAGCTAAACAAGATCTTCGTCAGGGGAAGGGGGAAGAAACAACTTACATCCATAAAACAAACACTAAACACACAAGCCAAGAGAAATCTTGACTCCTACATACTGGAATGACAGGGGGAAATAGACAAACCAGATACAAAAAAGAAGAAAGAAAGAAGAAAAAATTGGAAGACGGTCTAAAAACGGGTAAACTACATATATATTTTCTGCTGATATCAGCCCAACATAGTTGTATAACAACAATCAAAGAAGGGATTATCGTACCCATCACACAAAATGTTTTGACCTAATTCCAGGCTGGGGGCAAAGGATGAAAATACATGGCGAAAATTCAACGTCATCTATAACATTTACAATAGAGATTATATCCCAGTAAAGTTATGATTGGAGGTACTAATGGAAATATGTCAAAAGAATGGAGTAGCGGGATAATGGACAAGAGTTAAAATAATAATAATAATAATAATAATATTAATAATAATACATGTAAAGAGTAACGGAATATTTTCTTGGGTGGATAGTATCGCAAAAATTGCGCACGTCTGATAAACTAATCCCTGGATGTAGTTTTGATAAGCTTGCATTGGGAAGGTTAGACTTTTTCACTTAGGCCGAACTCTCCATGGGTTTTCAATTGTAGTATCCAGTATCGTTCCTTACGTGTGCGTTCTATATCTGTCCACCCCAGGTTAAATTCAATCTGTAGCATCTCGAGGGACTCGACTGAATGCTCTGTCGGTTGTAGTGGTTGGAGATTTTTGCGTTGATTTTGTTGCAAATGTGGCTCTTGTGGTTATTTTTTTGTTTTCTGAAATTAACAGTTTCGCCAACATATTGAGTGGCACATATGTAACATGTTAGAAGAGAGATTACATTATTGGTTCGACATCCTAACTTCTGATTGATAGTGAAGCTAACTCGTGTTGTCGAACTTCTGAACGATTTGGTCTCGGGCATATGTTTGCAAATTAGGCAACGTTTGTCTTTGCAGCAGTATGTGCCTGAATCTGTGGTCTTATTTGAAGTTACACTTCATATTTTTAGGTCAACGGTACGCAACCATAGGAACTTCTTGAAATATGCCCATCAAGCGTTCGGATGATTCGACCTGGTGCCTATGCTACTGATGTATATATGTATAAAGAAACATGACAGAGTTTGGTGCACCAAGTCAGAGAAACTGGGCAAGTGCTTTTTGAGATCTTCGGATTGCTTTTTAAAGGCGGAGGACACAAACAAAAAACAAACTCAAAAACACAGACAAAATATATATTGACATACTGTTTTGTCAGAGCCAAACCAACACCACCAAAGTCACAGAATCTAATAATAATATCTTAGGAAAAAGAGAGGGGGGGGGGGGAGGAAAAATTGAACACGTTCATGACTTCAGTCTTACTGTATCTATTCAGTAAAACACATCTGCATGGTCGTTGTTTAGTATTATTTAGGTCTGTGGTCGTCACTTAAATAAAAATTAAATTATCGGTGGAAATATCAGCTGTCAGGTTTAGAATATTTTCTCTCCGATGAATATTTTTTTTCTCTCCCAGTATTCGAAATGAAAATCATAGACAAAAGTGACCTGAAGTAGCATAGTGATTTCCATTATCAGGTATACAAGTATTTGAACACTATTACATTCTATACGATAATTATTATAAAGAAAAAGTACACCAATGGCGGATTGTTCTTTCTGACAAAGAGCATGTAACATGTAAAGAAATCCATGATGTAGAATTTTCACACTGCCGTATGTTTCCACTTCTTGAAATGTATGGCATACACATTACGTATCATTATGCATACGCTGATTAAGTCATATGTGTATCCACTTCTGGAAATAAATGGTACACACATTACGTATCATTACGCATACGCTGATTGGTATACTACATACATATATCAGAGATTTATATATAAAGCATTACCTATACCTCAGATTGTGTTTGTGCTGTCGGTAAATTTGCATAGATAGTACTCTTTTTATAAATAGATATAATTGAGGGAAACCAGCTCAAAGTAACACCTGGTACATTGGATTAATATGACCGAGACTAAAGATAATACAACAATTTCGAAACTAGTGCGGACTTTAGCGGTTAAAAAAAGATAAATAATAATTCCTGAAAGCATGTACAAATTATGACCTAGACTAAACGTAGTACTAAACTTTTGAAACTGTTACGGACTTGAGCTGAGACTGAAAAAAAAAATCCAGAAAAGAAGTAAAACATTATGCCTTAGATTAAAGGTAGTACTAAAATTCTGAAACTAATATTGAATTTAGCAGAGAGTGTAAAGAATTCGGAAAATGTTTAAAATATATCCGAGACTAAAAGTAATACTAAAATGTCTGAACTAATACGGAATTTAGCAGAAATATAAAGATTTCTCCCTAAAATGTAAAAATTTTAAATAGAATTTTAATTTTTTTAAAAATTTACAAATTTTTACGTCGTAAAAAAATTAGCGGAGACTGAAAACAAAAATCCAGACTAATTTAAAAATTGCACATTTAAAAAAAAAATTTTTAACAAATGTTAATCACAAATTGTTACAGGTTGTACAAGATATGCATACAAAAATTCAAAGATAAAAAATATTAAATTAAATTTTAAATTTAAAAATTAAAATGTAAAAAATTAAACACGAAAAGAAATTACAATTTTTTTTTTTTTTTTTTGTTGGTAATATTGAATAGAATTTCTATTTCTGGAAACCTCGATGGTCCTGAAAAGGGGCTTGTGATTTTTTTTTTTTTTTGCGTTTAACGCCATTTTTAGCACATGATAAGCCATACATGGCGGCCATTATATCTGGTGGAAAAAGAGCTCGGGAAGACCTCGAGAAGAACCACCAACCCACGGGAAGCCACTGGCAAGCTCACATACCCACATTGGCCGAACCAGGACAAGAACCCACATCCGACAGAGATGAGATGTGAGTGATCTGTAAAGGCGAGCACTTTACACCACTCGACCACCTTGGCCCCTCCTGAAAAGGCTATTGGGGGTTAACACAGGTCTAGGTTGTTAACCCATGTTTCCTCCTTTGATGCAAACTTTAGAGTGATGATAACTAACACTTAATCACCATCCATCACCCACCTTAACTATCCAACACTCACACATACAAACAAAACGGACGAGGGAAAGGGGAGTTATGTGATGGTCACTAATACACATAATTACAATCCAACACCCACCCGTAGAAACAAAATAGACGATGAAATGGGGATAGCTTAGGGTCATTCATGCTTACTTATGGATAAACACACACACACCCTTATTATCCATCATCCGCACACATTTGAAAGAATACAAAGGGTGTGTAGTAACTATCTTACATAATTGCCATTAAAGACTATTATTTACTATCCAACACCTATACACTTACATACAAACTCATGTGAAAGGGGATGTAAGATATTTAATGGGTAGGATCACTAACATTCGTCCTTACAAACAAATACATATTTTTAGCATCAAACACTCACCCTTACAAAAAAAAAAAACACAGACAAGGGTATAAAATAGGTGTATGTGATGATTATTAACACACATTTTTGCATATATTAAATCCTAGAAGAGATGAGAATGTTATGCAAAACATATTGGGTAAAGCCTTGGAGAAATAAACGTACGTTGCTCCCCAAAACCAAACCATCATTATCATCAGCTGTAGCTATTACAAGGACTCGGACGATGTAAAGGTTTAAGACAGTTACATACTACTCAATTATTACCAAATAAAAAACAACCTTGCAAAAAGTGTATTAACTTCCCCCACCCATATCTTGTAAAATAGATTCTACTCAATTATTGCCAACTAAAAAACAACCTTGAAAAAAGTGTATTAACTTAGAAATTTAAGTCCCACTTTGAGTCTCGACCACACTATAAAATCTTTCGGAATTGTTTCAGTGTACGTTGAATTCCGTATTAGTTTCGGAATTTTAGTACTACTTTTACTCTAAACCATAATTTTAACATGCTTTCGATTGTTTTTAAGTCTTTGGTAGAGTCCGTGGCTGTTTCGGAAATTTAGTACTACTTTTATTGTAAGCCATAATACGTACATTTTTTCTGGATTTATTTTCAGTCTCCGCTAAGGTTCCTGACAGTTTCGAAAGTTTAGTACTACTTTTAGTCTAGGTCATAATGTTTGCATGTTGTCCAGATGTTATTTTTTGTCATTACCGATAAAGTCCGTATTAGTTTCGGCATTTTAGTATTATGTTTAGACATTTTAATCTAATGTTCCGTTTTGTTTTTTCGTTTTTTCTAGCCTCCGCTAAATTACGTAAGAGTTTTGTAATTTCAATATTACTGTTAGTTACGTCCATTTTAGTATTATTATGAGTTGGTTCCCTTGATTATATCTATTTATAAGATCAATACAATATATGCAAATTTACCGACACCGCCGATTTAATCTGAAGTATAGGTAATGCTTTATATATAAATCTCGGATATATGCACGTAGCCACGAGGCAGCATTCTGTCCAAGGAACTTCCCTTCCACTGTTTGGTAGATGTGGTGTGCTTGTTAATAAGACTGTATGGGTGTTTGTCAGTAGGTGTGGGTGCTGGTTAGTAGGTGTTAGTGCTTTTCAGTAACACTGTATTGGTTAGTAGGCGTGGGTGTTGCTTATAAAAATGAATTTGTTTTTCAAGTGTCCATGTATTTATCTCTTTTGCATTTTAAAAAGGAAAATTTTTCCACCTGCCATCTTTTCTGCATTTTCTGCAATAATATATCTGCATGATTCCTTCGAAAATATATGCAACCAATTTGACTTCGTATGGTACAAGTTCTCACGGGGTGTTATTCTCTGGGACTTTTGATATTTTAGAATGAGTATTTCAATATTGAATGTTGATGATCATCTGATCATTTATTTATTTATAAAAATATGTACGTTGATTATCGAACAGGGGCTACAAACTCCGCATGACAATTTTTAAAACAAAGAAAAGTCATAGCAGTGTTCTTTTGGGATCTATCTGACACCACTTATTTATGCTGTCTTTCCCAACTGATAGAGAATTTCGTTACGACTTGCTCTATAACTAAAATTTACTTATTTAGTTTCATTTCAGGATAACGTTTATTCGTGTTCATCAGAGACATGCAACGTTATTTCTGGTTTAGCTGGGCTTAGCCCAACTTACGGTGTTTGAGTAGAGGATTTATTTTAGTTTGTTTTAGTTGTGTACTATTAGTGTTTGACTAGAGGCTTCAGTTTATTTAAGTTGTGTACGTATGGGGTTTTAACTAGAGGCTTTATTTTAGTTTATTTTAGTTGTGTACTTATGCTGTTTGACTAGAGGCTTTAGTTTAGTTTATTTTAGTTGTGTACGTATGGGGCTTTAACTAGAGGCTTTATTTTAGTTTATTTTAGTTGTTTACTTATGCTGTTTAACTAGAGGCTTTAGTTTAGTTTATTTTAGTTGTTTACTTATGCTGTTTAACTAGAGGCTTTAGTTTAGTTTATTTTAGTTGTTTACTTATAATGTTTGACTGGAGGCTTTAGTTTAGTTTATTTAAGTTGTGTACGTATGGGGTTTTAACTAGAGGCTTTAGTTTAGTTTATTTTAGTTGTTTACTTATGCTGTTTAACTAGAGGCTTTAGTTTAGTTTATTTTAGTTGTTTACTTATGATGTTTGACTAGAGGCTTTAGTTTAGCTTATTTTAGTTGTTTACTTATGCTGTTTGAGTAGAGACTTTATTTTAGTTATTTTAGTTGTTTACTCATGCTGTTTAACTAAAGGCTTTAGTTTATTTTATTTTAGTTGTTTACTTATGCTGTTTGACCAGAGGCTTTAGTTTAGTTTGTTATAGTTGTTTACTTATGCTGTTTGACTAGAGGCTTTAGTTTATTTTAGTTGTGTGCTTATGCTATTTGACTAGAGGCTTTATTTTATTTTAGTTGTGTACTTATGCTGTTTGACTAGAGGCTTTATTTTATTTTAGTTGTGTACTTATGCTGTTTGACTAGAGGCTTTAGTTTATTTTAGTTGTGTACTTATGCTATTTGACTAGAGGCTTTATTTTATTTAAGTTGTGTACTTATGCTGTTTGACTAGAGGCTTTATTTTATTTTAGTTGTGTACTTATGCTGTTTGACTAGAGGCTTTATTTTAGTTTGTTATAGTTGTCTACTGATGCTGTTTAACTAGAGGTTTTATTTTATTTTAGTTGAGTACTTATGCTGTTTAACTAGAGGCTTTATTTTAGTTTAGTTGTGTACTTATGCTGTTTGACTAGAGGCTTTATTTTAGTTTAGTTTTGTACTTATGCTGTTTGACTAGAGGCTTTATTTATTTTAGTTGTGTACTTATGCTGTTTGACTACAGGCTTTATTTTATTTTAGTTGTGTACTTATGCTGTTTGACTAGAGGCTTTATTATATTTTAGTTGTGTACTTATGCTGTTTGACTAGAGGTTTTATTATATTTTAGTTGTGTACTTATGCTGTTTGACTAGAGGCTTTATTATATTTTAGTTGTGTACTTATGCTGTTTGACTAGAGGCTTTATTATATTTTAGTTGTGTACTTATGCTGTTTGACTAGAGGCTTTATTTTAGTTTGTTATAGTTGTGTACCTATGCTGTTTGACCAGAGGCTTTATTTTAGTTAAGTTTAGAAGTGCAGTGAGAGTAAAGTGTTTTGGTAAGCAGCTTGGTCTGGGAATCGAAACTGGTATACGTGCGTAGGAGTCCAGCACTACCTCTGCACTAATTCTGTACCACACCTTGGTCGACATGGATTTGCTTACTAGCCAAGGTAATAATCAAACTTCCGTCGTAAAGAAAGATGTGTTAACTTTCCCTTATCAATTCAAAATATATTAAAATTATTATTTCTAATAAATATCTACATATTTGTAGAAAGAAGAAAATATTGTATCATGTTTTTCAATTCATTTTATAAAAACCCCAAGATGATGCAAACAAGTGCTCATTTGCTTACAAAATATTTTCTTTGAGTAACCCCAGTTTTCAAATTAGATACATAGTATATCCATCGGTAGTGAGAAGGGAGATAAAATGGGACATTAAACAGCTGTCCTTTATACAAAGAACACAGATATAAGGATTTGCGTTTGGAGATTCATGAAAATGTCCTTTTATGTGGACATGTATCTTTTATACACAAGTGTTATTTCGTTGTATATCTCACTGTAAAGACAAAAGCAAGGAACTTGATAAGTTGACCTGAAATATTTAAAGCTTTTGGAACATTTTATAGCAGAAATGCACGTTATAGTCTCAACGCATTACTACTTAACAGAAGGTATAGTCAGGGCCAGATTAAAACCTTTAGAGGTCCTAAGCACTGAAAAGATTATGGTGCCCCCCTCCCTATGTAATTAAAAAAAAAGGAAAACCTAATTTCTCTTTTCTTTTTTTTTTTTTTTTTTTGATGTCCCTGTTTTGCTGGTGCCATAAACAAAAAAAAAAAAAGAAAAAAAAAGTAATTTCTCATTTTTTTGTGCTCCTGCTTTGTTGTTTGTTGGTGCCCTAAGCACGTGCCTCATCTGCCTATTGGGTAATCCAGCAGTGGGTATAGTGCCTGAATATGAAAAACAATGACCTTCGTTAGTTAGACCACTCATTCGTTTGGGCAATAAATTATGAACCGTTCATTTTTTCCGGATGATCGAATACATTAATTGACACGTTTGCCATCTTTTGACTCGAATAAACCCTAACAAAGATTCTATTAAGTATTGGGAGATCGACATGGAAGGAAACCTTTCCGTTTTAATAACAACTGTAAAGGTTATTTTGTTGTCTCACACATTCTTGTTAGTGCGCAATTAAATATTTTCCATGTAAAATGTGATAAAAGAAACCAAGTATATAACTGCATGGAGCCTATACTCTCTCACATTTTAAAAGATGTTATCTGTTAAGAGTGACAAGAGTGACGCAAATTCCTCGTAGAAATTTTCTGTTGCTGTGTTTATAGTTAGCTATGTCCCTTATATATCCCCTAAATGTGATTGAAAATAGATGATTCTTTGGCGCCTGATGATTCAATGCTTAACCCCTTCGACGTATAAACGTTGTCTATGATGCTTGACTTTATCATAATGCCCTCAAGCCTGAAATACTTTTCTTATTTACGTGCATTTAGGAGGGAATTGATGGCAAAGATGGATTACAGTTAAATTTTAAATAGTACTGACCACCAACTATCGTGCTATTGAAACCTTGCTACTGAAATAAATGGAGATGATAAAACGCTACAACTGTATTTATTTATTGTCCAAAATCACAATACAAAATAATAGTAGTATGAAAATGGTATTCTGAACATACCATATGTATTTAAATAATACTCATACTAGTATTTGAACTCACCTGCACTCTAGTTGATTCAAACATTCAAGTATGGTACGCGTTGACGATACTTTCGATTACAAGTTGATTCAGCAAAACTTGTCCCAGCATAGTATACAATGTAATTGGGACTAGTTCATGATGCGAGTAAGATATCTGGTGTTGAGGTAGAACATCTGACATACAACGACATGTTACTGATAAATGAGAGTGGAATAAGGGTTGGTGTTACCATGATGCCACTCACACCGATACGCTAAAGCAAATCAAGCATTTTATGCAGACGAAGCAAACAGTGAAGCAAGGACAAAGTCCAGTGGAAAGATACAATGTGAGAGTGACTTCAAGGTCAAAGTCACTCATTATTTACCTGGACAACAGTAACTTTCATGAACGGACTGGTATAATAAAATCTGCTCAAAATACCAGATGTTAGTGACAAAGGGTGGATTTCAGAAGTGGATTTGCAGATACCAACACACGACGATTTCAAGGATATCCTTTAGCACCGGAAACACTTGTACCAGATGAAAATGTATCTCCATTTCAAAACAAATTGATTAATGACTGCAAGAGTGCGAGACCATCTGTGCCAAAGTTGTTGTGTACAATGGAAAACAAAAATACATATGTGGTACATTTCAGAAATTTAAAGCTTTACTTGCAATTGGGTCTAAAACTAAAAGAGATATACACTTATATCCTGTTTTGAACATTAACTTTGAATAAAGTCATACACTGAATTAAATACCATTTTTAGACAAAAAGATTCCCATGATTTTGAAGAAAACGTTTTCAAACTGATGAATTATTAAGTATTTGGAAGCAAATGGAAAGCCTTCGAAAGAGGACAACAGTCAAAATATGTCAAAACAAAAATCATTTTTTCAAGTGTCAAACGATACAGATCATTGACCAGGAGAACAATTATTGGTGTTGTGCTAGTCAGTCTCAAAAACAAAAAGCGCAAACTAACCAAACATATCTATGGTAGTTTTACAGAGTTCAAGCTCTCAATATGTACACATTGTATTACAACAAACTGAAATTAAATATGGTGGATAGAACGAGACTACTCATGACTGACAGAGATTTTTGTGCATTTATGCTGAGACAGACAACTTTTTATAGTGACATGAAAAATGACAACGAGCTCCACGACACTAATGACTATGAGAAAGACAACGTGTTTAACATCCTCCAATCGAACAAGCTAACTTGTGTACTAATCAGAGAGGTATGTAGGTTAAGGGAAAAACACTATTTATACAGGACTGATAACGATGAAAAGAAAGTTTGCAAAAGTATCAAAATATGCAATAAAAAGTAATTAAAATTTTTAGGTGTACAAAGATTGCTTTTTAAATTACAAGGAAAATTAACACGAAATAAATTACTCAGGTCAGTAGTATGTATAAAGGCGGATCCCAGCACAGCCACTCTATCCCTCTATCACGCCATCGTCACGGTCCTACCGGACCGCTCCTCTGGTGTGATAGATGGACAGAGATGGCTGTGCTTGGATCACGCCTTTTTACATACTACTTTAGGATTGTAATCGAAGTTGATTACATAGCCGTTGAATAGCAATCTGCTCCCCCCCCCCCTATTTTATAGATTACATATTATTTACATTATACTATAGATTACATATTATTTACACTATACTATGGTTTACATATTATTTACACTATACTATAGTTTACATAAAAATGATAGCATCTAATATTTTTTCAATAATTTTCATACAATTTTTATATGTTTTTTGATCTAAACACACGTGATTTGTTAAATACGATGTTTTATGATACAGATTATATAAAATTACATCCTGAAATTTAACTCTGATGATAAAATTATTTTCTTGAAATTTATTGTTTGAAATAATATCACTGGTATCACTGAATTCGCTTGATAACAAAAACTTGGTTATAAAGTTAGCTTCATTTGACTCATCGTTTATACTAGGTATTAACATACCATTGATGTTATGTGATATACCGGGAAAAATAATATTGAAAAATAAATCGTTATTACTTTGATATGTTTTTATGTCGATTATATTGTTGTTGTTTATCGTATAATAAATTTTAATAAATGTGTTGCCGATAGTACTTATATCGTAGTAAAAATTTGAGTTTATGTAAAATGTCGTATTGTGCAATACATAACAGGTTTCAACACTGCTGTGATCGATTAAGTATTCAGCGATTGGATAATTTTTTATATTCATGATTTTATATATATTGTATCATATTTTTTTTCATATTTTGCTATTCTATATGGGGAAATATTGACTAACATGTTGTCTTGTGTTTGTAATTCATGGATTAATCCAATAGTATCATATTTTTTACCTCTTAAATAAGCCTGTAATTCTGTTAATATTTTTGAATACACTGATGCGGCGAATTTACATGATGATTTTTTATGTTCGAGTTTTGGTTCAATCCGTCGTACTCCAGCACTAATAAATATTCCAATACCAGATACTATTAGAAGTAGTGGATTAAGTGTGCTACCTGCTGAAACAATACCGCTTGTTGTTAATACCAGCGGTGCATAAAATATTAGTTTTATTAACCGACCATAATACTTGGCGGCTTTTTTAGCGCAGTACGCTTTTTTATGATATGTGTAAAAATATGCTATTAGTTGACTGCGTTCCTCATCTGATATTGCTGTAGAAATATGATTAAAATTGATGATTTGTTTCATCGTTTTATATAATAATCGTTGATAAATATTAACTTGTGATCTTTAGTGTTACTGCCTTGCTAGAAACCAGTGCATTAAAATCCGCTTTAGTTGAATCTGTTAGCGTCGCTCTGTATTTATTAAATATAATAGACGTTGGTTTTCGCAGTTGTTCTTCTTGTCTGTCGGTGTATTCTTTTACTGATTTATAATCGAGAGAATCTGCAACTTCTGCAATATCGTTTATTTCACCGATATCATTTTCATGTAAATCAATGAATTCAGTAGCAGCTTTAATAAAATCGATGTTAATATTTTTAGGAATAAAGTGCTGGCGAAGTATTACGTATGCTGTTGCGAACCTTTTTTGTAGATTTGATTGATTGGGTTGATTATGTTGATCTGATAAAATTGATCCATGGTAGACTGTTCTTACTTTATTATATTCCTCATTAAATTCTAAATACAGATAATCTATATTTTTAATTATAATTTTAACATAAACTGTCATAATGGTAGTGCCCAAATCATCAATTTTATCGTGTCCGCCGATGTGGAATCGATCAATAGGAGTGGCAACGTCACTAGTATTTGTCCAAATTTTTATTTTATGTAAATCTATCGCACTAATTTTGTTTAGTAAATGAACGTTTTCAGAATAAAATCTTTCAGCATCAGGAATAGATTGTCCAAAAACTTTAAAATATTTTTTATGAAAAAATGATATACCAAAAGGAAATATTACTTTTCCATATTTATCAGCAAACCAAAGTGTAAAAACCGCGTCAATAAACTTATTAAGATTATTATAATAGTCAATAATTTCATTGAATTTAAAATTTGCTGCAGCGTTTACAACCAGGTCTTTAAATTTTTTATTTTCCGGATGATCGAGAAAATCTCTATATTTTCCAAAGAAATCAACATGTTTATTTTTTATTTGTTCGTCCATCTCATCTGAAAATATTATTTTACTTCTAAACTCAAATTTTTCTGAAACCTGATGTATTTTATTTACTTTAATATTTTTGTTTAAATTGATAAACTCGATAGAGAATTTTGCAGCATCTGCTGGTATAATGTCTGATGTTAAATATTGATACAATATCACATATGCTGCAGCAAATTCACCTAGTATATTATCATCAGACAAAAGCTCGTTAACTTTTAATATATCTTTTATTAAGTCCCGTAAACCAGAATATTGTGGTTCAATCAAAAAATTTTCTAACACAATATTTTGCTCTCCTTTGGTTATTATATCATTGTATGTTATTTGACCAGAGCTTGGTACCCATTTTATGTTTTCCTGTATTTTATCAAGCGCGTTAAGTTCCTCATAAAATACAGTTTTTTCGCTATCTATTAATCCTTTTACTTCTTTCTCAATTGTTTTTACAACGTTAAACGCAGTTGCTATATCATCACCGTTATATTTGTTTTGAAATCCTGTTGTTTTTGATGATACTAATATTAAATAACCAGTAGCTAACGAATGAGCGTCATCTGGTTCATTATGGATGGTAATAATTGTTTCAACGTCATTATAATCTAATCCGATTTCTCTGAACATTCTACGTTTAGAAAAATTGTTGAACGTTTTTGGGTTTCGATCTCGACCCAAACGTTTTTTATCAAAAATTTTATCTAAGCAATCTATTCTTTCTTTATGTTTTCCAGCTTCTCCTCCACTAAATTTTCGTTTTTGTACTAATTTTGTCCTCATTATTGTAAAAACATTATCGTGAGTTAACTCTAAGATTATATCATGCAATAATTTTTCAATTTCCTGCTCGAGTTTTTCCATTTCCGCTTTAGTACAAAATTTAACAAACATATCGTATTTGTCTAACAGTTCTTTCATTTGAGTTTTTCTCATTGTGATAACAGATTTAAAGTTGGTGATGTTTTCAGTTTTTTCTTCTGTATTAGTTAATATATTTGCTAGTTCACGAATAGACGCTCGAATAGTTTCCTGTTTATTAAACTCCTGTTTTTCTTGTGGTGTTTTATTAGGAATTGGCGCATTAAACTCGGGTGATGTTAATACGTTGTGATCAAATTCGAATATTTTATTGTAAAACTCGCGACATACTTCAACGATGTCAGCCATTAAGTTATTATATTATTGTTTATACAAAAAAACTTAAGCATTTTCAATCAATTACACAGCATCATCCAATGAAAATATTTGAAACATGCTAAGACCAGGATTTGTTGGTTCAGCATTAACAACATATAATCTGAAATACGAATACTTATTTGTATTAGATAAAGTGAATTCTTGAAGTGTTGTTCCGATATAATTAACGCCAGGCGCGATTGTATATAATGTTGTATAACCGACATCATTGATGGAACCCTCAAGTCGCCAATTATATATTCGTTCTTGGTTGGTAGCTCGTCCACGCAGTTGAAATTTCCATATAGCAACTGGAGACGGACACTGGATTTTGATCCAAAAGTTGGCTGACATGCCATTGGTCGCCCATTCATTTACATTTATCGCAGAATACAGATGATATGAAAAGACATAACAAGGATCAAATCCAGAATACGCCGACGATGATGTTGCTATAAATCCAGTACGACTGTTGCTGTTTCCAGCTAGCGGTGGTATATGACCAGCACTGTTTTTGACTCGAATAGCACCTGCGATCTTAGAATCAACATAAGTTTTGTTGGTGAGGTCATCTGTTGCTGTTGGCGCTGTTGCGCATTTGACAACACAGTTTGTCATCACAAGATTGCCAGTCATTGTATCACCGATTTTGTTGACCACGGTGCTTTTGAGGTTAACAAGTGATGAATATGGAATAGCATCACCAGGATTGACTGGTACTGCTACATTTGTTATCGCAATATTATTCATGTTTAGCGGCCCCGTCATTGTGCTTCCAGTTCTAAGAACAGCATTATCATTCATGTACTTGACATTGACTGCGTTATCGAGTGCCCATGATAAGTATGTGTTTAATCCGTTTAGAACATATCCACCCATGTTAACCGAGCCAATCATTGTTGTTCCAGTTCGAGGAACATATTCCGCTAGTTTTGTTGTGACCTGTGCATAAGATGTAGCATCTGAAATGTTTCCTGGTGGAAACGTTGCTGGTAATCCTGTTATTTTAGCTCCATTAACCATTGTTAACGTTCCAGCCATTATATCTCCAGCGTGGTTGACATATTGTGATGTAATATCGTCCACATATGTTTTGTTAATAGACGTTGATGGTATTGCCGATGACGTTATTTTATTCAACCCCATGCTTAACGTTCCAACCATAATGTCGCCAGTTCGTTTGAGAAATACAGTTGATTCGTCAACATATTTTTTGTTCACAAGATCAGTGACGTTAATTGGAACATACGTCGAAGATATTTTATTTGATCCCATGATAAGTGCTCCAAGCATTGTACTACCATAACGGTTGACATACGTTGATGAGAATCCGTCCACATATAATTTGTTGACGATATCTGATGGATTTGTTGGAACGTACGATGAAGTTATTTTATTGGCGCTCATATCCAAGATTCCAGTCATTGTGTCGCCTGCTTTATTGACTTTTCTGTCGTTGATTGCTAACATCTGTATAAGACTTACCGCTTGTGTATTATCAGGATTAAGCACAGGATAATCAGTTTCCAAACCGATTACTCTGGAATTACTCATTTTTAAATTTCCAGTCATTGTGTCTCCTGATTTCTTTACCAATCCAGATACATCTGTTGTAGTTTTTGATGTTGCTATAGCTTCAGCTGATTTTATTAATGTGCCAAATTTGCTGTAAGACATTATTGTAATAATATTATATTATTGTAATAATATTATATTATTGTAATAATATTATATAATGTTATATAGTAATGTCAATTATAAATTTTGATGATCCATCACTAAATATGAAAACCAAACATAAGAGCGATTTATCAGATACTCACTACCTTATTGTTGGACGAACTGGATCAGGTAAAACTAATTTATTAATGAATTTGATGATAAATAAAATATTAAAGTATGAACGAGTGTTTATTTACACGATTAACGCTCAACAACAAAAATATGATTTGTTGCAACAGTTTAACGATCAGATTTTAAAACCAATTTTAGGCAGAAATATTATTACATTTCATCCACCCGATGACGTTATACCAGTTGCAGAACTCGATGATGAGGAGAATAAGATAGTAGTATTTGATGATATACCTCTGACAACTAAGGAAACTAAACCAGTGGAATCATATTTTGCATTGTCGCGTAACAAACGATGTAATTCTATTTATCTCGCGCAGAGTTATTTTACAGTTCCAAAGACGATTCAACGCAACACCGGTTGCTTTATTTTATTTGGCGGGCTTGACAACAATGATGTAAATAGAATCGCCAACGATTTTTATGGTGGAGCTGTTGACAAAAGGCAGTTTATTAATATGTACCATTATGCCACAGTTGGTAAATACGATTTTTTCTTGTTTGACAAATACGCGATTGATCCAACTAAAATGTTTAGAAAGAATTTGAGTGAGTTTTTAGATGCTGATTATTATTAATCGACAATCGTTTTTCATCAATGAATCGTTTGAAAAACGATCAAATCGGTGAATCGGTCAACAATCCGTTTTTAACGGATCACCGATCAATTATAAATAATCAATTATTATAATCGATGGAAAGATATTATTTGCAACAAGTTTATGATATTGATCAACGATTAAATACTTTAAAAAAATTGTCTGTGATGAAATCAATAAATCAAAAACTGTTTCAGTATACGAGACAAAAAGAAAGTGATGATGAGCAATCGCTGCTGAGCTTTTTAAAACCTGTTAGGAGGTATTTAATTGGTGGTCTTGATAGATCTATATTGCGTGCTGATACTGAAGACAAAGGAATCTATGTTGTAAATGCCCTTTCTTTTGCGATGATGGCATTGGTTCCTTCGATTAAAGCTGGATTGAGTCTTATTGCAAGTCGTCCAATGACCGGAGAAGAACAGAGTGATCAGTGGGATAACTATCAGCGTGATCTAAGAGATTATGCAGGAGATGATCCATTAAAACGTCAAAAAGAAAGGGAAGATATCGAGACAGCACGTGGACAAGCACGACTTGATCAACTTCGACAAACACGTGAAGACAACATTTCCAGCTATACTTAGACGTCAACAGGAGGAACAATATAAACAACGTAAACAACAACAACTTGAACAACAACAACTTGAACAACTTCGACAACTTGAACAACAACAACTTGAACAACTTGGACAACTTGAACAACAATTTGGACAACTTGACCCACTTGGACAACTTGAACCATTTGTACAACCTGGACAACTTGACCCACTTGTACAACCTGGACAACTTGAACAACGTGATCGTGAACAATTTGAACAATTATTTAAAGACCAACCTGAACAACGTGAATTGGAACAACGTGATCGTGAACAACGTGAACAATTATTTCAAGAACAACGTGAATGGGAACAACGTGATCGTGAACAACGTGAACAATTATTTCAAGAACAACAAGAACAAGAACGAATTGAACAAGAACGTGAAAAACGTGAAAAATTTGAAACAACAGGTAAACGAATTGAACAAGTTATCCAGGGATGGGAACAACGTGGACAACCTGGACAACCTGGACAACCTGAACTTGAACAACTTAGTGATGAACAATTTGAACAATTATTTCAAGAACTACATGAGAGTAATCAGCGTGAACAACGTGAACCTGAACAACGTGAACCTGAACAACGTGAACAACGTGCCAGTGAACAACCTGTAGCATCATTGATAGGAAAACGTACCACCGAACAGTATGAACAAGAATTTAAAGAACAACGTGAACGTCTACAACGTGAAAAACTTAAAAAAGAATCTGATGAACAACATGAATGTGAACACCGTGCACTACGCGAACAAATGGATGAAATTGTTAGGGTTTGGGAAATTGATCGTAAAAAAGTGAACAATATGACCGTGAACAGCGTGAACGTGATCAACGTGAAATGCAGGAAAAAGTTGGACAAATTACTCGACAATGGGGACATAACTCTGAACAATTTCAACGACGTACACAAGCAGTTCAGCAGGAATATGAGCGGCGTGAACAACAACGTGAACAACAACGTGAACAATTTGAACAATTTGAGGGAGACAAAGTAAAACAACGATTGGATCTACTTTCAGCAATTATACATGACAGAGAAGTCGGTGAACAACAACGTCGAAAACATGATATCGAACACTCCGATCGAATGACAAAATTATCAGAAACACAACAGCAGTCTGTAGATCGACTAGATCAATTAGATCGACGAGTACACTTTGAAACACCACCACAACAGCCACGACAAGGACAACTACCATTAACACCGTTAGATAAATTAAATCTTCAGATAAAGAGTGTACCACGTGATTTATCTCATAACACTAATGAACAACTTAAACTTTTACGTGACAAAACAATTTCTGATATGAATAAAATTAAAGAATATCAGGAAAACCATGATTCTAATTTACTGATAAAACATAGAGAAAGAGAACTTGAACAGCTTTTAATAAATATTCATCATGTTTCTAAGCAACGACCAGACTAGTTGGTGGGTCCACCAAAATCAATACTAAAACCACCACCACCACCACCACCACCAGCACTACCGCGATCACCATCACCACGACCACAACCACAACCACAACTATCAGTAGTGCAACGATTACAAATACCATCTGATTTAGATAATTATACTAATGAACAACTTGGATTTTATCGCGATAAAATAATATCTGGTATATCTGAAATTGGCAATCAAGAAGCAATTGATCGTACTGGAGAGTCAACACGTCAACGTAAAAGCCTTGAAAGGAGTTTACAATATATTGATCAAATTTTTAGTCGACGACGAGATCCACTATCAATACCATTTGCACCGATTACAAATACCATCGTCACGACTACAACACAGCCACCGTCACGACTACAACTACAACTACTACCACAACTACTACCACAACCACTACCACCACAACCAAGACCACCAATATCAGAACCTGTATTATCATCGCTAGATCAATTAAAACTTAACTTAAGTGATCCAAGCTTGTTAATAAACACTAATTTCTTTGGTCGTAAGACTGAGGAAATAAAGAATTTACGTGATCGAACACTTGATGATATGGTTAAAATCAGGGCGGCTAAAGCAATATATGGTGATATACCTGTACTTGATGAACGATATAAAGAACTTGAAAAATTTTCAGCAAAGATTGAAGGTGAATTTGCGTCACGACAACCGGTATGGTATCCAGATCGACCATCATTAATGATACAACAATCAGGTCCATCCCAATTTGATCCACTTACTTCAGCTCAATTAATTTTGGATCCATCCAAACTGACTTACTACCTTGGAATGAATTTAAATGAACTTACTACTAATGATCTTAATGATTTGCGTGGTGAAGTATTAAGTGATATGCGAGAAGTTCAGGCGGTTAGAACAGTACGTGGTGGTACTTTTATGATTGAATCGCGACAAAAACAACTTGAACGGTTGTTTCAAAAAATTAATTTTGTTTTGAGCAGTAATCAGTCAACGATCCGTTAAAAACGGATCACCGATTCACCGATTAGATCGACAATCGACCGTGGTCGATCGACCTGATCGGTCAAAGACCGATTCGTCGATTCACCGATCGAATCGTTTGAAAAACGATCAAATCGTTTGAAAAACGATCAAACATATAAAATTATCAACAACAATGATTATAATTACAAAATGAAACGCAAGACACAGCAAAATCATTTGCTTGTTAAATCAGCACAAAACCGCAACGGTCTTGAGCAATATTATTTGGAAAACGTTAATAATAAAGATCGACTTAATACTTTAAGACAGCTTGCCGGTGTTAAAAAAAAAATCAACAATTATTTCAGATGGTAAGATGGAATGAACAAGATCGTGAGGAATCAATGCTACGGTTTTTAAAACCTGTTCGCAAATTATTTATTGGCACATTTGTTGATGATCATGGTAAGGAACATGAAATGGATATATCAACAGCAATTTCTCGTGGGTTTAAACCAAGTGAACAAACACTCGAAGCGATACTAAAGGAAATTCGTGGATTAAATGTTCCACATACTTGACCCGCGATTGCTAGATTTTATCAGACAAGAGATCTTCATCGAGATAATCAAACTGATCAATTGAATTATGATCTAGCACGTCCGGTTGCTGATTCATCGATAATTCATCGACAATCGACGAATCGGTTTTTAACCGATCAGTTTGATCGACAACGATCGATGTCTGATCCACAGATAAATCGGTTTGATCGTTTTTCAAACGATTCATTGACTGATCGGGCTCGCTCGATTACCGATCAAATTGATCTAACACCAATTACCATCGACAATCGAACCAGTTCGATCGAATCAGTCATCGATCGAGCGAGCTCGATTACCGATCGAACTGATCGGTTAAAAACCGATTCGTCGATTGTCGATGAACCAACAATCGATCGAGCTCGCTCGATTACCGATCAAACCGATTCGTCGATCGTCGATGAATCAGTTGATCTGCCGATCGACGACGACGATGACGATGTTGAAGTTACAATAGAACCAGATGAAATTATTAAGACAGCTTTTAATACAGATATTAAATCACTAACAAAAGAACTATATCAACTTAAGAAGAAAAACAGGTCTATGGGACAAAAATTGCGTCGTGGCAGTACTCCCGCCCAACTACAAGAACATGAAAAGAATAAACAAATTATTAAGATATATACAGAT
This sequence comes from Margaritifera margaritifera, assembly GCA_029931535.1. Taxonomy (NCBI): domain Eukaryota; kingdom Metazoa; phylum Mollusca; class Bivalvia; order Unionida; family Margaritiferidae; genus Margaritifera; species Margaritifera margaritifera. The sequence goes on along the minus strand of JAQPZY010001693.1, from coordinate 7,311,260 downwards.
GTATTAAAAACTCGAAATATTTCAGAAAAAAAATTTGAGCAAGCAGTGGATACTAGTTATGCTCAACTAGCTGGCGCAACGAAAATAAGTGAGAAAGAATTACATCAAGATGCAGAAATTTCTAAATTTATTAACGAATACAAAGAAAAATTAAGGAAGGAAACTGAAGACAAATATAATACGCGACAATTTCATATAAAATTGCGAGAGAATGCAAAAAAACTTAGCGTTGATGACTTGCGAAATATGTTGGATGCACTTGATATGTCAGACCCATTAAATAAGGAGAAAACAAAGATTTATAAGCAGGTGTTAAAACAAAAACAAAAACCACCGCCACCACCGAAACCACCACAACCACCGCCACCACCGCCAAAACAACCACTACCTCCACCTCCACCACCGCCACCACCAAGTAAATCACCACCACGGTCACCAAAAAAATAAGCTGACATAATTAAACCTGCTGCTGCGGATTTACAGAAAGGTAAAGCTAAATTGAAAAAAACACCACCACGACAGCAAAAGCAATCACAACAAAAATCTGATTTGGAGGAAGTACTAAGTAAACAAATAAACAAACGCCGTGGGCAAATGAAAGAGGATGATAATGCCACTGAATCAGCAGCCGACGATGAGTGGGATGATAAACCATCAAAAACTGGTAAAGGAATTAAAATCTTTAAAAATATGCGTGATGTTATAAACAGATTATCAGTACTTGCAGCATCGAAGCGTGCTGGTAATTTTGGCATTGAAATTGATAACGAAATCACTGAAATACTTGATTTTCTTCGAGCTAATAAACGAATCAACGCATCACAATATAAAAATCTTATAAAAAAATTTACGTTTGGTGGTTACAACCTATCGTTGATCAAGCGCGCTCGCGATCGGTGATCCGTTAAAAACCGATTCACCGATTGATGAAAAACGATCAATTATATATAAACGAATATATAAAATGTCTGCAGTAACTTTACTTATGGACTCTACTGAAACATCGCAGAACAGCGCTAATTTTAGAATATCATATTTTCCCGCTATTGAATTAGATCCCGACGCCAACTACGAACTCGGATTGATATCCGCGACAATGTGGCACTCGTTTTACAACATCCAAAAAAATGTAAATGATCAATTAGGTATTATTATTGGTGGTGTCACCAACACAATTGTAGTACCACCTGGCGCCTATAACATCGACGATGTTAACAAATACATTAGCGGGAAGATTGGTGAACTCGGATTTAACAGCGACGACTTTAAATTAACTGGAAATTATAATACAATGCGCTCGGTGTTAGAACTAAAAAATAATCTTCGAGTTAATTTTGATTTAACATCAACGATAGGTGTGATGTTTGGTTTTGCCAAACAAACATATGGTTCTTTGACTAACAGCAATGTAATAGTCTTCGGAGATTCCTCGGTGAACATATCAGAGGTTAATTCGATTTTGATCAACTGCTCGATCATCTACGGATCTCATACAGCTAAAGGCAGTCGAGGCCAAACAATTTATTCGTTTATTCCGGATGTTCCTCCTGGATCATTATTTGTGGTTAATCCACGACAAGTCATCTATTATCCGCTAAATGTCAAAGACAGAATCGCCGATGTTACAATGTCGGTCACAGATCAGTCTGGACGACAACTAGATTTTAATAATGAACAAGTAACGTATTTTTTACATCTACGAAAAATCTCGTAGAGATTTTCGAAAAATCTCGTAGAGATTTTCGAATCCACCTGAGAAATCTGAAAATTATGTGTGATAATTGCATAAAATGCAGCGACGTAAAATAATGAACAAAAAAATTGTTGGAGGATTTCTCGGAGGAGTATATTCAAGTATTGTTCCAATAAACCCAGGACTAAAACTTCAAATACGTCCAATATCGATTTACGAGACAAAAAAACAGGTGGAGGTTTACTAGGTAATTTATTCAGTTTTATTGGAAAAACAGCTGCAAAAGTTGCGCCAAAGATTATCGCAAAAGCAGCACCACTTGCCGGAGACGCTGTAAAGGCCTTGGTTACAAATGCATATCTGCTGCTGGAACAGCTGTCGGACAAAAGATTGCTGATAAAATTCGAGGACAACCACGATCCGCTGAAAACGGATTAACACGATCCGCTGATCGAGCGAGCTCGATCGACGAATCGGTCAAAGACCGATCAGGTCGATTGTCGATTGTTGAAAACGGATCACCGATTACAAACGGAAATAATCGATCACCGATTACAAACGGAAATCATCGATCAGCGAATCGGTTTTTAACCGATCGAGCGAGCTCGATTACCAATCAAAATGGATCACATGAATTACTGACCGATCGAGCGAGCTTGATCGACCACGGTCGATTGTCGATTACCGATCAACGTAATGGACTTCCGCTAACACAAAAACAGATTAATAAGGTAATAAAAAACATTGCTCCGACACCAGAAATAGAACGAGCAATGAAAAAAACTGCTGAGGAATTTAGACCGGTTATACACTCACCACTTTTTTAACAAGTCGTTGATCCATCGAGATGGATCGCGGTCAACAATCCGTTTTTAACGGATCACCGATCAAATCGATCAAAGACCGATCAAATCGATCAATGATCGAGCGAGCTCGATCGACCACGGTCGATTGTCGATTACCGATAATTTTTATGTAATTGATTATTATGTAATTGATTATTAATAAATAAATGTCTATCAGATCTTATCTTAATATCAACGACGTTTACGACGTCGACAACTCAGCAACAGAATTTGAATATATTGAATACCAAGAAGACCAACCCAATATGGTAGATAAAATTGGGACGCTTATTTTAAGAACTCGTGATGAGGATCTTTACCTTCTGCCGCATAAAGGGTACATCGAGGTCCGTGGTCGGCTCATGGATGTAACAGGAGCTCCTGCGAGGCTTGCCGCAGATGTAAATATTTCATTAGTAAACAACGGATGGTCTTTGTTCTCGGAGGCAAAATATATCATCAATGATAATGAAATCGAACACATACGTCATCTTCCAATAGCTAGCACAATAATGAATATAGTAAGTTTTTTCCGAAGACTATTCACGATCAATTGCAGTAAATATGTTCTGGATGAAGGATCAAACTACTGGAAGTGCTATGCCACATGAGTTTAGAGCTACAGATGGTGTTTTAGCTAATGATAATAATCATCTTATTGATAATGCAGCTTTTGCTGGTGCTGCTGCTGCTCCAATTGATATTGGTAATGCAGTTAGAAGAGCTGCAGCAAATCTCAGGCAAATAAATTATAACGAAGGCTATGCTAGGCGACGCGCATTAACAGCAGACAGTCGAGTGGTAACTATACTTCTTCCACTTAGCTCGGTATTCGGTTTTTGCAAAGACGTTACTTCCGTGGTTAGAAGTATGAGACATCGCATTGAATTAACCGTTAATAGAGTTAACAACACAATAATGAAAGACCATGCTGCACCTAATAGTAGATTTATCATCAGCTACGTATCTCTATGGATGCCAAAGGTTGTACCATCAACATACGTGTCATTGGAACTTGAGGAGGCGTTAACATCGTACACGCGAAGATTATACTTTGAACAATGGCGGACATACGAACATAATATGCAAGACCATAGCCCCAGCGGTACATGGCGAATAGATACGGTTCCATCGGAACGATTGCCGCGACATATCTTTGTGGTATTTCAAATGCTTACCCGAAACAATGATCAAGAGGAAAATAATATGATTTTCGATCATATGTTTGTAGAGCGAATCGTCGTTAGAATGGCCTCAAGGCAATATCCCGAGCGAGCTCTAGAATGTAATTTTCATCCACTAACCAGAAATGTTTCTCGCGCTTACTTTACGTTGATGGAAGCTATGCAAAAGTATCAGGATACCGCCGATGGATGTCAAGTATCGGTTCATGAATTTGCACGATTCTATCCTATATTTCACTTTGATCTAACAACACATTCCGAACGATTAATAGGCACACCAGCTGACCTCGAAATTCAATGGAATCTTAATAACGCGTTTTATGAGGACGCTGCAACACTTCCCAATGCTGCTGGTGGTAAAGTGTTAGGTGGAGTTTCCATAACCGGTGGATACGGTGGAGCCGCGTACAACGTTTATGCGTTAATTACATCTGATAGATACGTCGTTCTTGACGCTCTCAACGGTAAGATGTCAATCAAAGTGTAAATCAGCGATCGATCGAGCTTGATCGACGAATCGGTCAAAGACCGATCAGGTCGATTGTCGATTATCAACAATCGGTTTGATCGTTTTTCAAACGATTCATCGACAATCGAACCAGTTCGATCAATCAAATCAGCGATCAGTCAACAATCGGTCTTTGACCGATTCACCGATTCATCGACAATCGAACAAGTTCGATCAATCAAAAAGTGGATTTTTATAAAATTACTTATTGTATAATGCCCCGTAAAATTTATAAACGTAGATTAACTAGACCCACTCGATCGCGTAAATTAGCAGGTGGATCAATTGGGAGTTTCATCGCGTCAGCAGCAAAAACTTTATTACCAAAAATATTACCACTACTAGGAACACTAGGTGTTGCAGCAGCAACTGGAGCAATATCTGGAGCAGCGGAAAAAGCAACATCAGGACGAGGAATTCGACGCAATCAAGGATTGAATCGTCGATCCGCTGCAAGCGGATTGCGACGCCGATCTGCTGTGATCAATTGACAATCGACCGTGGTCGATCGAGGATTGCGACGTAAACCAATTTATGGAATGGGTATTAAACGATGTCGGAGTTAACCATTAAATTTTTTATATAATCAATTATGTAATCAATTATTATGTAATCGATTATATAATCAATGATTAGAAGACCAAGACGAGCTACTGGTGGTATGAAACGACGGGGTGGATTTATTGGACCATTTTTGGCAGGATTAGCTGGCACACTACTTCCTAGTTTGTTAGGAATTGGACGAGGTCTTAAAAAAAGACGAGCACGAAAAGGTCATGGAATGACTCTGCCAGGAACAAGAAGAGCAGGATACGGACTGCGGCGAAGACGAAGAAGGTAAATAGATATATACCACCGTTAAGCAACTTTGAAATTATGAACTATTTAAAAAATGTTAAAAACTTTATTGGAGTTTTCAGTAAAGATCAATTACCGATCGACGAATCGGCAATCGACAATCGACGAATCAGTCAAAGACCGATCAGTTCGATCATAAACATACAAGACTTTAAGGATGGATCAGGAACACATTGGGTTGCATTACACGGCAACAATTACTTTGATTCATACGGAATTACACCTGGCGATGCTATTAAAAAATATATTAAACGTCGTGGTGATCGATCATCGACTGGTGATCGATCATCGATTGGTGATCGGTCAATGAATCGTTTGAAAAACGATCAAACCGATCGAGCGAGCTCGATTGCCGATTCGTGTGCTATTAATTACTCGTCGAAGCAAATTCAGCCAACTGGAACAAACACATGCGGTTATTATTGTATACTATTCATACGGTGGATGAACTTAAACCGATCATCAATCGACAATCGACCTGATCGGTCTTTGACCGATTCGTCGATCAAGCATGCCCGATCATTTGTTGATTTTATTTTACAATTTGATCCAAATCCAACGGCGAACAATAATATAATTTGTATGAAAATGTTTAATCAATTTTACAAGTAAAATCAATTTCATAAAAATCTAATTAAGTTTTATGTAATCAATTATTGTATAATCAATTATTGTATAATCAATTATTGTATAATGATATCATACTGCCTTAAGTGTAAAGCTAAAACAGAAAGCAATAATGAGGTAACAACAACAACAAAAAATAATCGATCAATGATAAAAAGTGTATGTGAAGTATGTGGTGGAAAAAAGAGTACTTTTATTAGTGGCAATCGAATCGGCAGCGGTTATAATAATCTAGTTGATCTTGCTATCAGCAATCAACCCGGGGTGATCAGCGAGTTAATCGATGATATTATCGACGATTAATTAATAATGAATTGTAAGTGTAAATCATCACAAAAATGTATTTGTGTGGAAGGTAATGCAATACACGTCTACTGTAAAAAATGTAAAAAAAGTAAAATTGTTGGTGGAGCAATCGATATACATAAATGGATTGGAAAGTTGCCACGACCTAAAGGCGGTTGGACACTACCAGGTCATAAATACACTGGACCTTGGAATCCATTAGATACTCAACTTGACAGCAACGATCAGCCACTACCAGGACAAGAACCATACAATCAAGTTGATGCCACCGCTATGAGACATGATATATGTTATCGTGATGTTGCTGATCGATCACGATCGATTGACAGCAAGGTTGGTGACAAACATATGTGTGACAAAAAAATGTTGGACGAACTCAGAGAAATACAACCAGCAAATATGCGAGAACGAGTTGACAAATTATTTGTTCGAGGAATAATTGGAGCAAAATATAAACTTGGCCTCGGAGAGCCTCGACAATCCGCAATCGGATCAGGTCAATCAAACAAATCAAATCTCAGTAAACTTGCCGCCGAGCTTCACAAACCAAAAAAAAAAGTTTCAGCGACGTCGCGTGGTAGTAAACGCCGTCGACGATACATGGGCCATCGATCTTGCGGATATGTCCTCATTATCCGACGTCAACGATGATAATAAATTTTTATTAACTGTGGTAGATATTCAAAGTCGATTTGCTTTTATCGAACCAATAAAAAATAAAATGGGTGCAACAATAACATCAGCGTTTAGTAAAATTATTGCAAATAGTGAGCGGCAACCAAATAAAATATGGACCGATCATGGAGTTGAATTTTACAACAAACAATTCGAGGATTGGTTAAAACAACATAATATTAAAAAGTATACGACAGGTAATGAAGGCAAAAGTGTAATTGTTGAACGATTTAATAGAACAATCAAAGAAAAATTGTACAAATGGATGACAGCTAATGACACACGCAGATACGTTGATGCGCTACCACAAATTGTAAACGAATATAACAATACAATAAATCGATCAATTGGCGGAACTCCAAATGAAGCACTAGCTGATCCAGTAATAGCGAATGAAAATCTGTATAGGAAACACAAATTCAATGTTGGTGATCGTGTTAGAATTTCATTATCTAAAAAACAATTTGAAAAAGGTTTTACCCCAAACTGGAGCGAAGAAGTGTTTGTTATCAGCGAGATATTAACAACAATTCCTGTGACTTACAAACTTAGTGACTTAAACAAGGATCCAATCACAGGAAGTTTTTACGAACAAGAACTGCAACGAACAGATCAAGATGTATTTATAATTGAAAAAGTAATAAAACAACGCGGCAATAAATCATTAGTAAAATGGCGTGGTTATGGTGACTCTTTTAATAGTTGGACACCAACTCGATCGTTGATCTAGTTGATCAGTCAAAGACTGATTGATGAATCGGTGAATCGGTCAAAGACCGATTAGATCGAGCTCGCTCGATCAGTCAATGAATCGTTTGAAAAACGATCAAACCGATTGATCAGTCAACAATCCGTTTTTAACGGATCACTGATTCGTCGATCAACGAATCAAACCAGTGCATTTCATGGCAAATTCTAATATAATTATTTAAAATATACTTACACTTAACAGGCTGGCATAAACCCATTAATTCACGACGTCGTTGTTCGTCAACGTTTAATAATTCAAAAATCTTAACAAAAATATAATCAAATTTAATATTTTTTTACGCCCTGGAATCTTAACATTTAAAAAAAATTAGTTTTCGTTGAAATTCTTCACGTTCTTCTGATGTAAAATTAAATTTAATAGTTTTTTTAATTACATGATACTTCGCGTTGTATTTTGTTTTCTTTCTAAAATTATGGTAAGGTCGATAATCGACGACTGTTACTGCGTCATACTCATCAACAACTTCACCAGGTTCTAGATCGTATGCTGGAACATTATCATTAATCCATTGACGATCAGCTACAACATTATTTGTTGATCGAGCGCGCTCGATTGTTGAAATACATTTGTTGTTGTTATTAGGTTGATCATTGCGATCAGTAGTTCGATCAATCACTGATTGATCGCTGATAAGTAATCTTAATTTGGCTAGCATAATTATAAAATAATTGATTATATAAAACACAATTTTATCTAATTGATTATTATATAATTGATTATTATATAATTGATTATCATATAATCAATCATGACGACAATAAGATATCATTATAAGGGATTCATCGAAAACATGACAGATTTGGAACGAGCAATAAGATACTGTTTCTCAAATAACGATACTCAAGGCAGCGTTATTATTCAAATAAATAAATTAAGTAATAAAATTGGAGCAGAAAAAAATAATATTTTATTAACGTCTAATGAACTAAAAATATTTAATGAACTTGGTAGCGTAGTAGTTGAGTGGGGTGTCGACACGATAATGTTGTACACACACAATTGTATTTCAAAAAACGAACTGATTCGAATACTTAAAACCGGTTAAACATATTTAAATTTAATTTTGCGTTGCAGTTTCTTCGAAAACGCTGTTCTTTGAGTTCCATCAGCGACGTATTTTACAGACATTGGTGTAATATTAAAATGTTTGGCTGCAGCATAAGTTGATTGAAATTGATGTTGTTCTTCTGTTTCTGAATCAGTTGATGTTACCGGTCGAGCAATCTTACTACCACGTCCAGTATTACCTCTCCTTGAGTTTTCTCCTGAAGTAACGAGATCTAAGTTCTCAAGGCGAGTATCTGTCTTAATCCGATTTAGGTGGTCTATAACTAACTTTGACGGAATAATATCATTGAAAACTTCATGCACAAATCGATGTGACATTATGTTTTTATTATTAGTAGTATTAACATTCAAATATCCTTGATTATTTATATTACCAACTGTTTTCTTTGTTCGAACATGTCTTATCATACCCTGATCATTTGCCTCATAATTTTTATACACTGGATGTCGTTGATATTCATCTTGCAAACCCAGGTTATCAACATTATTATCAATAACAGAACCATTAACGTGATAAACTCGGTATCCTGCAGGAATTTCATCGACAAAACAACTATAAATGAAATTTTTGACGAACATCTCTGTTTCATCAACAACAATTTTATAACCCGCCGGTGTTGTAATAATTTCTAAATAAATTTCATCATCACAGGAAACCAATCCATTCATTGTGCCGTAAAATCCGTCAAATTCAGGATGAGCGCAGGGCGTGTTGAGTTCATTATATTCGGGAATCATAGAATACTGCATTATTATATAATAATTATTTCTCTAATTAAAAGTTTTATTTCCCGCAATGTTATCATGTTAATCAATTAAAGAAACAATAATATATATATAATGATGCGGAAATCAACACATGTCAAAAAAATTGCATCAGCGTTCGCCGGATTCGATAATTCGTGGCAAATTGATTTAGATGATAAAATCGTGTCATTATCACCATCAAAACTATATGACATAATATCTCCAATAATAATACAAGAACGATCAAAACATTTAAGTATCAAATTTTTAGTGCAATATAAAGTAATATTTAAAAAAGCAATGGCAATCGATGATAATAAAATTGAAGCATTTATCTCATCAAAATCAAAAATTGTTTTATTAGGATCAGATTTAAAGAAAATAATAACAAAAATAATTTTCAATGAAATTGAGAACAAAATAGCGGAATATATTTCATCAGGTTCCGCATGGGTATTACAGCAAATACAATCTGTGTTTGTTCACACACATAAATTTAAACCACTACGAGGAAAATCGTATGTAGAACTTCCAGAAAAAACTAATAACAGTAAATGCGTGATAAATGTAAAAAATAATGACAACAAATGTTTCCAATGGGCGATTCTATCAGCGTGTTACACTCCTGAAAGAAATCCAAACAGAGTATCGCATTATAAACAACATGAAAATTCATTAAATTTTACTGGAATCGAGTTTCCTGTTGCTGAATCACAGATTGGAAAATTTGAAAAACTCAATGGAATCAGCATTAATGTGTTTGGTCTTGAAGAATCTGATGATAAAATAAAATATTATCCGCGGTTAATAAGTAAAACAGCATCGCAGGAAACAATTAATCTGCTCTATTATAAAGAACATTATTGCTATATCAAAAACTTTGATGGTTTAGTTGCGTCACAGTATAACAAACATAAATCTAAAATGTATTTCTGTTATAAATGTCTACATGGATGTCAATCACAGGATGTGCTCAGTAAACATCTTGATTACTGTGTAGAAGTCCAGCGAGTAAAACTACCAGAAAAAGGTAAAGAATCGTTAAGTTTCAACAAATACAATAAACAACTGAAGATTCCATATGTTATTTACGCCGACTTTGAATCGCTACTCATACCAATCGAAGTAGTATTAAACGATCCTAAAATATCGTCAACAACTGCAATACAAAATCATGTCCCCTGTGGTGTTGCCTACAAAGTAGTTTGTACAAATCCAAAATTATCAAAAGAGATTAGATTATATCGCGGAGACAATCCAGCGGAATGGTTATTATCAAACTTGATGAATAAAGCAAATAATATACGATTAATGTACAAAAGACCTTAAAAAATGATACCGCTAACACAGCAACAAGAAGAAGAATTTAATCTATCAAATATTTGTCATATTTGTCAACAACAAATTATACGCGAATCTGATAAAGTAAGAGATCATTGTCATGTTACCGGAGAATATCGTGGACAAGCACATGATAAATGTAATCTACATTTTAAATGCCCAGAGTTCATTCCAATAATATTTCACAATTTGCGAGGATATGACTCACATATCATCGTCAGCGCATTTGATAGTGTTAATCTTCGTGATAAAAAAATCAGTTGCATCGCAAATACCGATGAAAAGTATATGTCTGTCACAATAGGACCTCTACAATTTATTGATAGTTTACAGTTTAAACCTGCATCATTAGATGTACTAGCAAAAGGATGCAGGAAATTTACTCATCTAGAGCAACACTTTAATGCAATTGATAAATCAATCGACAGTAATATACTAAAAGACAAAGGAATTTATCCTTACGAGTACATGAACGACTGGAATAAATTCGATGAAACATGTCTTCCACCACATGATAAATTCTATTCCAAACTAAAAATGGAACAAATATCCGACGACGATTACAATCACGCGCATAAAGTCTGGTCAGCATTAAATTGTAAAACACTTGGCGATTACCACGATGTATATCTTAAAACAGATGTTCTATTGTTAGCTGACATTTTCGAGGAATTTAGATCAACATGTTTAAACTACTACAAACTTGATCCTTGTTGGTATTACTCGTCACCAGGATTATCATGGGATGCAGCATTAAAATTAACCAAAGTAAATCTAAAATTATTAACAGATCCAACTATGTTTTACTTTATAGAAAAATCAATACGTGGAGGAATAAGTGTTATTACTAAAAAACATGCAATTGCTAATAACAAATATCTAAAAGATTATGATTCAAGCAAGCCATCAAGTTATATCACATATTTAGATAAAAATAATCTTTATGGTTGGGCAATGTCTCAACCAATGCCTGTTGATGGATTCCATTGGATAACAGGAGACCAATATCTAAAAGAAACAAATAAAAAAATACCAGACGATGTCGGCTACTTTGTTGAAGTCGATCTAATGTATCCCAGTCATCTACATAAATTACATAATGATTATCCATTTTGCGCGGAACAACTATTAATCACCGATGATATGATATCTCAAGAACAACGCGATCTAAAAGTAAAATATAATTTGAGTAAAAATGTAACGTATAAACTTGTACCAAATTTGATGAGTAAAACTCGATACATTATCCATCATCGGGCGCTAAAACAAGCAGTTGATCACGGTATTATAATAACATATGTTCATCGTGCAATAAAATTTAGACAAACTTGCTGGCTCAAAGAGTATATCGACTTTAACACAATTAAAAGAACAGCAGCGACAACTGAATCAGAAAAAGACTTTTTCAAGTTGATGAACAATTCTGTATTTGGTAAAACAATGGAAAACATAAGAAAACGTCGAAATATAGAATTAATCAATAATCCAGCACGACGAGATAAAGTTTTAGCCGAAGACACATTTGTATCAATGAAAATTTTCAAAGAAAACCTGGTAGCGGTGCATAAACGTAAAACCGAACTAAAACTAAATAAACCAATTTATGTTGGATCCACAATATTAGATATATCAAAGATATTAATATATGAGTTTCATTACGATTATTTCAAAAACAAATATCCGAACTCAGAATTATTATTCAGCGACACAGACTCTCTCTGTTATCACGTTGAAGCTGAAGATTTATATCAGGATATCTATGACAACAAAGCGTTATTTGATCTATCAGACTACCCAAATAGTAGTCCGTTTAGAAACGATGAGAATAAAAAAGTAATTGGTAAATTTAAAGATGAAACTAACTTCACTCCGATCAAAGAATTTGTTGGATTAAGATCTAAAATGTATAGTATAAAAACCAATGATGATAAAATAAAGAAAAAAGCTAAAGGAATCGTAAAAACTGTAGTTGATAAACATGTGTTATTTGATGATTATCTTAATGCGTTAGATGGTGAACACAATCATGTGTTAATGACAACGATAAACTCTACCAAACACAATATTAAAACAAATACAATTAATACATCTGGATTATGTAATTTGATGACAAAAGAATTTGTTATGATGGAATAAATACATTTGCATTTGGATACGATTACATTGACGATGTCAACGATAATGTCAATGATCCAATAAATGTTCTTGATATAATTTTTATGTAAACATTTATTATAGGGATAAGTTTTATGTAAACATTAATATAGGGTAAGGTAAGGTAAATAATAATTTTCAATTAGAGATAATTATTATGTATAAGTTTTATGTAAACTATATGATGGGGGGGGGGGGCAAATTGCTATTCAACGGATATGTAATCGATTTTGATTACAATCAAACAGTAGTAAGTATATAAGGCGTGATCCAAGCACATCCACTATCCATCTATCACACCAGAGGAACGGACCCGCAGGGGCCGTGACGATGGCGTGATAGAGGGATAGAGTGGATGTGCTGGGATCCGCCTTTATACATACTACTAGGTCATACAATCACCAGATATACAGCATCACAATGAACAAAATAGTAATATTTCTCTTGGTTGGCAACGTAAACCCATTCGATCACTATAGATCCTAGAATCGAAAGAGAAACTCGAGTCTCGTCAAAAAGTTGTGTCTTTTGTTCTGTTTCAAAGTATGTACATTTTCTTCCTTCATTTCTTCAGGCATTACGTGATTATCTTTACACACTATATCCATTGCCTTTCTGTCCTTGCTGTAGAAAACTACCAACAACCGTGTATTCTCCCTGAAATCGTTGATCAGAGAGTTGTACTTCTGAACGAACACCCATGCTGATATTTAAAAATGCCTAACACAGAAGAATAGTTTGGTTAAATGAGTTCATTTCTGTTTCACATCGTCAAGATTTCCATGGTCGTCAATTAGAAACAAAGTATTGGTTCCTTGGTACATATCGACCAGCAACTCTGACCACCTATCTACTTATCTTCTTGAACTATTACAGTCACATTTTCATCTTTGAATACTCACCTTCTGTCATATGTCTTGGTTCACAGATTGGGCAGATGATAACTATGTAGTCGAAAAGGTCTTTGTATTCAGTCTCACTCATATTTAGTGCAAACAATATTTTACCACAATTGCTCACTCCACACATTATCGTGTTATCAATCTCTTTTAGATACATTTATACATGCCTAAAAGCGAATTGATTTCATTTATAGATATTGTGGGCATCAACATTGTCGTTTCTGTTGAGTTTAAAATCAATGCGTTGTTGTACGTTAGCAAGTTTATGTCCATTGTAATATAGTCTGTTATCGTGAGTACTTCTCAAATTAAGCAAGATACAATGAATATTAGTGCAAAAATAAACACTTATGTTACTAATTCACTTTGCATTTGTTGCTCATCGAGAAAATGCTTTGTGACATCTGTAAATTGTTGTATCAAGTAATAAGTCCTGGGAATAAATCATGTTGGTAGAGCTTCTATCGTCACCTAGATTTTTCCTATTGCCGATTTTTTTAACTTTTCGGATCAATTTCTCCAGTACTTTTGTACAGTTTCACAACACATTTGAGCTTATTCTGGGAGAATCATGTGTAGGCTTGTTAAAGGTGTATTGGCTGTTATGTCTATGATTCTCTCTCTCTCTCTCTCTCTCTCTCTCTCTCTCTCTCTCTCTATATATATATATATATATATATATATATATATATATATATATATATATATATATATATAATATATATATATATATAAGGTATAATCATTATACTTGAGCCTAAATTTGGAATACAAACTTGGAATGTGTGCTCTGGTTTGATGCTGTCAAACGTGTGCATGATACAAGATATGTTGGATTGAGTTTAACTCACTGAGGTATTTTCTGTTGCTTGTTAGGAGTTACATATTTTCCAAAGGTAAACAGCTTGGCTATTTATTGTGCTGTAAAAAGAACCATTACCTACAAAAATGTGCACCTTTGGCGATGAACTGTCGGTGTACCTCACCTTCTGAGGTTGTGCTGGGTATGAGCAAAGAAACTTGCAAGCATCATACATATTAATATCGAACACGTGTGCAAAGAATATGAATTCGTGTATGACTTGTTCATCAGAACGTTGGTATAAATCATTCATTTGAGACTGTCTTTGCTTTTCAAGTTTTGGCTCATCTATATGTCTACAATCATCACTATGAGTAGGACGCACACAGAGCAAAGCATCATCCAGGTTGTTTAAATACTGAGTGACCAAACTTTGTTATCTCAATCTTTCATTCAAGCAGGTAACCGTCTTGGCCCTGTTTTCACTGAAGGGTTTAGTTTTTTTCTGGTATTCTTATATTTATCCTGTATAATTCGTTCCTCATTGGTTCATTTGGGGCCAAATAACTTGAACATAGAGTTACTTCCTGTAAATACTAAACCGATAGCTATTGCCAATCATAACTGCTGATTTACCCATTTGTTGTATTGAAGAGTAAGCACATTTTGGTACTGCTCACAGTGTATATTTTACATTCTGACTGAAGAGGTCCTCTTTTGTGTTTCATGCTAATGATTTAGACATCGATGTCTTCCAGAACATATGTACGTGTTTGTTTTACCCTGTAAAATTTAGGCACAGATTCTTGTTTCATGTTTCTTTTTCTTTTACCTCTGATGCAATGTAAAAATAAAAATCAGAGCTCCCCCAATTAAATTGCCAATATTCAAGTTTACAAAGATTGTGCATGAGCCGGATTTATTAATTTGATTGTGACACAATATTTACTTTATCTATTGTGTCGTGACGGATTATAGTTAAAATCCGCAAATGTCAGCTAATATTTTGGCGTTATTACCGCTTTAAAATGTCCAACAACCCATTTATTTAATGACACACCTTATCTGGTTTATTGATTACAAGTTTACCTTCAAATAAATCAGTTAATATAATACCACCAGGATACTTCCGACTTGGCACAATGCAGAAATTCTAATGCAATACCGGCATTAGTTTAGTGTTTTCATCCAACACCTTTTTGCTTTTATCAATTTCATTTTACTTTATCCTGTCTAACTTTCAATGCAATACTCTTTGTTGCCACTTCCGTCTTCAATCAGTTTTAAATGTGTGTATATTTTTATTTATTTCAGTTTTAACTCTATCAATACTTCTGTGATATCATTTATTACTGTATCAAGAATTGCCTACCTTGTAATCGCCTTTTCGGTTTTTTCATGTGGACAATTTTGTTATTTAACTGTGACGTTTTTGTACTTAGTTTCCTTTTTCCCATCTGGTCTCGCGGACAGTGCGAATTTGCATGACGTGCATGTTTTAACTCCTTCATTTTCAGATGGATTGTTTTACCACAACTGCCACATTCCAGAAATGGGTTAACTTTGATAAACTCAAAGTTTTTGTGCTCTTTGATACTGCTATCTATTTATTGTGATTACACCATTTATTTCAACTGAGTAATATGTTCTGCTGGCTCGCAACTGTTACACGATTCATCGTATCCCTTCCATTAGTCAAGTACATACTGTTTGACCTTCATTCTCGTGGTCTTCAAACTCTTATCAACTTTGTACACGTAATCCTGTTTGTCGAACATAAATAGCTCTTGCTCGCAAAACATGCTCTCAATATACTCTCTATCTCTCTCTCTCTCTCTCTCTCTCTCTCTCTCTCTCTCTCTCTCTCTCTCTCTCTCTCTCTCTCTCTCTCTCTCTCTCTCTCTCTTCAAGTCTTCCAGTTCGATAACAACAGGATCACATAGTATTTCTTGCCTGATTTTGAATATCTCCTCGGTAAAGTTAGAAAGGTAGCCCTTTGCAAATATTGTTTTGCATTTAAAAATTCTAAATGTGTCAACAATTGTTAATTTTGGAGTTACAAATGTATCAGTTGTTAAATGACCGAACCGATTAATCCACACTTTTGATGTATTTTCTTCCTTGCATGCTTCAACTGGGGTAGTGTCTATAGATGTGTAATGTGTGTTGATATAACCATGTAATAAGCTTTGATAAAACGTCAGCTCATTTTCTGATCTTATTTTGTGTGTAATATTTCCACATTTGAGTGGTTACTGTTCTATTAAACCTTTTCACTACAGATGCTGTTTTATCTAAGTAAGTTGAAAAGTTCTCAATGCTGTTATTTTCCAGCAAATGTTTCACTTTTCTTTTGCCGAACTCTTTCTCCTCATCAAACTGTATCTTTCAAAGCTTTTTTCTTTGATGATGTCCCTGAAAACGTCTTGTATGTCCTCTCCTTTCGTTTGTTTTTGGTTTCTGAGCCCATGCATATTTTTAAAAGACATATATCACTGTCAATATGCATTTGTAACCATCATTGTATTTGTCATACGCTGGCATCTGCTTGCTACTGATCATCCACATAAGTTGCACAGATCCTTCTAAATGGATACTTTTTCTCAGTTGCTTGTGTAATATGTAGGTACATTGTTCATTTAATCATTCTTTATGGTCAACATATTTTATTTTATTTTGTTCCATTTAATTTGTTCCCACGATTGATTAAAACTTGTGTAAGCAACTGTACTTTCAGGGTCCTACTAAAGATGCCTTAAAGACTGTGTTTTGGGTTTGTTTTTCTAAACCGTATAAAAACATCCAGAGAACACTTTACTGTTGAAAAAGTGTCGTTAGGCGCTATCACAAGTCAACACGATGACCATCTAAAACAGTTACTTTTCTTTTCAGCAATTTGCAGCATTTCTTCCGTCCTTTCAAAAGTATGAATGATTTCAGATTTACGTCAAATTTTGATATTTTTGTGGTTGATTAAAAGTAGCTTTTTCATACAATGAATCATCATGTACTGTTTTAAATCTAAATTTGTTTTAAAAAATTCTATATCTGATATGTTGAATTGTTGTATATTGACCTTGTAAAGTTGTTGATATGTTCGAGGTGTACTGTAAGTTTATCTGAATACAAGTTGTGAACTTGTCTGCATCAAATCATTAAGCCTTCCCTATACTGTGCCGTTTTGATCATCTTGCTAGCAGCGCTGATGCTGCTTATCTCGATCATTTAATGCAGTCTGTAAATCTGCATCTTTTCTGAAACATTGCATTACATCTTTTTTGATGCTTGAAATGTACAGATCAACATTTTTATTCTCTTTAATGTTGTTTTGTATCACAACCAGTTTTGAACATACCTCTCTGAATACTGTTGAGTTTATCACAATGTAGCTTTGCTTCTATTATTTATGTTTAATAAAGAATTTCAAATTATGTTGCGTTTTGAATTTGCACAATAAAGAATTCGCAACTATAGCATTTTATCATCTCCATTTATCTCAGTAGTAAGTTTTCAGAATGACGATAGTAGTTGATCCAGTGATCATACGCATTTATTGTTGTAGAAAAGTTTCAGTATTACCACAGTAGATGGTCCAGTGATCATAGCACAATAGTATGGGCTGGCATAACATCCCTGTGGTCCAGGGACTCGACGGTGATTTTTTTTTTTTTTCACGCAGTAGTACGGAGATTGGTCCAGCTCTGAAATATCACTATAGTCTAGGGACGTGATGATGTTTTCTGTTTTCACGCAGAAATACGGAAAGTGGTCCAGCTCTGATATTAATATGGTCCAGAAACATGTACGTACAAAGTAGAGAATAGATGATAAAGCTGGCATTTGAATTAATTAATAATTTATTTTTTTTATTTTTTTTGTTTGTTTTTTTGTGCGTGGGGGACAGCCCAGGCAAGAAAGGTCCATACTATTTATAATGTACTTATGGTCCAGCGCTGTCATCTATTCGCTACTGCAATTTTTGAATGGTGCCGAAAATTTGAAAGTAATGGTATAATAGGAAACGAGGTCAATGGCCCCACTCATTTTTCTGCTAATGTTTGCGTCGAATTTGTATATGCTTTTAACATTTTTTTTAAAACAACGATACTAATTACTTTGTGTAACTTCTTATCTTTATGTGGTTATTTCAACCAGACTTGCAGTTGTAACATTGAGATATTTCAAGTCTCTAATTTCATTTGGATTTCACCATAACACTTTTAAATTGGATATTCAAAAACCATGTTTGACTGAATAACTATTGTTTACATTCATGCAGCATTTTTTAAATACATAATGCTGATTTGAATTTAGACATCCGTACTCAAATACAATCCAGTCTCGTTTATCCTACTTCTGTTTATTTGAAAATTTGTTTGTCTATCGTCACATAAGCTAATGAATCCTTAACAGTTATTAATATATTCAATCTTTTTATCTGACAATGACCTTATTAATGGCATACTGTAATGTTGTAGAACTTAAGGAGCGAACACAATTTGAAGACTAATCGAAGTCAGAATTTCAGACAGCATTGTATATTTTAACTTCTTAATAAAACAATTCCCATGTATTTAACCAGCACGTTTTCTCGGCAATAATTTCAGGTCAAGACACAATTGCGTAGAATTTTTCAAGCTGTTAAAGACTTTCAGAAACAAGATCTTTACACGGTGTAGATTAGATATTGTTTTTCATATTTAACTCGAACGATTGTCTTCTTACTTGTGAAGCGTAATTCTTCAACTTGGGTATAGATTTGTTGTGTTCAAATGCCGCTGTAATGCCCTTGAAGGAATATAATTGTTTCATATTTTATTTGTCAATAATTTCCCGAAATCCCACGTTTCATCAAACTAGTCCACATATCAGTTGAAATGTTTGATGTACGTCCATGGATTTCAAAGGTATTTACATGTAAGAAGTAGTTGTGATATTAGATCAAGTTTAAAATATTTTGTGACAACCTTGATGTATGATATTGAGGATTGGGTTCACTTATTTTCTTTATCTATATATTCTTAAATTTATCTATTTACGGTCGATTGTAACGACCTGTAAACTTTTTACTTTGCAAGCCGCTGCTGGTGTCATGAAGCTATCTGCATTCAATGTCATGTTTAATATCTTGGAATACACTATAGATACATTATTTTGGTTTAAATATGGACACATGTATGTATGTATGTATGTATGTATGTATGTATGTATGTATGTATGTATGTATGTATGTATGTATGTATGTATGTATGTATGTATGTATGTATGTATGTATGTATGTATGTATGTATGTATTTATGTATGTATGTATGTATGTATGTATGTATGTATGTATGTATGTATGTATGTATGTATGTATGTATGTATGTATGTATGTGTGTGTATGTGAGTGCATGTGTGCATGCACACACACAAGGATACAAAGTGCAATAAATAATTGTGAGATAGAATGAAGGACAGAGGAACGGATATATGTAGTTATTATATAACCAGGAATATCATCTAACGTTGGAGTACTATTTTGACCGATTCAAATTATTACCGTCCGTATATCTCATGTATCTTGTTAGTGTCACAAGCGACAGTCTGATTATTGATTTTCTTTTAGTTAAGTTTAAACATATTTTAATGGCATAAAAGTAATAGATTTGCAAAGGAATAGGAAGCAAGTTCACAAGAACTTACAAGTCCTTTCTATTATACGAAACAAAATCAGGTGAGTAGAAAACAATGAATAAATTAAAAGGAAGACTGAAAATAAAAGAGATTGTAAAGGGAAAAGAAAAGTTATGATAGAAAACAGTTCGTGGGATAGTAGTGTCAAGAAAAGAAATGTTGCGGATTTTACCTCAAGTGTTATATATACATTTAAAACCATATAATTTGTTCTTTAATACGTAAGTCCATTGCAGTAGAAAACAAATCTATATTGTTACTTCCGATAACATCTGGTACACGTATACAGGTTACAATTTACAAAGGAAATCTTGTAATTACATAATCATTTATATACAAATATTAAAACATGAATAATATATAAAATAATAATAAAAATTATAATATTCATCATCATCATCATCACTAAATGGTCAAATAATTTTTAATGCACTTTTGAGTCGAATCCTTTCGCATAAATAAATTTTTCAAATATGTATGCCCCAATTACAGAATAAACGGTAACGATGTTTCGGTCAAATTTGAATTTTAGTAATTAATAGATTTCTCTTCAGTTCTTTAAACCTAAGTTACTTTCAGATCGCATCATTAATATCCTTATCTCCAATTCACATTTTTATATTGGTTGATCCGAAAGAGTTTTGTTCTTAAAAAAAATGTTAAAAACGTTTTAATGAAAGATTCTTATTGCACATATTCCCTTTATAAGTAGCAATAGCTTTCATTATTAGTAAGAGATAAGTTATTGGTAAATATTTACAATATGCTTTAATTAGAAAACGTCATTCAGTATCGATTTCGCTTTAAAATAAGGACAATAGTTTCAAAATAAAAACTGTTTGACTTTTTCTGAATCTGGCTGAATTTTAAATATGTTCTGCTCAATTTTATTTCTAGTTTCTTTTTTGAATATACCGTCGCAATTACCTTACGAAGCTCGAGTTAGCTTTACTGAAGGGACGTAAGTCTTACGCTAACATCATATTCTTTAACTTAATAGTAGCTTCCCCTGTTTCATGACAATAGTGCACTTTAGGGACTTGTGCTTAAGAAAATAAAATTACAGATTTCTAATTCAAAGAAGCGAAATAATAAAATGAATGATGGCAATTATAATACATTCTGGATGACTTTTAGCATCAATTTTAATTCAGTTTCATGATTGCGGAAAGGCTGGTAATGTTTTTGCATTTAAACATGAAGAAAATATACAAGAAAATCCTAATGGCTTTTGCGAGGTTCACTTTCAATAATTGTAGCTCATTAAATAAAAAGGAAAACGACGTTATGTCAGTACCTTTGATCAATTTACATGAAGCAGTGATAAAACAAATGCTCATAAATGAGCCTAGATTTATATTCCGAGCCTGGAGAGGGATGGGCGCCGCCAGGTTGAAACGGCCCATGATACGCCAATGATGACGAAATGACAATAAATAGATTTCACATACCGGGTCGGTCGCAGCCCGGGTTACCAATGACCGCGCCATCCGCTGGACATCAGGACGGAGGTGACAAGTATGCTACTGGTGCAACTACCATCAAAGTACGGGCAAGAGATAACATCATCATTGGAACATGGAATGTCAGGACATTAAGACCAGCAGGGAAACTCGAGGAGCTAACCCATGAGATGGGAAGATACCAATGGCACATCCTTGGACTCTGCGAGATGCGCTGGAAAAATTTCGGAGAGAGATCAACAGATGACGGACACAGGATCTACTTCAGTGGGCATGAGAACAAGCATGAACATGGAGTCGGGTTTATGGTACACAAGGACATTGTGAGTGCAGTCATGGGTTGTCGACCAGTGTCTAACAGGATAATTACAATCCGCGTGAGGGCATCTCCCTTTAACATCACCATCATACAGGTCTATGCCCCATGATGACGAGGAACTGGATGAGTTCTACGATCAGCTTCAAACTCTCATAGAACAGACACCCAAGAAGGATATTCTGGTTATTCAAGGAGACTGGAACGCTAAGGTAAGAGAAGACGCACAAGCAGACTGGTGAGAAGTCTGTGGTCCATACAGTAATAAGCAGACCAGTGAGAGAGGACTCAAGCTCCTGGACTTCGCCACATACAATAACCTAGTGCTAACGAACACCCTTGGCCCCCACAAACTATCCAGAAGATGAACTTGGCACAGCCCAGACGGAAAACATCACAACCAGATTGATAACATCTTGGTGAGAAAGCGCTTCCGGTCCAGCGTAAACATTGCCAGAACACGTAGCTTCCCAGGAGCTGATATAGGAAGCGCCCATGACTTACTGATGATGACTATCAAACTTTGTCTGAGGAAGACCAATAAGCCAAGACAAGTTAGGATCAGGTTCGACCTTGAACAACTTAAAGATCCAAGCGTGGCACAAGCATTTTAAGCATCAATAGGCGGTAAATTTGTATCACTCACAGTTCTGGGACATGAAGAAATAAACCTAGACTCCTTGATCATCACCTTCAACAAGGCAGTAATAGACACAGCCGGAGAGATCCTTGGCAAGCATCGTAGAATAAAGACGCCTTGGGTCGCAGCAGATATCCTCGACCTCTGCGATGTGAGGAGAAAACTGAAGAGTAAGCGAGGAGACCAAGAAGGAGCAACAAAATACAATGAGATTAACAACAGGATTAAGAAGAGCATAAAGAAAGCAAAAGAAAGCTGGTTAGAGGATATTCTGGATTACATCATTCAGGCACATCAGAACATTCAAGACTACTAGCACATCAATACATTCGAGGCTACCAGAATTCATTCGGAACATTCTATAATTAGGACTTGTGATTAGGACAATTAGGATTATTGGATTCTTTGGATTTTAAATCACGTATTGTAAGTGTCTTTTGAATTTTCTTTTTTATTGTCTAGAAATAAATTGCTTGTTGATTTACTTACATTGTTGGTTTCACTTTCTTTCTATTACATTATTTTAAGACCTAGAGTCGTATCAATATATATATATATATATATATATATATATATATATATATATATATATATATATATATCATATCATATTTGATAACATCATCAAAAGTTAGTGATATTTTCAAAGATTCAGTTCGCTGATTAACACAAGAAATTTGGACGCTCGTTGGTTTTTAATATACAAACTTTACTACCGGTAATGAAAATAGGAAACGTATATTGTTTTTTTCTTCTTCTCGTAGTTTCCCAGTAATTTTTCCATAAAGGATGGAGCATAAAACATGTATATCTTCCCTGAAGAATGATCGTAGATTGCACAGACTTGTATACACTTTGAAAAGAAAAAAAAAAAGAAAAATAATTACCTAACGATAATAAAAAATATTACTTATTCAAATCAACCATGGAAAAACTATAATAAAAATGACTTTTAGTATTTATATATTTCTGCAGTTAAGTATCATTTCCAAAATGTGCATTGATTAAAACCAAAGGGTCTTTTCACATGAGCATTTACTTGAATCAGTTTATTTCGCACTTATTTGTAGTTAATATCTCACATATTAAATTACTTTTAGGCATTTCTAGAAAACAGTCCCACCAGCTTATTTGGCTGAAGACTTGAGAAAAAAAAAAAATATATATATATATATATATATATATATATATATATATATATATATATATATATATATATATATATATATATATATACATATATACATATATATATATATATATATATATATATATATATATATATATATATATATATATATATATATATATATATATATATATATATGCATATTATATTGGATATATTTAATTTGCTGAGTCAGCATGACAAGGTTGTAAAGATTATACATTTTGCGAGTCAGTGTGACAGGGTTGCAAAGGTTAAACATTAAGGGCTATTGGCACAATTCATTACAGGTGGGTAGGGGATGGTACTCTGAATGTGAAGAAATGGCTAACAATTATGGTAATAGTGATGTCCCATTTCTTTCAATTAAGTATCATGTAACATTTATCAGTGCGTGTGTGAAAGAATAACTTATAATAAAACAATCCCATAGCTTTTGTCCACAGACTTTCATGCAGTGTACTGCAATATGGAGTCTGAATGTAGTGAAAAGGAAATGTCACTGACACTTACTAATAATCCATTTAGTGTCAAGGAGAAGTGGATTTTGAATAAAACTTGGATATATTGAACATGAGTTGTTTTTCTGCACATGCTGTTTGCAAATAAAATGAATTCTTGTCAGTCATGAACAACCTTGACAGTAGTTCCTACAAAAAATATGGAGGCCTGTACTGGCAATAAGCAGCATTTAATGATGAAGACAATGACACTTTTATACATGTATATTGGTAATAATAATAATGATACAATTTTCAGGGACAAACATTATGATGATCCCAAAATGAACATTCTGTAATAGTTTCATATTTTCTGCTCACGTGTCTTTCTGTACATGTTGTATATCTATTGATTCTACCACTATTGGTAATTTAGTTTTCTGTACTGTATTAATTATTGAGTCGTGAGTTTAAATCTCTGACCACTTTTTGGTATCCTTGTAATGGGTTCAAGCAAAATGTACAAAATGTAAGACTTTGGTCTAATATTTCCCCATTATGTAGCCTACCAGCCACATTAAGCCAGCTCCTGTTATTCTGCTTTTCTAAAGCACCCCATGTCTTTGCAAATGACTAGACTGTACAACGATAAAAAAAACTAATTTATCCAGTGTTCAAATATCACACACAAAACAATATCAATAACAATATATGAAAATACCGAAAACGTGTCACGAAATCATCACTAATATGTATATAATAAATAATATAAACAAGTGTCAACTCTTTCCCTACATTTGGCCTCTTCGACACACCGTAGAACCCACTGTACAAAAAACACATGGATATATATACATGCATACATGTCATATTCACCGTCACTAAGCATGTTGCGCTATAGTTGGTTTAACATTCACGATTAATGACAATTGTAACATCCAACAGAACTGAGTGAAATACCTTCTTCTAAAGTATGCAACTGCTCATATTACCTGATCAGTTTGTAATTTTGATAAAATGTGTCTTTTTCTTAATTTGAACCACTCTTGCTTTCGGGGGAAGTGCCTTCTCACACCCTAGCGGAAACACATACCACAACTACAATAGTTCTCATACTTACAAGCAAATTCAATATATATATATATATATATATATATATATATATATATATATATATATATATATATATATATATATATCCCACTTATGCATACATATAAGGTTTATTTCGGATAATTAGCTAATGTCAAGTACTTTAAAATATCTTTAGACGGGTATTAGGAACGAAGGACTGAAAATACCCGAATATATACACTTTGGCGGATTAATATTTATAGAACTACATGCGGTGAAAGAAGTGAGGAAAAGTGACATGTAAACAAGCAAATAAGTCATTTCATAGTATGTATTTCAGGAACGTTTAGGAATTGTCTTTGATATTAACAGTACCGTCCACAGCTGTACCTTCAATATGGAAAGTTTGACAGCCATCGGGGTACAGGTAATATGTGTAATATGACTGTCAGTCATGGGGCTGGCTCGACTGGAAAAAGATCAATATGGCAGCCCCCATTAAATGGCATCGTGATGTTTGCTACATGCAGTGCACGCAAGGCTCAACGTATATGAAAAATGTAACGCTCGTTGCATCTTGCTTAGTCTCCATGTAACACAATAATTACAATGCAATAGCTCAATTCTATCACAGTGTCGTGATCTATTGCGTGTAAAATGCAATTTCAAATTGTCTATTTTAGCTCTTATAAATACCTTTTCCGCAAAATAAATTGCACCTGTGCATTTAAATGACAGTTTTTTTAAGCTGCTAATTTATAAATTTCCACTTGTCATGTGCTATATATGATTTTTGGCTATACCCCACCCACCCACCCTATGAAGCCTGTTCGCATTACCAATAGCCGTTAATGTCTATTTACAGGGAGCAAACAGAGGGTATGTTTACTCCTGATGAGAAATAAATATAGCAGCATAATTTGAAGAACAAAACTAATTTTTTATGATCTCAATAAAACCAAAAATTCTTGGCGTGGTTCAGAGGGAGTTCTTGAGCTCTGTCATGTACTGTCCTGATCTTACAGGAGAGATGGATTAGCATCCATTCCGCAAAAGGGTGTAGGGACATAATTCGAAAATTTATTTGGATCATGCAGCCATCTCTGGACGAGTTACGTCTCTTGTCAAGGTTGTTTGATGCATACAAGACATTAGTTTATTGTACAGTTAAGATATAGGCAGAATATTTAAAATGGAATGTCAAGATAATAATCCGCTTGAAAATATGTCTAGCACATATTCTCTTAAGTTTAATATTAATAAAGTGATACCTTAATTTACAAAATAAGATTTTAAAGTTGCCACGTATGTCTATAGAGAGCAATAGCTCAAGCCTTTAAAATTGAAACAGCTTTAGTTATCACAGAGTTAAAATTAGGTGGTTTAAGTATAATATTTGATAGAACATACAACGCTTAAGGAGATTGTCAAGTACTTAATGTGTTTTAATGATGTACAAATTAGATATACTGCTTACATAAGCATGCAGTTATTATTATTAACAAATTGGAGTACAATTTTGGTAGTCTGATATTTTTCAAACACAGCCTCTTCTTCTTCTTCTTCTTCTTATTATTATTATTATTATTGCCATACTATTGTTATATGATGTGAATTATCTCCCCTCCCTCTCTGTGCTATTTCACAGATTAAATAATTCTCTTGAGTAATCTACACCTGACATTAAATAATATTTATCGCATGAATATTTGCTTTGAAGACATTTCATAAATACCTAGCTTAATCAGTGTGCAGGAAAATGAACATGACTGAAATTATGCTCACCTTGATAGAAATATATGGACTTTTTTTTTTTTACTTGGCTTTGTTGCTTTTTCCAAATGTAATACACTATGCCATCTTAAATCTACCTGTGACATAAAGTTACATAATTTCAATATATATATATATATATATATATATATATATATATATATATATATATATATATACAAAAATATCATAGATATTACATGTTGGACAAATATGTAAATAAAACTGAAAAAAGCCTGCACATAGAAAATGCTTACAGACTTACTTGTTTACTTCTTTAATTAGTGTATTGAATAAGTTGGCAGATATTTAGGTTTGAACACGCGTACATACATACATACATACATACATACATACATACATACATACATACATACATACATACATACATACATACATACATACATACATACATACATACATACATACATACATACATACATACATAGATATATACGTACGTGTGTACATACATGCCGACATTGGAGGATGGAATGACGAACGCTGGAATGGAAGGCTTTGATAAATAAAGCCAAAATTAAAACCGTAATAGAGAACAATTCAATTTGAAGTGTCTAGCTGGACTCGTCACGGTAATTAAAGTGGCCCTTGGATCTCTCAAACCAATTGAACTGTCAGAAACTGTAGCTTCGAAATACGATCTTTTAAAGACTCAATCATCTTAGAAGATACAATATGGATGGGTACTTATTACCTTCTGAAGAAACCAGGAATGAAACACACATAGAAATTGAATAAAGGTATCAGACTACATGAAACATAGAATGTCTGAACATGACATTTAGCAGGAGAAAGAAAAGAAGGTGAAACACGTATTTTTGTTTGATATTCATTTGATAGTGCTTGAACTTTCCAGCTTAATAGGAAAAAAATGTATTACAGCTCCTATTCACCATAAACCAGGGGTTCTTGTCCGAATTCACCGGAGCGGATCAAAGCAAAAATTCGAGGCTTTAAATTATACGAGAATACTACTCGATCAGGATTCAATGCGCATTACAAAGGGAACATATAAGTCCTCAAAAGTTTTCACTGTCTTCCATGAAAGATGTATTTAGTTTTAAAATATTTTACTGCCAAATTTAGTGCACTTGTATTGTACACGTGTTGTCACAACTTATATCATCCTCTTCATCCATGTTATGTAAACAAAAAGGTCTAATGAACATGACGAAATAACTGTTATATAGAACAAATATGATGAATGTCTAAACATGACGAAATAACTGTTATATAGAACAAATATGATGAAAGTCTAAACATGACGAAATAACTGTTATATAGAACAAATATGATGAATGTCTAAACATGACGAAATAACTGTTATATAGAACAAATATGATGAATGTAAAAACAAGAGTTCCGTGGACGGCACATTTTACGTCCGCGCCTTGTTTAATAGTCCCATATGCAGGCACTTAACACACTAAACTTAGTGTGAAGAAATCACTATGTGGTTTTTAGTCCTACAATGACTATGACCTCAGAACTTCAGACTCCATAATATATAGGTTTATTACCGTAAGTGCAAACTGTCCACAGAATTTCGAGAACTAACCTGCTGTAGAACAAACGTCATTGTGCCAAATCCATTTTCTTTGACTCACCATGACCTTGACCTTTGACTTTTTGGATCCCAGAGTCAATAGACCTCTTCACTAACTTAAGTGCAAGCCCTCCACAAACTTTAGTCAAAGTACGTGGCATAGAACTAAAGGTATTGTGCAAAAACATGTCTCTTCTTTCAGTCAGAGTGACCTTGACCTATGACCTTTTGACCCCAAAATGGATAGGTTCCTTTATTTCTCAACGTGTAAGCCATCCACTAAGTTTGGTAAAGGTGCATGATCGATAACTGAACTTTTGTGCAGGATAATCAATACGCTTCTTCCATTCACCAAGGGCAAACCATCCATAATGTTTGGTCCAGGTATATGATGTAGAACTAATGTTATTGTACCGAAATAAATAAAAAAAATTCAGTCACAGTAACTTTGACCTTTGACCTTTTATCCCCAGAATCGACATGACTCTTTAATTTATTTCGGAACACACACAAATATTGCTCCAATTAAAAATGCTTAACATTAATAAGTTTGAACATAATGTGGGTGTTTCTTGAGATACGCCTTGACATCGTGTATACCACCTTGTAACCAACAACAGGATGAAAAGGCTGAACGCAACATATATCATCATAAAATATACCACAACTATGACGAAGTCTTCGGTGTATTATGACAGTGAAACATTTACCACTGATTATTGAACAAGCCGATATATATTCACCATCAACGGTTGTTGAAAGCTACAGCTGAAATTTGGGCATTCTTATCAGTGTTATTTAGTTGAGAGTTAAAGATTACAGGAACCGTAGGTATTTTTGTGCCTGCGTTTCTATAGGGAAAGTAGCGAGATATACAAACAATAGTACTATGTTAGTAGTAGTAGAAATATATATCAACACTGTTACTATATTAGTAGTAGTAGGATGAAGTACGCATGAGGAGAAGTTTGCTGGTTTGCTTGATTTGATGATTTTTAACGGCACTTACACGACACTATTTGCAAAATCATGACTATGATTTGGAATGAGGATAAGTAGCATTGATAATAATAATAATAATAATAATAATAATAATAACAATAATATTAATAATAATAATAATAATAATTTATTTCAAAGAATTAAAATTTCAATCATTTAGAAGAAATTTTTCTTTACTAACATAATTTGGGTATACAAAATCAATTCTTTTAAAAACATTTCTGCTCATTCTATAAGTATATTACTTTATCTCTCTCACTCTCACTTGATTTCCAATGTTTACAAGCTGTTTTTGTAGGTTGATTTCCTCCTAGATCCAGTGGTGTTAGGAATTCATCAAGTTGTGTCCTTTTCTTTATAACTCTCAATTGTGTAATATACTATTAACATTGACCAGTCATTACAGATTCCCAAGGGAAAACGATGATGGATTGTGGGCATATATCACTGGATTGTTAATTTTTTAAAGCTCTTATGTTGGCTTGAGCTTGTCGGTAAAGGAGCAATAAACAATGGGGCAAAATATAGAATGTAATCAATAGACTCTATCAGATCCAAAAAAAAGGACTATAAACACTACTTCTGCTTAAGTTGGATTCAATCTGTAAATACAAAGAATTAAAATAGAAGATGGCTGTATTCTGTATTTGCAATGTACGTTAAAAGCATGAAGGAGTACAGGTTTTTGTCAATGAGGCCAATAATCTTTATTGTAGAATATATATTACACCTTTGTAACAGAGAAAGTAATCAAATGGAAGGCTGTTGACCTAAGCGTGTTAGATAACACTGGTCTACAGCCAAAATGCTTCTGTTATAAATGTTCTCAAACTTTACTAATTCTGGGTCACTGAGAACGAAAATGATGCTTAAAATTGTTGATTGGCTCTAGTTTTTAAGATATTATACTGGGTCAGTATATACGACCCTTGACTTGGGAATCGCGGAGGATAAGTGAGTTATAAAGGGAAGGGATCTCAATTTAAACCAGAAATGACTAAAATACATATTTGACTGGATCTATGAATAAATCTATGACTGGGTTTGGACAGTACTTGCTTTTTAGGCGAAACAATGAATGATGCAATCTGAGGCTGGTATTGCGTCATACATGATATGAATTACATCATGTTATTCCTAGAAGTCATTTATGATGCAATCATAACTAAGCTTACATCACTCTGCTGAAGAAATTGCATTATATCAATTCTACAAATCATACAGTGTCGTGCTCTCTTATTTGTCAGTGTTTGGTTTTGCAAAGGGACACATTTCTGTTTAGCCAAAGTGAGCAGAGATGCCTCTTGCTTGTGTGAACAATGCAGATAACTTCTGCTATGTTTGTGGTGAAGTGACTTTTGCATCACAAAGCGCAGTATAAACACTGTGGTTAAGAAAGCCTATCACCTTTATTTTGGCTGCAAAATTGGAGATCAGGACAAGAGGTGGGCCCACACATATGCTGCAACACTTGTGCAACAAATCTTCCCCAGTGGTTGAACAGAAAAAGGAAATCTATGCCTTTTGCAGTGCCAATGACTTGGAGAGAGCCAACAGATCATATCAGCAATGGTTAATTCTACATGGTGCCTCCAGTGGTGTGTCAAAGAAGAAAAAGTGGACTGTGCATTATCCAAACATTCTGTTAGCTATACGCCCAGTACCCCACGGAGAAGGACTGGCGGTTCCTGAAGCACCAGAATCATTCTCACTTGAGTCAGACGAGGAAGAGGAAGAGGATGAAACTTCTAGTCCTGAACCATCAATGTCACATGACCCATATTTTCTCCCATCCTCCTCCTCTGAACCACACCTCATAACACAAGGTGAACTGAATGACCTTGTCAGGGGTTTGGAACTACTAAAGAGTTAGGCAGAGCTGTTGGGCTCCAGACTATAGCAGTGGAATCTCCTGGCAGGTGATGTTAGGGTTTCCATGTTTCGTGAGCGTCAAAAGGATCTTGTCCCATTCTTCTTCATGGAAGGTGATCTTGTAGCCTGCAACAACATCGATGGCGTGATGGCAGCCCTCAACATCGTTCATGATCCAGATGAGTGGAGAGTGTTCATTGATAAATCGAAGACGAGTCTTAAAGCTGTTTTGCTGCATAATGGAAGTGTTTTTATCATCAATTCCAGTTGGTCATGCAGTCCATATGAAGGAAACCTATAAAAACATTAAACAATTTTTGAGGTGCATAAACTCTGACCAACATCAGTGGCAGCTTTGTGGCGATTTCAAGGTTCTTGCTCTCTTGCTTGGTCTGCAGACTGGATACACAAAGTACTGCTGTTTTCTTTGCGAATGAGATAGTCGTGCGAGAGATTCCCACTACATCAAGAGCGATTGGCCACTCCGACAGTCATTGGAGCCTGGGATGAAAAGTGTTCAGCATCCACCACTGTTGAATCAAAGAAGATTTTGTTACCACCCTTGCACATCAAGCTGGGTCTGATCAAGAACTTTGTCAAGGCCATAGACAAAACACAGCAGCTTTCAAGTACCTCCGTGGAAAATTTCCAAGGTTAAGTGAAGCTAAGATAAAGGAAGGTGTCTTTGTTGGTCCTCAGATTCGTTAACTTCTTCGAGATGATGCATTTCACCGTGCACTGCGTGGCAAGGAAAAGACGGCATGAAAAGCCTTCCATCTAGTGGCAACAAATTTTCTCGGAAACAACAAGGCAGACAACTACAGGGAGTTGGTGGAAAACCTCCTCAAGGCATGCAAAAACCTTAGTTGCAACATGTACTAAAGATACATTTTTTGAACTCTCATCTAGATTTTTTTCCACCGAACTGCGGAGCAGTGAGCGACGAGCACGGCGAGCGATTTCACCAGGACATTGCAACAATGGAGAAACGCTATCAGGGCAAATGGAGCCCATCAATGCTTGCAGACTATTGCTGGACAGTGACAAGAGATGCTCCATTTAATGAATACAAGAGACAAGCCAAGAAGCGCCGAGTAGACACTGAATAAGGACTAAACTATGTACTTATATATATATATATATATATATATATATATATATATATATATATATATATATATATATATATATATATACATACTAGTTTTTTGACTTTTGTTTCAATATATTTTTTATTTATATAACTCTTTTGCTGTTTTATAAAGTGTTATATAAACAGGACAGGTGAAATATTATCACGTAAAGCAACCGTAAACACATGAAAAGACATAGGTTTACAATTTATGATTCAAACTCTACTATGTACACAATATACATAGATGTAAAATGTAAAAACTTAAATATCTTGGAAGCAGTAGCCAATCAGTTGTTTTAATTGTCATATTTGAATTCAGCACCTCAAAATCCCTAATAAAAAGCACATTTTATCTCTGAAGCAGACGACTTCGAAAATATTGTAGACCAGTGTAATCTATAACCGCTCAAACTGTTTGTATCTGATTTATGCATGTAAATAAATCGCGAAGTGTACGACATAATATTGAAAATTTGGAACATTCAAAGAGCTAGAAATTGCACTACATATATAGGAACAGATTTGAAAAACCACGTTATTCTCTGTCTGTGTTACACAAGATAGCTGGATAGTCGAATTGCAATATTTGGTGCTATCTTTCAAAATACTTTTTTCATATTGTGTGTGTGCTTTCATCCATCTGCGATGAATGTTTATTTATAATTCATTAACAAGTTCACAATTTTGTTTTCCTCACAGAACAACGGAGACCTATCCAGTCATTCCATAAACGCGTTAGCTGGAAACTACACATTTCGGTTACTCCTGTTGTTAATCCTTTCGAAGTAAGCATTGCTTATGTCTTATGTAGCACCTAAAATACAGAAATTAAATTCGGATTGCTTTAATATCATAATGACTACTAGATTTAAATGATTTATTGATCAGTGGTTAACAGCGGATCAGTACTTGAAAGACTATTTAATTGCCGAAGCAGGGGAGAAAAATTCCTTGTAGGATTCGAACTACAAACCACTGACTGTGATTCCCACACGATAACCACTGAGACGCGGCAGCTCACCTTTCTTAAATGGGTTTTAAATGTCTTAGTCTGACCAATATAATTATACAAATCTAATACCAGAACAAAGTACGTCAAGGAAAATTCTGTACAAATAGCGAGATACAGTTTGTTGTTTAGAAGGAAATATAGTGTTAGTATTATTATTGTTTTTGTTTGGTTTGGTGTTAGGCCTTTTACGGCACAGCAACAGTTTCAAAGTTATATCGTGCCGAGACAAGTAGAATAAAGTGTCTTGCCCACGGGCACTGCAGGGTAGCCGGTCCGAGCTGATCCGATGGCGGAAAACAAATCGGCAATCTACCGGTCACGAGTCCAATGCCTAAACCACTGACTCATGTTGGCTCCTGGACAATAAACATTGAAATGATTGTGTTAAATTGCGTTTAGGTATTTCTTTCAAATAGTACTGCGAAATATTCGTGGTTCGTCAGTGAAAGTTGATGTAAATTCAAAGATTGAACAGTACTACATGAAGCCAAGTTTTTAAAATGAAAAATACGATTCTTCGATAATAGTTACCCTGTCATAATACATTAGGAGTACATCCACTACGTCGCAAATCCAGTCCTTCCAAGCTAAAGAGAGCGTTGGACGTGTCTTGGTATCTTCTTTTAGCAACAGAAGCGCTAAAAAGTCGTCTGTTTGCCATTGTGGAAGACTGATGAGAGTGACCTCCCTTTGGATAGAGAGATTGGCGCCAAATCCCTTCAGTTCGTCAGTTTATACTGCAGAAGATGTGCACAACTGTGTTACAACTGCAGGGAATGCTTGAGAAAGTGTGTCAGTATTATGATCAGGTAAGTATTATCGAATAAACATATTTTACTCTAAACATTGATCTTTGGTTCAAATATTTTACTTGTCGAGGCGTGTAGCTCTCTGATCCTGCCTCCTGTAGCTGGAACGAATTGGAAGCATGTTTTGTACGAGAAGTGAGTCAAGGAGACTGTAAAAATGCTTAGAAAAGTGTCTTATTCAGCCAAGTCAGAGAGGTCTTTACTATATGTCCTCCCTTCCATGGTGTTGAAACGTGTCTTAAATTGTGGAACGGTGTCCTTTGATTGTGAGCCAAAAACCGATGTTAGGTAACTGATGTACCAAGGCTTTTAAAGGAGAGATGTGTTTCCTCTCACACCATTGGGAGTAAACTCTTCATTTCCCCTCGTATGCTTTCAATGTGGCGGGCCCTTTTGCCCAAGCAGTTCTGTCCACTACTTGTTCTGAGAACTGTTTCCTTCTGGGAGTTTGCTTGATATGAGCCAGGCGTGCAGGTTCTGCATCTGTATTTGATGGAAGACCTGCATTTGCGCTTGTTCTCTATTCTCAGCCATGTTACCACAATAAATTGGTTGAGAGAGATTAACTCTATGACTGGTCGAAGCTTGCCATTGACCTTGGTGACTAAGAACAGTCTAGAGTAAAATTCCGGTGAGCTGACGTTGTGAACAATATATATCGCCCCTTTTGAGAGAGGATTGTTTATCCTATTCGGCAGGAAGACGCATTTGAACGAATGACTTGGAACGTTTTTAGAGAACCTAGTCCTTGACAATGGTCGAGGGGCAATGAACATGATCTTGAGACCATTCAAAGCAATTTAGAAGATACATGGGTCGTCGATGCGGAGTCTCTCCCATTCCGTGGCAAATTGTTGGGGTCTTACCATCCGCCAAAGGGTGGCATCAGTTTTGTGAGACGGAGCGAGACGGACGCTGTCAGGGAGAAAAACTGGGTCGAAAGCGAACCTTGTCTTCCCGTGTATTATCATCTGTGGTCATTGGAAACTGAGTCCTTGATAAGGGAAAAGGTTTGGAAGATCGTTTTCCGTTTGGCGTGCCCTTGTTGAGGGGCGGAGGTCTTTCTTGTTACTCTGATCACTCCTCGGAAACTAGGGCTGGACTCTAAGTTATTAGGCCTGTGCAAGGTGTGCCTCTTTTGATCCCTGTTTCTTGACGTCTTCAATCTGGCTATAAAATTGAAGGTTGGAAGAAAACGGCTGCGATCTGAGAATAGTGATCGTTCAGGAAGGCAGACGTGGAGACAAAGGCATCTCTTTCAACGAGCTGTAGATTAACGGACGCTGCTGTAAAAACGATTAGTGTGTGCTGACCTGCTTTGCTAAGCACACGCTTTATAAGAGAAAATGACTCCCAAGCTTAAGCTTAGTGGGGTTCTCGACGGAATGGTCTAGGCTGTGTTCGGACTGCTGAAAACTAGACATCGAAACCAAGTCAAGCATGAATTATATCCCTACGTCATTCTGAAACAGTTGTTGGATGTTGTGGAAGGACTTCTGGTCCATGCGTACGGAGAAAGGTTTTTTTACATTCTCATGACACCAACGTCACTGTCGACATCTGGGATGTCAAGATTACAAATTCGGCGTGTGTGTCTTGTAAAAAGCCGGGTTGAACAATTTGATGGGAGCAGAAAGAAAGGCCTGTTGATACTTTGATCATGAACATAATAGATCGACGGATGCTGGTAAATAGGCGGCCAATGACGGAGTAGGTGGAGCGGAATAAACCTATGTGGGTAAAAGCTGGAAAACATCTTTGATCGATGCGCAGAGACTTCTCTGGACATAGTTGGACCGAAAAAAGATGGCACTTATGAGCGTGAATATTCATACACGGAAGGAGGTGGTGATAATCACGCCTTCTGCGATGCTTGTTGACGATGGAACTATCGAATCATATAGAGAAGGAGGTCAACAAGGCTGGGGGTCCGGCCTTGTTTGGACACGGTTATCTCCTGGCGTTCACTGTGTATATTGTAAGCGACCTCTACTTCCTGTCTGCTAAGGAGAGTTCGCCGAAGAAGTCCCACTCAAGAACAAAGTCAACAAAAATGTTTAATGAAAGGAAGAAGATGGAAAGATTTCATCAGTACAACATATTCATTTGGTTCAAACATACACATGACTCCAGCAAGTATATACTCTTTGTTTGCACTTTTGTATAGCAAGAAATGTAAACTGAGGTTTGGCTTGTGAGTAAAATGTTTGAGAACGAAATAATCTTTTTAGTAAAAAAGTAAATGTCCAAACAATTATTAGTATTATTATTATTACATTGCCAATCTAATAATCTATATTATTATTAATTATTATTATTATTATTATTATTATTATTATTATTATTATTATTACAGTAAGGAGGAGTTATTATTTGTTTACTTGAATATTATTGGAATTTTCATTACCTAAATAGGTGGTGGACTTAGAGATTCACTAATAATGATTATATGCCAGAAATACGCTTTTGTAGAAATTTTGCTTCAAGTATTTAACTTGACCGCGCTCAGAAGTTATCTAGCAAGTACTGTCAGTAACCTTTGGTTTTTAACCACAGTAACAGTACTAGACAGATCGGATTTGGCAGACTGAATCCACCAACCAATCAAATGTGGCAACCTGGCAAACCGCTTTTTGCCGCTATTCTTACGCTTGCGACTGTACATAAATAAGTTTCAGCATATTTCAATACATAAAACAATTAAACATGCGATTTTGTACTCTGTATAAATACTCTGAGACTCAAACTCCATATTGTAACTTGACTATATAGTTTTTGGCAACAACAGTTCTACAATGGGTAAATTGTGTCAGACCAATGATAGGGTATAACGATACTAAAAGAGATGCGGTTGCAACTAGACATAAAATAGTACTATAACTGTGTTACTCAATGAATCTAACAGCTTTTATACAGAGTCTGCATGTTTCACATATTATTGACAGCAATAAGTTCACAGTGACTTAATTTGAGGGTAAATG
The DNA here is from genome assembly GCA_029931535.1 of Margaritifera margaritifera. Lineage (NCBI taxonomy): Eukaryota > Metazoa > Mollusca > Bivalvia > Unionida > Margaritiferidae > Margaritifera > Margaritifera margaritifera. The sequence goes on along the minus strand of JAQPZY010001693.1, from coordinate 7,273,850 downwards.
TATATGAATCACATACCTGTCATATTTAAACATAGGTGTCATTATTCACATATCACAAACAAAAACTGCGTCCATAAGAGCTCGACACAATCAGTAAAAGTTCGTTTTCGTCGAGACAGAAAACACAAGCAACCAGAAACTCCACATTTAATATATATTAATATATATTACGATGGTTCTATGAACCAACCACAGAATGAAAAAAAACACATTTGGAATTAAATAAGTTAATAACGGCATGCAATTTGCCAATGAAACGGTATTGAGTATAAAACTTCGAACTTTGACAAGCGAAGAGAAATATAATGATCTATATGATAATAGCTAAACTCAATGACAAAGATTTCTTACAGACGTAAAACAAATTATGGGATTAGTCAACTTGTATTTCAGTATACTCCATGAACCACAGGAAGTTTGAGGATATGGATATGAAGGGGCGCATTATCGAAAATTGGGAGAAACTATTAAAACGGTGAACTTCTGTACTCAGAGAGCAACTAACTCACCACTACCACATGATCTCTTGCTGCCAAAGGTCCAAGGAGCGAAACATTTAACACCAATATCTTAAAACAAATAACATCTCTGATCACATATAAAGAGAGACTTCACATGCTGTAGTATATACCACCCCCACCCCCAATTATGGGGCACTACTAGTTAACCCTGAGTCTATAACAATATAATTGTCTCTTTGGGACTGGAACCAAGCGTCAAGATATGGGGGCGTCACCGTAGCTAGTACCGGGTCCAGTACCGCCTGCAATACTTGCAGGAGTCCTGTGCTGGGTGGCGTGAGATGTCCACCAGTTTCGGTGCTGGTTATATATGGTTCCGAGTCAGAACCTGGGCTTGAACTGGCACATAAGGATGTCACGCGCTATTTATGTCTTGAAGCCGGGTATAGAAATAACGGGAAAATATATATCCGTGCCAGGTCCCAGAAATCGAAGGCCTAAGACGAGGATGTGTCGGAGCTGATGTGGTCCTGTAGCCAGTTGGTGATTGGTGACGAAGTCCTGTGCTGGTTATCTGGAGAAAGATTAGCGGAGCCAGTATCGGAATATGCTCGTGGTGCTAGTATGTCTACCACTTGCCCAGACTGACCACCGTACCAAGGCGGTACTGGTTCCAAAAGTAAAGCCATGAAGATCGATTATGTCTGCGGCGACAAGGGTTACACCGGAGCAGGAACTGTGTGAGAAGCTCGTGATGGCAAACAGTTCCGAATCTTCTTCAGAAAGGGCAAGCTTTCCGATTTCAGCGATTCAGCTAAGAGAAAGTTGTAGATTGAGGCGGCGTAGGCAGCAATTCTTATGGCGTCCGAATCGTTGATTGTTGTCTTCTTAACATTTTCATTCGACTGAAGTAGTTGCTTGGCAGAGACGCTCACCCATACATCCCCTCACCAGCGTGAGTACACGTAGCAAATATAGCCTGAATGACACCACACACAAATTATAAAGGTGTCTTCAGCCAGGTTGTCTCTATTTTGCACTGTCATGGAGTAGCGACAGTAACTGTCTACGTTCCCCATTACACCATGTTAAATGATGTCGTCGTTCCCCATGACAGCTGTGCTATATGGTTTTTGGACTGGTTTGTCATGGGGAGGGTAGACAGTATGCATAGAAGGTACTATATGAACAATTCTAAGCCCCATAGTAGTGCTATATGGACAATTCTGGGTCCCGTTTATGTTGTATTTATTGTTTTAACCTCTCCCAAGCTGTTCGCGGAGAGGATCAACTACCAAACCGTGGTAGGCTAACGAGGCAGCAAAATACTAAAAGGGGATAATAAGAGAGCCCAAAACAAGAACATATAATATATATATCTTTATTTATATCTCTATATAACAAATATATCTTTATTTATATCTCTGTATATCTATATAACAAATATATGTTAAAGCGTGAAAAGCCCAACATAATGATGAAAATATACGATATTATATAGTATGTCGGACTGATTTTTTGAGCTTCGGAGTTTGTTTCTCAACGTCTACGTCTATATGAATATATTGTACATTGTGAAAAGCCCATAATATAAAATTCCTCGCAACGAATGAAGAAAATATACGATATTATATTTGTTCTGCTTCGGATTTTTGTTCCTCAAGCTCGGCGTCGGACTTTTTGAAGATTTCAATGATAGAAGACTTGAAATGCGAAACTGATATACGTGTCCGATGTAACTCTCTCTAATGTACCGAGATAACTCTCTCGAACGATGCCTGTGGTACTGCATCTGCCATAACATAGCAACTGGCCACTACATAGGAATCCATTGGCGTTCTATGAAGTTTATATAGTCCTTTTTGGGACATCCTTTTTCTTGTTAGGCAACGAAAGTTCACCTTGTATTCTACGCCTTGTGCTGCATTTTCCGATTTGATAAGAAATTCAAGTCATAGCTATAATATAATGCACACACACACACACACACACACGTATTAAATTGCAATCTTAACTGGGGGGGGGGTCCTCCTCCACATACAGCCAGCCTCATCGTGGCGTGGAGGTGAACACCCATTATGATGGGTGGCCAATGGCTGTGAAATATATACCAGAGGAGAACTGGTGAGGAGTGGACTTAGAACATTTTTCTAAAAAGCAAATTGAGAACTGTAGAAACTGGTGAATGAAGAAACTGGTGAATCTAGAAACTGGTGAGTGTCGGACTTAGAAAATTTTTGGAGAAAATTCAATAGAAACTGGTGAGTGAAGAAACTGGTGAGTGGTGAACTTTGAAAATATTTCGAAATAAATTCATTGAGAACTGGTGAGTGTAGAAACTGGTGAGTGTTGGACTTTGAAAATATTGGGAGAAAAAAATCGAGAACTGGGTTTATTAGTAAACTCGAAAACATGGCACATGCTGGACTTGGAAAAATGTCACTCTAACGGTGAAAAATATAACCTCGAAAACAAGTTACAGTGTGGACTTAGAACAATTTCTTGCTGCCGTGCAAGTGAAAACCTGGTGAGGTGTGGACTTTGACAATTTTCAAGCGAGTCAATGATAGATAGATAATATTACTATTATATTACATTATTATTATGTTAGCCGTCCGACTTAGAAAATTTTCCAAAATAAAACTCCTATCAAATTGTCAAGCGATTTAATGATAGTTAGCTAATATAACTATTATGATTTTATTATAGCCGTCCGACTTAGAAATTTTCAAAGTCCAAAACCAGCACGGTTATAATAATAATAATAATAATAATAATATAATAGTAATATTAGCTACCTATCATTGAATCGCTTGAAAATTGTCTAAGTCCAAAACCTGCACGGCTATAATAATATCATAGTAATATTACCAACCTATCATTGAATCGCTTGAAATTGTCTAAGTCCAAATCTAATGGTATGTTACCTCCCCTTGATAAGTACCTACCTTGCTGTGACATTTAGACAATACGGGTAGTAACCCTAATCTTAAATGGTACCTGGTAGAAGTAATGATATGTTACGTCCCCTTGAACAGGTGAAACCCTCATATTTACAGGTAGAACTTCCGGCATGTGGTATAATCCCATCACAGTACAAATTACTAATATTTTTATTTTCCATTTTTACTAAAAGTTAAACATGCATGTCGCTTTAATACTATTTAAAACATATAAATCGATATTTGAATCTCAAACATCCGATAAACTTTAAGATTTATGTGACTTATTATTTCATATGAAATACAATCTGTATAAAGCTTCATAGCTACCCGGTTTTGTACTTAGAAAATTTTCAAGCGATTTAATGATAGCTATCGAATATTCCTATGATATTATTATTAAAGCCGTGCATGTTTTGGACCTAGAAAATGTTCTAAGACTGACGGCTCTAATAATAACATTAGAAGAGTGATATTAATTAGCTATCAGTCAAAAAAGCTTTATTCCGGTAGTATTTCATATAAACAAATAAGACACAGAAATGGTAGTTTATTTGATTTTTAAAAATCAAATATCGATTAACATGTTTTAAATAATATTAAGGCTATCTGCACCAATAATGGACTTATACATTTTGCAGAGGGTGATACCTATTATTATTACTATATTATACAGTAAGTAAATCTGACTTATCCACTGCAAGTAGAAATGGTTCCATATCAAAGTCCAGCTGCATACAACAGTTTAATTGTCCAGAAATATCCGTGAATGAATTCACTAAGTCCAATAATGCTCCTTGAAGGAATTAACTCGATACAGAAATGATATAGAAAAATAAATCCATATAACAGCGTAATTGTCCAGAAATATCCGTGAATGAATTCACTAAGTCCAAGAATGATCCTTGAAGAAATTAACAAAGTACATCCACATAAGTCCAAGCAGGGAAATCCAAGAGTAATCCATAAATGACTAGAACTATAACACACGAAACAGAAATGATACAGAGATTAAAAAAATCATAGCATTTTAAACAAATTTTGATCCTTTTTGCATGTGGTTAGGTTTTTTAGTTTGACACCAATGTCACCAATGGTAAGCGAGGCCGTTGCAAGGGATTTGTGTTTTTTTCCGAGCTTGGCAAATGTAATTAAACACCATTGTTCGACATCCGGCATGAGTACATTTCCTGACAGATTGCAAATTGCTAAATAAACTTATACGCACTTTTAAACTAGTAGAGAAAATAAATATATATGATGTCTTTTACAACCACTACTACTACTACCACCACCATTGGTAATAATAATAATAATAATAATTTTAAAAATGAAAATTATACTTATATGTATGAACTAACTGAAATGAATGAAATTACATATTAAAATTCCAATGCATATTTATATATTAATTCCCGAATACATATATCTATATAGATAAATACATAAAAATACATACATATATATGTATATATATACATATATATATATATATACATATACATATAAATAAAAACATATATACGTGTATATATATATATATATATATATATATATATATATATATATATATATATATATATATATGTATATATATATATTATAAATGTATGTATGTCTGTTTCTATCTCTCTTCTAGAGATACATTGTCATTCATTCGTTCATTCATTCGCTCCTTCCTTCATATATCCCTACATACATTTTCACATACACACCTAGTTCACAAATATCTTAAACCTTAACCGATTTCTACAAATAAAATATCAATGTATATGTTTTTTATATTTTTAAAGAGTAATATGGCATTACTTTTAATAAAAAAGAAACATTAAAGAAGTTATTATAGTTCACGGGGTCGGGGTTTGAGGGAGTATAATCCATTGCGGATGTTTTACCTGTAATTATAATAGGCGTTACCTTTTCTCTGCTGTTCTAATAACATCCCGAACCATATGGCAGAAGCCCTTACTTTACTAGTTGTAAAACTCACCAGAATACAGGAAAAGGACTATGACAATTTAATTGGAATCCAAATGTTAAAATTATAAAACTTTTATTTCATATATATTAATACAAAATCAAATATAATTTAAATATTCAATACATTTGTTATTTATTTATTAATTCCCCAAAGCATAAGTAAAATAAAAATTATATATACGTCGGTTTCTTTCTGTCATCTAGATATACATTGTCATTCATTCATTCATTCATTCATTCATTCATTCATTCATTCATTTTCTCCTCTCTTTATTTATCTCATAGTCTATTATTTCCTACTTATTGCTTAACGGTAGATATTATATATTTGAATATTCAGCACATACACTCGTAAAGTTTGCCACACATTCTTATTACATTTTCAATAATAAATACATGTTACATATGTATGTGTTAGAAATAGGTCTTTCAATTGCGCGTATATTAATATCAACTAACACATGGTATCTATTTAAATACGCATGTGTGGTATATGTGACTATACCATATTACCATATTGCACACAGATGAGGTGGGGTTAGGGTTAGGGTTAGATCAATATTATCACAGAGTATATGAATATACTTAATCCCAACCTACCCACGGGATATCTCTAAATTTGGCGTAAATTAACACTAATTAACTCCTTATATAGTTGATAAGAAGTATGTGCTATTAACTTTTGCTAAAAATGTAAAATAACAGAGTTTGTAATTTGCACTGATAACGGGTTTCACCTAATGCACGGCTTGGCTATATGTCAAGCCGACCTTATTCGGGTAGTTTTTAATATAAGAAATAATCACAGAAATCGTAAACTGTATCCGATTTTTGTAAATACAATATCCATGTGTATGCTTTACATAGTGTTAAAGAGGTCTGCAACAAGAACTTTTACTAAAATTGGAAAATAAAAAAGGTAGTAATTTGCACTGTGTGGGGATTATACCCCATGTCGGAAGTTCTACCTGTAATTATAACGGGTTTTACCTATTTAGTACTGCCCGGCTTGGCTATTTAGCCTGAAGCATATACTACCTGAAGACAGGAAATCCATATATTACTGGAGTTTGTAATTTGCACTGATAACGGGTTTCACCTAATGCACGGCTTGGCTATATGACACGCCGAGCTTATTCGGGTAGTTTTTAATATAAAGAAATAATCACAGAAATCGTAAACTTTATCCAATTTTTGTAAATACAATATCCATGTGTATGCTTTACATAGTATTAAAGAGGTCTGCAACAAGAACTTTTACTAAAATTGGAAAATAAAAAAGGTAGTAATTTGCACTGTGTGGGGATTATACCCCATGTCGGAAGTTCTACCTGTAATTATAACGGGCTTTACCTATTTAGTACTGCCCGGCTTGGCTATTTAGCCTGAAGCATATAGTACCTGAACACAGGAAATCCATATATTACTGGAGCTCTTTGTATCGTATTTCTTTACATGGGTTAGGGTTATAACATGTATATATGTTACACTATAGAGACCTTTCCCAAATTGACACATTCCCATATATATATATATATATATATATATATATATATATATATATATATATATATATATATATATATATATATATATATATATATATATATATATATATATATATATATATATATAATTAGATAATTGTCTCCGTCAGACGGCTATAATAAGAATATAATATTAATAATAGCTAGCTATCATTGACTCGCTTGAACATTTTCTAAGTACAAAACCAGCACGGCTATAATAATAATAATAATAATAATAATAATAATAATAATAGTAATAATAATATCTTAATATTACCTAGGTATTATGAAATCACTTCAAAATGTCTTGATATCGGTTATAGTAACAGCAATTGGTAAAATTCATCTACTACCCGACTCTGTGAAAATAAAGGTAACATTCTAACCACAGAGAGAGACAGACAGACAAACAGACATACAGACTTAGAAAATGTTCAAGCTATTCCATAATAGCTAGGTAATATTACTGTAATATTATTATTATAGCCTTACTTGGTTTTGACTTTGACAATTTTCAAGCGAATCCATAATAGGTATTTAATATTGCTATTAAATTATTATTATAGCTTTCCATGTTTTGGACATGGAAAACAGAGGTTGATGGGGGGTCCGTTTCGGGTTATATCAATATTATAATAAACGATATGTATATACTTAATTCCAACCCACCCCTCTGAAGGTCTTTGAATTGCGCGTATATTAATATCAACCAACGCATGGTATCTATTTAAAAACACTTGTGGGATATATGTGACTAAGCCCGACATTCCATTTGAAAAAAGCTGACTATAATCGTGCCTATATATTTTGTAAATATTTTCACTAACTAACTATATCTATTTAATTCCAACCCATCCACGCAAAGGTCTTTCAATTGCGCGTATAGTACAAATAACTAACACATGGTATATATCCAAATACGCCGAAGGGACATGATTGATTAAACCCGACATTCGGCTAATCAAAACAGAGGTTGGTGGAGGGTCCGTTTCGGGTTAGATCAATATTATAATAAACGATATGTATATACTTAAATCCAACCCACCCCTCTGAAGGTCTTTGAATTGCGCGTATATTAATATCAACCAACGCATGGTATATATTTAAATAATACACTTGTGGGATATATGTGACTAAACCCGACATTCGGTTTCAAAAAGCTGATTAAATCGTGCCTATATATTTTGAATATATTTTCACTAACTAACTATATATATTTAATTCCAACCCACCCACGTAAAGGTCTTTCAATTGCGCGTATATTAAAAATGATTAACACATGATGTATATCCAAATACGCCGAAGGGACATAATTGATTAAACCCGACATTCGGCTAAACAAAACAGAGGTTGGTGGAGGGTCCGTTTCTGGTTAGATCAATATTATAATAAACGATATGTATATACTTAATTCCAACCCAACCCTCTGAAGGTCTTTGAATTGCGCGTATATTAATATCAACCAACGCATGATATCTATTTAAATAATACACTTGTGGGATATATGTGACTAAACCCGACATTCGGTTTGAAAAAGTTGACTAAAATCGCGCCTATATATTTTGTAAATATTTTCACTAAATATGTATATACATTTTATTCCAACACAACCTCGTGTTGGTCTTTCAATTGTTCATAGATTACTATCAACTAATACTTGGTATCTATTTAAATACGCTTGTGGGATATATGTGACTTATACCATATTACTATAATGGTCATTAGGAGCGGGCTTCATACAATGTCGGAAATGTCGACTTTTCACGACATTTCCGACATTCATATAGCCGAGCCATTCTTTCACTGCTTTTTTGACAATATTGTCACTAAATGTATTTAGATTTAATATCGCAACCCACCCACGGGAAGGTCTTTACATTGCGCGTATAATGACACCAACTAACACATCGTATCTATATAAATACTCCTATGAGGACTATCTGACTAAACGCGACAGCAGGCTTCACATTTATGACCAAAATCGCTCCGGGATATTTTGTCAATATTTTCACTAAATATGGATATATATTTAATTCCAACACATCTACGTGTAGGTTTCTAAATTGCGCGTATAATAATACCTAGTAACACACGCTATGTATTAAAATACTTCGAGGCGACCTATATGACTAAAACCGACATTTGACTTTTTAAAGCCCACACAATTCGCGCCTGTATTTTTTGTCAATAATTTGAATAACTATATATATATATATTTAATTCCAACCAACCCCACTGAAGGTCTTTGAATTGCGCGTATAATAATGCCTACTAATAACTGGTTGCTATTCAGATACGTCTAATGCACCTATCTGACTAATCCTGACATTCTGTTTCAAAAAGCCGACTAAAATCATGCCTATATATTTTGTCAATATTTTCACTAAATATGTATATACATTTAATTCCAACACACACACGTGTAGGTCTTTCAATTGCTCATAGATTAATATCAACTAATACTTGGTATCTATTTAAATACGCTTGTGGGATATATGTGACTTATACCATATTACTATAATGGTCATTAGGAAGCGGGCTTCATACAATGTCGGAAATGTCGACTTTTCACGACATTTCCGACATTCATATAGCCGAGCCATTCTTTCACTGCTTTTTCGACAATATTGTCACTAAATGTATTTAGATTTAATATCGCAACCCACCCACGGGAAGGTCTTTACATTCCGCGTATAATAATACCAACTAACTCATCGTATCTATATAAATACTCCTATGAGGACTATCTGACTAAACGCGACAGTAGGCTTCACATTTATGACCAAAATCGCTCCGGGATATTTTGTCAATATTTTCACTAAATATGTATATATATTTAATTCCAACACATCTACGTGTAGGTTTCTAAATTGCGCGTATAATAATACCTACTAACACACGCTATGTAGATAGATGTAGCTCGATGCAGATATATAGAGAGATTGTAGATAGATGTAATTCGATGCAGATATATAGAGAGATTGTAGATAGATGTAGCTCGATGCAAATATAGAGAGATTGTAGATAGATGAAGCACGATTCAGATATATAAAGAGATGTAGATAGATGAAGCTCGATGCAGATATATAGAGAGACTGTAGATTGATGTAGCTCGATGCAGATACATGGAGAGATTCGAGTTAGATGTAGCGCGATGCACATATATGGAGAGATTGTAGATAGGTTTAGCTCCAAGCAGATATATGGAGAGATTGTAGATAGATATAGCTCGATGCAGATATATGGAGAGATTGTAGATAGATGTAGCTCGATGCAGATATTTGGAGAGATGATAGATAGATGTAGCTCGACGCAGATATATGGAGAGATTGGAGAGAGATGTCGCTCGATGCAGATATATGGAGAGATTGTAGATAGATGTAGCTCGATGCAGATATATAGAGAGATGTAGATAGATGTAGCTCGATGCAGATATATAGAGAGGATGTAGATAGATGCAACTCGATGCAGATATATAGAGAGATGTAGATAGATGTAGCTGGATGCAGATATTTAGAGAGATTGTAGATAGATGTAGCTCGATGCAGATATATACAGAGATGTAGATAGATGTCGCTCGATGCAGATATATAGAGAGGATGTAGATAGATGTAACTCGATGCAGATATATAGAGAGATGTAGATAGATGTATCTCGATGCAGGTATATAGAGAGATTGTAGATAGATGTAGCTCGATACAGATATATAGAGAGATTGTAGATAGATGAAGCTCGATTCAGATATATAAAGAGATGTAGATAGATGTAACTCGATGCCGATAGATAGAGAGATTGTAGATAGATGTAGCTCGATGCAGATATATAGAGAGATTGTAGATAGATGAAGCACGATTCAGATATATAAAGAGATGTAGATAGATGTCGCTCGATGAAGATATTTAGAGAGGTTGTAGATAGATGTAACTCGATGCAGATATATAGAGAGATGTAGATAGATTTAGCTCGATACAGATAGCTACAGAGATTGTAGACAGATGTAGCTCGATGCAGATATATGGAGAGATGCAGATAGATGTACCTCGATGCAGATATGTAGAGAGATATAGATAGATGTAGCTCGATGCAGATATATAGAGAGATGTAGATAGATGTAGCTCGATGCAGATATATGGAGAGATGTTAGATAGATGTAGCTCGACGCAGATATATGGAGAGATTGCAGATAGATGCACCACGATGCAGATATATAGAGAGATGTAGATAGATTTAGCTCGATGCAGAGATATAGACAGATTGTAGATAGATGTAATTCGATGCAGATATATAGAGAGATGTAGTCAGATGTAGCCCGATGCAAATATATAGAGAGATTGTAGATAGATGAAGCACGATTCAGATATAAAAAGAGACGTAGATAGATGTTGCTCGATCCAGATATATAGAGAGGTTGTAGATAGATGTAACTCGATGCAGATATATAGAGAGATGTAGATTGACTTAGCTCGATGCAGATATATAGGGAGATTGTATACAGATGTAGCTCGATGCAGATATATAGAGAGATGCAGATAGATGTAGCTCGATGCAGATATAAAGATAGATATAGATAGATGTAGCTCGATGCAGATATATAGAGAGATGTAGATAGATGTAGCTCGATCCAGATATATAGAGAGATTATAGATAGATGTAGCTCGATGCAGATATATTGAGAGATGTAGATAGATGTAGCTTGATGCAGATATACAGAGAGATTGTTGATAGATGTAGCTCGATGCAGATATAAAGAGAGATGTAGATAGCTGTAGCTCGATGCAGATATAGAGCGATTGTAGATAGAAGTAGGTCGATGCAGATATATAGAGAGATCTTGATAGATGAAGCTCGATTCAGATATATAGAGAGATTGTAGATAGATGAAGCTCGATGCAGATATATAGAGAGATTGTAGATAGATGTAGCTCGATGCAGATATAAAGAGAGATATCTATACATGTAGCTCGATGCAGATATATAGAGAGATGTAGATAGATGAAGATCGATACAGATATATAGGGAGATTGTATGTAGATGTAGCTCGATGCAGATATATAGAGAGATTGTAGATAGATGTAGCTCGATGCAGATATATAGAGAGATTGTAGATAGATGAAGCTCGATTCAGATATGTAAAGAGTTGTAGATAGATGTAGCTCGATGCAGATATATAGAGAGGTTGTAGATAGATGTTACTCGATACAGATATATAGAGAGATGTTGATAGATGTAGCTCGTTGCAGATACATAGAGACATGTAGACAGATGTAGCCCGATGCAGATATATAGAGAGATTGTAGACAGATGTAGCTCGATGTAGATATATAGAGAGATTATAGATAGATGAAGCACGATTCAGATATATAAAGAGATGTAGATAGATGTAGCTCGATGCAGAGATATAGAGAGGTTGTAGATAGATGTAACTCGATGAAGATATATAGAGAGATGTAGATAGATGTTGCTCGATGCAGATATATAGAGACATTGTAGATAGATGTAGATCGATGTAGATATATAGAGAGATGTAGACAGATGTAGCTCGATGCAGATATATAGAGAGATGTAGACAGATGTAGCTCGATGCAGATATATAGAGAGATTTAGACATATGTGGCCCGATGCAGATATATAGAGATATTGTAGACAGATGTAGATCGATGACGATATATAGAGAGATGTAGACAGATGTGGCTCGATGCAGATATAGAGATAGATTGTAGATAGATGTAGCTCGAAGGAGATATATAGAGAGATTGTTGATAGATGTAGCTCGATGCAGATATATAGAGAGATTATAGATAGATGTAGCTACCTGCAGATATATAGAGTGATTGTAGATAGATGTAGCGCGATGCAGATATAGAGAGATTGTAGATAGATGTAGTTCGATGCAGATATAAAGAGAGATGTTGATAGATGAAGCTCGATGCAGATATATAGAGAGATGCAGATAGATGTAGCTCGATGCAGATATATAGGGAGATGTAGATAGATGTAGCTCGATGCAGATATATAGACATATTCTAGATAGATGTAGATCGATGCAGATATATAGAGAGATTGTAGATAGACGTAGGTCGACGCAGATATAGAGAGATTGGAAATAGATTTAGCTTGAAGCAGATATGTAGAGAGATGTAGATAGATGTAGCTCCATGCAGATATATAGAGATATTGTAGATAGATGTAGCTCGATGAAGATGTATAGAGAGAATGTAGATAGATGTAGCTCGATGCAGATATATAGGGAGATATAGATAGATGTAGCTCGATGCAGATATATAGCGAGATGTAGATAGATGTAGCTCGATGCATATATATAGAGAGATTGTAGATAGATGTAGCTCGGTGCAGATATATAGAGAGATTGTAGACAGATGTAGCTCGATGCAGATATATGGAGAGATTGTAGATAGATGAAGCTCGATTCAGATATATAAAGAGAGGTACATAGATGTAGTTCCATCAAGATATATAGTGAGGTTGTAGACAGGTGTAACTCGATGCAGATATATAGGGAGATGCAGATAGATGTAGCTCGTTGCAGATAAATAGAGACATATAGACAGATGTAGCCCGATGGAGATATATAGAGAGATTGTAGAAAGATGTAGCTTGATGCAGATATACAGAGAGATTGAAGATAGATGTGGCTCGACGCAGATATATAGAGAGAGTGTAGATAGATGAAGCTCGATTCAGATATATAAAGAGATGTAGATAGATCTAACTCGATGCAGATAGATAGAGAGATTGTAGATAGATGTTGCTCGATGCAGATATATAGAGGGGTTATAGATAGATGTCTCTCGATGCAGATATATAGAGAGAATGTAGTTAGATATAGCGCGATGCAGATATATGGAGAGATTGTAGATAGGTATAGCTCGAAGCAGATATATGAAGAGATTGTAGATAGATGTAGCTCGATCCAGATATATGGAGAGATTGTAGATCGATGTAGCTCGATGCAGATATATAGAGAGATGGTAGATAGATGAAGCTCGTTGCAGATATATAGACAGATGTAGCTCGATGCAGATATATAGAGAGATTGAAGATAGATGTAGCTCGATGCACATATATAGAGAGATGAATATAGATGTAGCTCGCTGCAGATATATAGATAGATTGTAGATAGATGAAGCTCGATTCAGATATATAAAGAGATGTAGATAGATGGATCTCGATGCAGATATATAGAGAGGTTGTAGATAGATGTAGCACGATGCATATATATGGAGAGATTGTAGATAGATGTAGCCCGATGCAGATATATAGTGACATTGTAGATAGATGAAGCTCAATTCAGATATAGAAAAAGAAGTAGACAGATGTAGCTCGATGCAGATATATAGAGACAAGTAGATAGATGTAGCTCGATGCAGATATATAGAGACAAGTAGATAGATGTAGCTCGATGCAGATATATAGAGAGATTGTAGATAGATGTAGCTCGAAGCAGATATATAGGGAGATGTAGATAGATGTAGCTCCATGCAGATATATAGAGAGATTGAAGATAGATGTTGCTCGATGCAGATATATAGAGAAATATAGAGTGATGTATCTGGATGCAGATATATAGAGAGATTGTAGATAGATGTAGCTCGAAGCAGATATATAGGGAGATGTAGATAGATGTAGCTCCATGCAGATATATAGAGAGATTGAAGATAGATGTTGCTCGATGCAGATATATAGAGAGATTGTAGATAGATGTAGCTCGATGCAGATATATAGAGAAATATAGAGAGATGTATCTGGATGCAGATATATAGAGAGATGTAGATTGATGTAGCTCGACGCAGATATATAGAGAGATTGTAGATAGATGTAGCTCGATGCAGATATAGAGAGATTGTAGATAGATGTAGTTCGATGCAGATATATAGAGAGATGTCGATAGATGAAGCTCGATGCAGATATATAGAGATAGGTGGATAGATGTAGCTCGATGCAAATACATAGGGAGATGTAGATTGATGTAGTTCGATGCAGATATATAGACATATTGTAGATAGATGTGGATCGATGCAGATATATAGAGAGATTGTAGATAGATGTAGCTCGAAGCAGATATATAGAGAGATGTAGATAGATGTAGCTCCATGCAGATATATAGAGAGAATGTAGATAGATGTAGCTCGATGCAGATATATAGGGAGATTGTAGATAGATGTAGCTCGATGCAGATATATTGAGAGATATAGATAGATGTAGCTCGATGCAGATATATAGAGAGATGCAGATAGCTGTGGCTCGATGCAGATATATAGAGAGATTGTAGATAGATGTAGCTCGATGCAGATATATAGAGAGATTGTAGATAGATGTAGCTCGATGCAGATATAGAGAGATTGTAGATACATGTAGACCGATGCAGATATAGAGAGATTGTAGATAGATGAAGCACGATTCAGATATATAAAGAGATGTAGATAGATGTAGCTCGATGCAGATATATAGAGAGGATGTAGATAGATGTAACTCGATCCAGATATATAGAGAGATGTAGATAGATGTAGCTCGATGCAGATATTAAGAGAGATTGTAGATAGATGTAACTCGATGCAGATATATACAGAGATGTAGATAGATGTCGCTCGATGGAGATATATAGAGAGGATGCAGATTGATGTAACTCGATGCAGATATATAAAGAGATGTAGATAGATGTAGCTCGATGCAGATATATAGAGAGATTGTAGATAGATGTAACTCGATGCAGATATATAGAGAGATTGTAGATAGATGTACCTCGATACAGATATATAGAGAGTTGAAGACAGTCTTAGGTCGATGCAGATATCTAGAGAGATTGTAGATAGATATAGCTCGATGCAGATATATAGAGAGGTTGTAGATAGATGTAACTCGATGCAGATATATAGAGAGATTTAGATAGATTTAGCTCGATGCAGATATATAGAGTGGTTGTAGATAGATGTTCCTCTATGCCGATGTATGGAGAGATTGTAGATAGATGTAGTACGATGCAGATATGTGGAGAGATGTTAGATAGATGAAGCACGACTCAGATATATGGAGAGATTGGAGAGATATGTAGCTCGATGCAGATATAGTGAGAGATGTAGATAGATGTAGCTCGATGCAGATATACAGGGAGATGTAGATCGATGTAGCTCGATGCAGATATTTAGAGATTGTAGATAGATGTAGCTCGATGCAGATATATAGAGAGATTGTAGATAGATGAAGCTCGATTCAGATATATAAAGTGATGTAGATAGATGTAGCTCGATGCAGATATATAGAGAGGTTGTAGATAGATGTTACTCGATACAGATATATAGAGTGATGTAGATAGATGTAGCTCGTTGCAGATATATAGAGACATGTAGACAGATTTAGACCGATGCAGATATGTAGAGAGATTGTAGACAGATGTATCTCGATGTAGATATATAGAGAGATTATAGATAGATGAAGCACGATTCAGATATATAAAGAGATGTAGATAGATGTAGCTGGATGCAGATATATAGAGAGATTGTAGATAGATGTAGCTCAATGCAGATATGTGGAGAGATTGTAGATAGATGTTACTCGATACAGATATATAGAGTGATGTTGATAGATGTAGATCGATGCAGATATATAGAGAGATTGTAGATAGTTGAAGCTCGATTAGGAGATAGAAAGAGATGTGGTCAGATGTAGATCGATGCAGATATAAAGAGAGAAGTAGATAGATGTACCTCGATGCAGATATATAGAGAGATTTTAGATAGATGTAGCTCGAGGCAGATATATAGAGAGATGTAGATAGATGTAGCTCCATGCAGATAGATAGAGAGATTGTAGATAGATGTAGCTCGATGAAGATATATAGAGAGATTGTAGATAGATGTAGCTCGATGCAGACATATAGAGGGATATAGAGAGATGTAGCTCGATGCAGATATATAGAGAGATGTAGATAGATGTAGCTCGATGCAGATATATAGAGAAATTGTAGATAGATGTAGCTCGATGCAGATATAGAGAGATTGTAGATAGATGTAGTTCGATGCAGATATATAGAGATATGTTGATAGATGAAGCTCGATGCAGATATATAGAGAGATGTAGATAGATGTAGCTCGATGCAGATATATAGAGACATTATAGATAGATGTATATCGATGCAGATATATAGAGAGATGTAGACAGATGTAGCTCCATGCAGATATATAGAGAGATGTAGACAGATGTTTCTCTATGCAGATATATAGAGAGATGTAGCCATATGTAGCCCGATGCAGATATATAGAGAGATTGTAGAAAGATGTAGCTCGATGCTTATATGTAGAGAGATGTAGACAGATGTGGCTCGATGCAGATATATAGAGAGATTGTAGATAGATGTAGCTCGATGCAGATATATATAGATATGTAGAGAGATGTAGCTCGATGCAGATATATATAGATATGTAGATAGATATAGCCCGATGCAGATATAGAGAGATTGTAGATAGATGTTGTTGATGCAGATATAAAGAGAGATGTTGATAGATGAAGCTCGATGCAGATATATAGAGAGATGCAGATAGATGAGGCTCCATGCAGATATATAGAGAGAATGTAGATAGATGTAGCTCGATGCAGATATATAGGGAGATTGTAGATAGATGTAGCTAGAAACAGATATATAGAGAGATATAGATAGATTTAGCTCGATGCAGATATATAGAGAGATGAAGACAGACATACGTCGATGGAGATATATAGAGAGATTGTAGATAGATGTAGCTCGATGCAGATATATAGAGAGATTGTACATAGATGAAGCACGATTCAGATATATAGAGAGGTTGTACATAGATGTAACTCGATGCAGATATATAGAGAGATTGTAGATAGATGTAGCTCGATGCCGATATATAGTGAAATGTAGACAGATATGGCTCGATGCGGATATATAGGGAGATGTAGATAGATGTTTCTCGATGCAGATATATAGACAGATTCTAGATAGATGTAGATCGATGCAGATATATAGAGAGATTGTAGATAGATGTAGGTCGATGCAGATATATAGAGACAAGTAGATAGATGTAACTCGATGCAGATATATAGAGAGATGCAGATAGATGTAGCTCATTGCAGATATATAGAGACATATAGACAGATGTAGCCCAATGCAGATATATAGAGAGATTGTAGACAGATGCCCCTCGATGCAGATATACAAAGAGATGTTGAGAGATGTGGCTTGGTGCAGATATATAGAAAGATTGTAGATAGATGTAGCTCGATGCAGATATATAGAGAGATTGTAGATAGATGTAGCTCAATGCAGATATGTGGAGAGATTGTAGATAGATGTTGCTCGATACAGATATATAGAGTGATGTTGATAGATGTAGATCGATGCAGATATATAGAGAGATTGTAGATAGTTGAAGCTCGATTGGGAGATAGAAAGAGATGTAGACAGATGTAGATCGATGCAGATATATAGAGAAAAGTAGATAGATGTACCTCGATGCAGATATACAGAGAGATTGTAGATAGATGTAGCTCGAAGCAGATATATAGAGAGATGTAGATAGATGTAGCTCCATGCAGATAGATAGAGAGATTGTAGATAGATGTAGCTCGATGAAGATATATAGAGAGATTGTAGATAGATGTAGCTCGATGCAGACATATAGAGGGATATAGAGAGATGTAGCTCGATGCAGATATATAGAGAGATGTAGATAGATGTAGCTCGATGCAGATATATAGAGAGATTGTAGATAGATGTAGCTCGATGCAGATATAGAGAGATTGTAGATAGATGTAGTTCGATGCAGATATATAGAGATATGTTGATAGATGAAGCTCGATGCAGATATATAGAGAGATGTGGTAAGATGTAGCTGGATGCAGACACATAGGGCGATGTAGATTGATGTTGTTCGATGCAGATATATAGACATATTCTAGATAGATATAGATCGATGCAGATATATAGAGAGATTGTAGATAGGTGTAGCTCGATGCAGATATATAGTGAGATATAGATAGATGTAGCTCGATGCAGATATAAAGAGAGATGTAGATAGATGTGGCTCGATGCAGATTTATAGAGAGACTGTAGACAGATGTTGCTCGATGCAGATATATAGAAAGATTGTAGATAGATGTAGCTCGATGCAGATATAGAGAGATTGTAGATAGATGAAGCACGATTCAGATATATGAAGTGATGTTGATAGATATAGCTCGATGCAGATATATAGAGAGATTGTAGATAGATGTTGCTCGATGGAGATACATGGAGAGATTGTAGTTAGATGTAGCGCGATCCAGATATAGAGAGATTGTAGATAGATGAAGTACGATTCAGATATATGGAGAGATTGTAGATAGAATTAGCTCCAAGCAGATATATGGAGAGATTGTAGATAGATGTAGCTCGATGCAGATATATGGAGAGATTGTAGATAGATGTAGCTCGATGCAGATATATGGTGATATGTTAGATAGATGTAGCTCGACGCAGATATATGGAGAGATTGTAGATAGATATAGCTCGATGCAGATGTATAGAGAGATGTAGATAGTTGTAGCTCGATGCAGATATATAGAGAGGATGTAGATAGATGTAACTCGATGCAGATATATTGAGAGATGTAGATAGATGTAGCTCCATGCAGATATATAGAGAGATTGTAGATAGATGGAGAGCGAAGTAGATATATAGAGAGATTGTAGATAGATGTAGCTCGATGCAGATATAAAGAGAGATATAGATAGATGTAGCTCGATGCAGATATATAGAGAGATGTAGATAGATGTAGCTCGATGAATATATATAGAGAGATTGTAGATAGATGTAGCTCGGCGAAGATATATAGAGTGATTGTAGATAGATGTAGCTCGAAGCAGATATATAGAGAGATTGTAGATAGATGAAGCACGATTCAGATATATAAAAAGATGTAGATAGATGTAGCCCGATGCATATATATAGAGAGGTTGTAGATAGATGTAACTCGATGCAGATATATAGAGAGATGTAGATAGATTTAGCTCGATGCAGATATATAGAGAGATTGTAGACAGATGTAGCTCGATACAGATATAAAGAGAGATGCAGATTGATGTACCTCGATGCAGATATATAGAGATATATAGTGAGATGTAGCTCGATGCAGATATATAGAGAGATGTAGATAGATGTAGCTCCATGCAGATATATAGAGAGATTGTAGATAGATGTAGCTAGATGCAGATATATAGAGAGATGTAGATAGATGTAATCTTGATTCAGATATATAGAGAGATTGCAGACAGATGTATCTCGATGCGAATATATAGAGAGATTGTAGATACATTTAGCTTGATGCAGATATGTAGAGAGATTGTAGATAGACGTAGCTCGATGCAGATATAAAGAGAGATGCAGATAGATGTAGCTCGATGCATATATATAGCGAGATTTTAGATAGATGTAGCTCGATGCAGATATAAAGAGATATATATAGAGATGAAGCTCGATGCAGATATATAGAGAGATGTAGATAGATTTAGTTCGATACAGATATATACAGAGATTGTATATAGACGTAGCTCGATGCTGATGTATAGCGAGATTGTAGATAGATGTAGCTCGATGCAGATATATAGAGAGATTGTAGATAGATGAAGCTCGATTCAGATATATAAAGAGATGTAGATAGATGTAGCTCGATGCAGATATATAGAGAGGACGTAGATAGATGTCACTCGATACAGATATATAGAGTGATGTAGATAGATGTTGCTCGTTGCAGATATATAGAGACATGTAGACAGATGTAGCCCGATGCAGATATATAGAGAGATTGTAGACAGATGTAGCTCGATGCAGATATATAGAGAGATTGTAGATAGATGAAGCACGATTCAGATATATAAAGATAGGTAGATAGATGTAGCTCGATGCAGATATATAGAGAGGTTGTAGATAGATGTAACTCGATGCAGATATATAGAGAAATGTAGATAGATGTAGCTCGATGCAGATATAAAGAGAGATGTAGATAGATGTATCTCGATGCATATATATAGAGAGATTGTAGATTGCTGTAGCTCGGCGAAGATATATAGAGTGATTGTAGATAGATGAAGCACGATACAGATATATAAAGAGAGGTAGATAGATGTAGCCCGATGCATGTATATAGAGAGGTTGTAGATAGATGTAACTCGATGCAGATATATAGAGAGATGTAGATAGATTTAGCTCGATGCAGATATATAGAGAGATTGTAGACAGATGTAGCTCAATACAGATATATAGAGAGATGCAGATAGATGTACCTCGATGCAGATATATAGAGATATATAGTGAGATGTAGCTCGATGCAGATATATAGAGAGATGTAGACAGACGTACGTCGATGGAGATATCTAGAGAGATTGCAGATAGATGTAGCTCGATGCAGATATATAGAGAGATGTAGATAGATGTAATCTTGATTCAGATATATAGAGAGATTGTAGACAGATGTATCTCGATGCGAATATATAGAGAGATTGTAGAGACATTTAGCTTCATGCAGATATATAGAGAGATTGTAGATAGATGCAGCTCGATGCAGATATATATAGAGATGCAGATAGATGTAGCTCGATGCAGATATATAGAGAGATTGTAGATAGATGTAGCTCGATGCAGATATAAAGAGATATATATATATATATAGATGAAGGTCGATGCAGATCTATAGAGAGACGTAGATAGATGTAGCTCGATACAGATATATACAGAGATTGTATATAGACGTAGCTCGATGCAGATATATAGAGAGATTGTAGATAGATGTAGCTCGATGCAGATATATAGAGAGATTGTTGATAGATGAAGCTCGATTCAGATATATAAAGAGATGTAGATAGATGTAGCTCGATGCAGATATATAGAGAGGACGTAGATAGATGTCACTCGATACAGATATATAGAGTGATGTAGATAGATGTTGCTCGTTGCAGATATATAGAGACATGTAGACAGATGCAGCCCGATGCAGATATATAGAGAGATTGTAGACAGATGTAGCTTGATGAAGATATATAGAGAGATTGTAGATAGATGAAGCACGATTCAGATATATAAAGATAGGTAGATAGATGTAGCTCGAGGCAGATATATAGAGAAATGTAGATTGATGTAGCTCGATGCAGATATATAGAGACATTATAGATAGATGTATATCGATGCAGATATATAGAGAGATGTAGACAGATGTAGCTCCATGCAGATATATAGAGAGATGTAGACAGATGTTTCTCGATGCAGATATATAGAGAGATGTAGCCATATGTAGCCCGATGCAGATATATAGAGAGATTGTAGAAAGATGTAGCTCGATGCTGATATGTAGAGAGATGTAGACAGATGTGGCTCGATGCAGATATATAGAGAGATTGTAGGTAGATGTAGCTCGATGCAGATATATATAGATATGTAGATAGATGTAGCTCGATGCGGATATATAGAGAGATTGTAGATAGATATAGCCCGATGCAGATATAGAGAGATTGTAGATAGATGTAGGTCGATGCAGATATAAAGAGAGTTGTTGATAGATGAAGCTCGATGCAGATATATAGAGAGATGCAGATAGATGAGGCTCCATGCAGATATATAGAGAGAATGTAGATAGATGTAGCTCGATGCAGATATATAGGGAGATTGTAGATAGATGTAGCTAGAAACAGATATATAGAGAGATATAGATAGATTTAGCTCGATGCAGATATAAAGAGAGATGAAGACAGACATACGTCGATGGAGATATATAGAGAGATTGTAGATAGATGTAGCTCGATGCAGATATATAGAGAGATTGTACATAGATGAAGCACGATTCAGATATATACAGAGAGGTTGTACATAGATGTAACTCGATGCAGATATATAGAGAGATTGTAGATAGATGTAGCTCGTTGGAGATATATAGAGATATATAGACAGATGTTGCCCGATCCAGATATATAGAGAGATTGTGGACAGATGTACCTCGATGCAGATATATAGAGAGATGTAGATAGATGCAGCTCGATGCAGATATATAGAGAGATTGTAGATAGATGTAACTCGATGCAGATATATAGAGAGATGCAGATAGATGTAGCTCGTTGGAGATATATAGAGTCATATAGACAGATGTAGCCCGATGCAGATATAAAGATAGATTGTAGACAGATGTACCTCGATGCAGATATATAGAGAGATGTAGACTGATGTAGCTTGATGCAGATATATAGAGATATTGAAGATAGATGTAGCTCGACTCAGATATATGGAGAGATTGTAGATAGATGAAGCTCGATTCAGATATATAAACAGATGTAGATAGATGTAACTCGATGCAGATAGATAGAGAGATTGTAGATAGATGTAGCTCGATGCAGATATATAGAGAGGTTGTAGATAGATGTCTCTCGATGCAGATAGATGGAGAGAATGTAGTTAGATGTAGCGCGATGCAGATATATGGAGAGATTGTAGATAGGTATTGCTTGAAGCAGATATATGGAGTGATTGTAGATAGATGTAGCTCGAAGCAGATATATGGAGAGATTGTAGATAGATGTAGCTCGATGCAGATATATAGAGAGATGGTAGATAGATGTAGCTCGATGCAGATATATAGACAGATGAAGCTCGATGCAGATATATATCGATATTTTAGATAGATGTAGCTCGATGCACCTATATTGAGGGATGTAGATAGATGTAGCTCGATGCAGATATATGGAGAGATTGTAGATCGATGTAGCTCGACACAGATATATAGAGTGATAGTAGATAGATGAAGCTCGATTCAGATATATAAAGAGATGCAGATAGATCAAACTCGATGCAGATAGATAGAGAGATTGTAGATAGATGTAGCTCGATGCAGATATATAGAAAGATTGTAGATAGATGTAATTCGATGCAGATATATAGAGAGATGTAGATAGATGCAGATTTATAGAGAGATGTAGACAGATGTAGCCCGATGCAAATATATAGAGAGATTGTAGACAGATGTAGCTCGATGCAGATATATAGAGATATGAAGGCAGACGTAGGTCGATGCAGATGTATAGAGAGATTGTAGATAGATGTAGCTCAATGCAGATATATAGAGAGATTGTAGATAGATGAAGCACGATTCAGGTATATAAAGAGATGTAGATAGAAGTAGCTCGATGCATATATATAGAGAGGTTGTAGATAGATGTAACTCGATGCAGATATATAGAGAGATTGTAGACAGATGTAGCTCGATGCAGATATATAGAGAGGTTGTAGATAGATGTAACTCGATGCAGATATATAGAGAAATGTAGATAGATGTAGCTCGATGCAGATATATAGAGACATTATAGATAGATGTAGATCGATGCAGATATATAGAGAGATGTAGACAGATGTTGCTCGATGCAGATATATAGAGAGATGTAGTCATATGTATCCCGATGCAGATATATAGAGAGATTGTAGAAAGATATAGCTCGATGCTTATATATAGAGTTATGTAGGCAGATGTGGCTCGATGCAGATATATAGAGGGATGTAAATAGATGTAGCTCGATGTGGATATATAGAGAGATTGTAGATAAATGTAGCTCGATGCAGATATATAGAGAGATGTAGATAGATGTATTTCGATGCAGATATATAGAGAGATTGTAGATAGATGTAGCTCGATGCAGATATATAGAGAGATTGTAGATAGATGAAGCACGATACAGATATATAAAGAGATGTAGATAGATGTAGCTCGATGCAGATATATAGAGAGGATGTAGATAGATGTCACTCGATACAGATATATAGAGTCATGTAGAAAGATGTAGCTCGTTGCAGATATATACAGACATGTAGACAGATGTAGAAAGATGCAGATATATAGAGAGATTGTAGACAGATGTAGCTCGATGCAGATATATTGAGAGATTGTAGATAGATGAACACGATTCAGATATATAAAAATATGTAGATAGATGTAGCTCGATGCAGATATATAGAGATATTGTAGATAGATGAAGCACGATTCAGATATATAAAGAGATGTAGATAGATATAGCTCGATGCAGGTATATAGAGAGGTTGTAGATAGATGTAACTCGATGCAGATATATAGAGAGATGCAGATAGATGTAGCTCGTTGTAGATATATAGAGATAGATGTAGCCCGATGCAGATATATAGGGAGATTGTAGACAGATGTACCTCGATGCAGATATATAGAGAGATGTAGACAGATGAAGTTTGATGCAGATATATAGAGATATTGAAGATAGATGTAGCTGGACGCAGATATATAGAGCGATTGTAGATAGATGAAGCTCGATTCAGATATATAAAGAGTTGTAGATAGATGTAACTCGATGCAGATAGATAGAGAGATTGTAGATAGATGTAGCTCGATGCAGATATATAGAGAGGTTGTAGATAGATGTCTCTCGATGTAGATATATGGAGATAATGTCGTTAGATGTAGCGCAATGCAGATATATAGAGACATTTTAGATAGATTGAGCTCTATTCAGATATATAAAGAGATGTAGATAGATGTAGCTCGATGCAGATATAATGAGAGGTTGTAGATAGATGTTACTCGATACAGATATATAGAGTGATGTAGATAGATGTAGCTCGTTGCAGATATACAGAGACATGTTGACAGATGTAGCCCGATGCAGATATATAGAGAGATTGAAGACAGATGTAGCTCGATGTAGATATATAGAGAGATTATAGATAGATAAAGCACGATTCAGATATATAAAGAGATGTAGATAGATGTAGCTGGATGCAGATATATAGAGAGAATGTAGATAGATGAAGCACGATTCAGATATATAAAGAGATGTAGATAGATGTAGCTGGATGCAGATATATAGAGAGGTTGTAGAAAGATGTAGCTCGATGCAGATATATAGAGACATTGTAGATAGGTGTAGATCTATGCAGATATATAGAGAGATGTATAGAGATGTGGCTCGATGCAGATATATAGAGAGATGTAGATAGATGTATCTCGATGCAGATATATAGAGATTGTAGATAGATGGATCTCGACGCAGATATATGGAGAGATTGGAGATAGATGTAGCCCGATGCAGATATTTAGAGAGCTGTAGATAGATGTAGCTCGATGCAGATCTATAGAGAGATGTAGTTAAATGTAGCACGATGCAGATACATGGAGAGAATGCAGTTAGATGTAGTGCGATGCAGATATATGGAGAGAATGTAGATAGGTTTAGCTCGAAGCAGATATATGAAGAGATTGTAGAGAGATGTAGCTCGATGCAGATAAATGGAGAGATGGTAGATAGATTTAGCTCGATGCAGATATATAGAGAGATTGTAGATACATGTTGCTCGATGCACATATATAGAGAGATGTAGATAAATGTAGCTCGATGCAGATATATAGAGAGATTGTTGATAGATGTAGCTCGATGCATATATACAGAGATTGTAGATAGATGTCGGTCGATGCAGATATAAATAGAGATGTTGGTAGATGAAGCTCGATGCAGATATATAGAGAGATGCAGATAGATGTAGATCGATGCAGATATATAGAGAGATTGTAGATAGAGGTAGATCGATGCCGATATATAGAGAGATTGTAGATAGATGTATCTCGATGCAGATATATAGAGAGATATAGATAGATGTTTCTCTGTGCAGATATATAGAGAGATGTAGATAGATGTGGCTCGATGCAGACATATAGAGAGACTGTAGATTGATGTAGCTCGATGCAGATATATATGGAGAGATTGTAGATAGATGTAGCTCGGTGAAGAGATATAGAGTGATTGTAGATAGATGTAGCTCGATGCAGATATATAGAGAGATATAGATAGATATAGCTCGATGCAGATATATAGAGAGATTGTAGATAGATGTAGCTCGATGCAGATATATAAAGAGATTGTAGATAGATGTAGCTCGATGCAGATATATAGAGAGATATAGATAGATGTAGCTCGATGCAGATATATAGAGAGGTGTAGATTGATGTAGGTCGATGCATATATATAGAGAGATTATAGATAGATGTAGCTCGGTGCAGATGTATAGAGAGATTGTAGATAGATGTAACTCGATGCAGCTATATAAAGATATATAGATAGATGTAACTCGATGCAGATATATAGAGAGATATAGATAGATGTAGCTCGATGCAGATAGATAGAGAGATGTAGATAGATGTAGCTCGATGCAGATATATAGAGAGATTGTAGATAGATGTAGGTCGATGCAGATATTTAGAGATTAGTAGATAGATGTAGCTCGAAGCAGATATATAGAGAGATGTAGATAGATGTAGGTCCATGCAGATATATAGAGAGATTGTAGATAGATGTAGCTCGATGCAGTTATATAAAGAGATTGTAGATAGATGTAGCTCGATGCAGATTTATAGAGAGATATAGATAGATGTAGCTGGATGCAGATATATAGAGAGGTGTAGATTGATGTAGGTCGATGCATATATATAGAGAGATTATAGATAGATGTAGCTCGGTGCAGATGTATAGAGAAATTGTAGATAGATGTAACTCGATGCAGCCATATTGAGAGATATAGATAGATGTAACTCGATGCAGATATATAGAGAGATATAGATAGATGTAGCTCGATGCAGATATATAGAGAGATGAAGATAGATGTAGCTCGATGCAGATATATAGAGAGATTGTAGATAGATGTAGCTCGATGCAGATATATAGAGAGATGTAGATTGATGTAAGCTCGATGCAGATATATAGACAGATGAAGCTCGATGCAGATATATATAGATATTTTAGATAGATGTAGCTCGATGCACATATATAGAGGGATGTAGATAGATGTAGCTCGATGCAGATATATAGAGAGATTGTAGATCGATGTAGCTCGATACAGATATATAGAGAGATTGTAGATAGATGAAGTTCGATTCAGATATATAAAGAGATGCAGATAGATCAAACTCGATGCAGATAGGTAGAGGGATTGTAGATAGATGTAGCTCGATGCAGATATATAGAGAGATTGTAGATAGATGTAATTCGATGCAGATATATACAGAGATGTAGATAGATGCAGATTTATAGAGAGATGTAGACAGATGTAGCCAGATGCAAATATATAGAGAGATTGTAGACAGATGTAGCTCCATGCAGATATATAGAGATATGAAGGCAGACGTAGGTCGATGCACATATATAGAGAGATTGTAGATAGATGTAGCTCAATGCAGATATATAGAGAGATTGTAGATAGATGAAGCTCAAAGAGATGTAGATAGATGTAGCTCGATGCAGATATATAGAGAGGTTGTAGATAGATGTTAATCGATACAGATATATTGAGAGATGTAGATAGATGTAGGTCGTTGCAGATATATAGAGACATGTAGACAGATGTAGCCCGATGCATATATATAGAGAGATTGTAGACAGATGTAGCTCGATGTAGATAGATAGAGAGATTATAGATAGATGAAGCACGATTCAGATATATAAAGAGATGTAGATAGATGTAGCTCGATGCAGATATATAGAGGGATTGTAGATAGATGAAGCACGATTTAGATATATAAAGAGATGTAGATAGATGTAGCACGATGCAGATATACAGAGAGGTTGTAGATAGATGTAACTCGATCCAGATATATAGAGAGATGTAGATAGATGTAGCTCGATGCAGATATATAGAGACATTGGAGATAGATGTAGATCGATGCAGATATATATAGAGATGTAGACAGATGTAGCTCGATGCAGATATATAGAGAGATGTACACAGATGTAGCTCGATGCAGATATATAGAGAGATTGTAGATAGATGTAACTCGATGCAGATATATAGAGTGATGCAGATAGATGTAGCTCGTTGGAGATATATAGAGTCATATAGACAGATGTAGCCCGATGCAGATATAAAGATAGATTGTAGACAGATGTACCTCGATGCAGATATATAGAGAGATGTAGACATATGTAGCCCGATGCAGATATATAGAGATATTGAAGATAGATGTAGCTCGAATCAGATATATGGAGAGATTGTAGATAGATGAAGCTCGATTCAGATATATAAACAGATGTAGATAGATGTAACTCGATGCAGATAGATAGAGAGATTGTAGATAGATGTAGCTCGATGCAGATATATAGAGAGGTTGTAGATAGATGTCTCTCGATGCAGATAGATGGAGAGAATGTAGTTAGATGTAGCGCGATGCAGATATATGGAGAGATTGTAGATAGGTATTGCTTGAAGCAGATATATGGAGTGATTGTAGATAGATGTAGCTCGAAGCAGATATATGGAGAGATTGTAGATAGATGTAGCTCGATGCAGATATATAGAGAGATGGTAGATAGATGTAGCTCGATGCAGATATATAGACAGATGAAGCTCGATGCAGATATATATAGATATTTTAGATAGATGTAGCTCGATGCACATATATTGAGGGATGTAGATAGATGTAGCTCGATGCATATATATACAGAGATTGTAGATAGATGTAGCTCGATGCAGATATATAGAGAGATGTAGATAGATGTAGTTCGATGCAGATATAGAGAGATTGAAGAAAGCTGTAGCTCGATGCAGATATAGAGAGATTGTAGATAGATGTCGGTCGATGCAAATATATAGAGAGATGATGATAGATGAATCTCGATGCAGATGTGTAGAGAGATGCAGAGATGTAGCTCGATGCAGATATATAGAGAGATTGTAGATAGATGTTGCTCGATGCAGATATAAGGAGAGATATATATAGATGTAGTTCGATGCAGATATATAGAGATATGTAGATAGATGGAGCTCGATACAGATATAAAGAGAGATTGTTTATAGATGTAGCTCGATGCAGATATATAGAGAGATTGTAGATACATGTAGCTCGATGCAGATATATAGAGAGATAGTAGACAGATGAAGCTCGATTCAGATATATAAAGAGATGTAGATAGATGTAGCTCGATGCAGATATATAGAGAGGTTGCAGATAGATGTTAATCGATAAAGATATATTGAGAGATGTAGATAGATGTAGGTCGTTGCAGATATATAGAGACATGTAGACAGATGTAGACCGATGCATATATATAGAGAGATTGTAGACAGATGTAGCTCGATGTAGATATATATAGAGATTATAGATAGATGAAGCACGATTCAGATATATAAAGAGATGTAGATAGATGTAGCTGGATGCAGATATATAGAGAGATTGTAGATAGATGAAGCACGATTCAGATATATAAAGAGATGTAGATAGATGTAGCACGATGCAGATATTACAGAGAGCTTGTAGATAGATGTAACTCGATCCAGATATATAGAGAGATGTAGATAGATGTAGCTCGATGCAGATATATAGAGACATTGGAGATAGATGTAGATCGATGCAGATATATATAGAGATGTACACAGATGTAGCTCGATGCAGATATATAGAGAGAGCTACACAGATGTAGCTCGATGCAGATATATATAGAGATTTTAGATACATGTAGCTCGAAGCAGATACATGGAGAGATTGTAGTTAGATGTAGCGCGATTCAGATATATGGAGAGATTGTAGATAGAATTAGCTCCAAGCAGATATATGGAGAGATTGTAGATAGATGTAGCTCGATTTAGATATATTGAGAGATATAGATAGAAGTAGCTCGATGCAGATACAGAGAGATGTAGATAGATGTGGCTTGATGCAGATATATCGAGAGATTGTAGATAGATGGAGCTCGATGCAGATATATAGAGAGATTGTAGAGAGATGCAGCTCGATGCAGATATATAGTGAGATTGTAGATAGATGTAGCTCGATGCAGATATCTCTAGAGGTTGTAGATAGATGTCTCTCGATGCAGATATATGGAGAGAATGTAGTTAGATGTAGCGCGATGCAGATATATGGAGAGATTGTAGATACATGTTGCTCGATGCGGATATATAGAGAGATTGTAGATAGATGTAGCTCGTTGGAGATATATAGAGATATATAGACAGATGTTGCCCGATCCAGATATATAGAGAGATTGTGGACAGATGTACCTCGATGCAGATATATAGAGAGATGTAGATAGATGCAGCTCGATGCAGATATATAGAGAGATGCAGATAGATGTAGCTCGATCCAGATGTATAGAGAGATTGTAGATAGTTGTAGCTCGATGCAGATATATAGAGAGATGTAGATAGATGTAAGCTCGATTCAGATATATAGAGAGATTGTAGACAGATGTATCTCGATGTGAATATATAGAGAGATCTAGATAGATGTAGCTCCATGCAGATATATAGAGAGAATGTAGATAGATGTAGCTCGATGCAGATATGTAGAGAGATTGTAGATAGATGTAGCTCGATGCAGATATATAGAGAGATGAAGACAGACGTACGTCGATGCAGATGTATAGAGAGATTGTAGATAGATGATGCTCGTTGGAGATATATATAGAGACATATAGACAGATGTAGCCCGATGCAAATATATAGAGAGATTGTAGACAGATGTACCTCGATGAAGATATATAGAGAGATGCAGATGTAGCTCGATGCAGATATATAGAGAGATTGTAGATAGATGTAACTCGATGCAGATATATAGAGAGATGCAGATAGATGTAGCTCGTTGGAGATATATAGAGTCATATAGACAGATGTAGCCCGATGCAGATATAAAGATAGATTGTAGACAGATGTACCTCGATGCAGATATATAGAGAGATGTAGACTGATGTAGCTTGATGCAGATATATAGAGATATTGAAGATAGATGTAGCTCGACTCAGATATATGGAGAGATTGTAGATAGATGAAGCTCGATTCAGATATATAAACAGATGTAGATAGATGTAACTCGATGCAGATAGATAGAGAGATTGTAGATAGATGTAGCTCGATGCAGATATATAGAGAGGTTGTAGATAGATGTCTCTCGATGCAGATAGATGGAGAGAATGTAGTTAGATGTAGCGCGATGCAGATATATGGAGAGATTGTAGATAGGTATTGCTTGAAGCAGATATATGGAGTGATTGTAGATAGATGTAGCTCGAAGCAGATATATGGAGAGATTGTAGATAGATGTAGCTCGATGCAGATATATAGAGAGATGGTAGATAGATGTAGCTCGATGCAGATATATAGACAGATGAAGCTCGATGCAGATATATATCGATATTTTAGATAGATGTAGCTCGATGCACCTATATTGAGGGATGTAGATAGATGTAGCTCGATGCAGATATATGGAGAGATTGTAGATCGATGTAGCTCGACACAGATATATAGAGTGATAGTAGATAGATGAAGCTCGATTCAGATATATAAAGAGATGCAGATAGATCAAACTCGATGCAGATAGATAGAGAGATTGTAGATAGATGTAGCTCGATGCAGATATATAGAAAGATTGTAGATAGATGTAATTCGATGCAGATATATAGAGAGATGTAGATAGATGCAGATTTATAGAGAGATGTAGACAGATGTAGCCCGATGCAAATATATAGAGAGATTGTAGACAGATGTAGCTCGATGCAGATATATAGAGATATGAAGGCAGACGTAGGTCGATGCAGATATATAGAGAGATTGTAGATAGATGTAGCTCAATGCAGATATATAGAGAGATTGTAGATAGATGAAGCACGATTCAGGTATATAAAGAGATGTAGATAGAAGTAGCTCGATGCATATATATAGAGAGGTTGTAGATAGATGTAACTCGATGCAGATATATAGAGAGATGTAGATAGATTTAGCTCGATGCAGATATATAGAGAGATTGTAGACAGATGTAGCTCGATGCAGATATATAGAGAGATGCAGATAGATGTACCTCGATGCAGATATATAGAGATATATAGAGACATGTAGCACGATGCAGATATATAGCGAGATTGTAGATAGATGAAGCACGATTCAGCTATATAAAGATATGTAGATAGATGTAGCTCGATGCAGATATATAGAGAGGTTGTAGATAGATGTAACTCGATGCAGATATATAGAGAAATGTAGATAGATGTAGCTCGATGCAGATATATAGAGAGATTGTAGATAAATGTAGCTCGATGCAGATATATAGAGAGATGTAGATAGATGTATTTCGATGCAGATATATAGAGAGATTGTAGATAGATGTAGCTCGATGCAGATATATAGAGAGATTGTAGATAGATGAAGCACGATACAGATATATAAAGAGATGTAGATAGATGTAGCTCGATGCAGATATATAGAGAGGATGTAGATAGATGTCACTCGATACAGATATATAGAGTCATGTAGAAAGATGTAGCTCGTTGCAGATATATACAGACATGTAGACAGATGTAGAAAGATGCAGATATATAGAGAGATTGTAGACAGATGTAGCTCGATGCAGATATATTGAGAGATTGTAGATAGATGAACACGATTCAGATATATAAAAATATGTAGATAGATGTAGCTCGATGCAGATATATAGAGATATTGTAGATAGATGAAGCACGATTCAGATATATAAAGAGATGTAGATAGATATGGCTCGATGCAGGTATATAGAGAGGTTGTAGATAGATGTAACTCGATGCAGATATATAGAGAGATGCAGATAGATGTAGCTCGTTGTAGATATATAGAGATAGATGTAGCCCGATGCAGATATATAGGGAGATTGTAGACAGATGTACCTCGATGCAGATATATAGAGAGATGTAGACAGATGAAGTTTGATGCAGATATATAGAGATATTGAAGATAGATGTAGCTGGACGCAGATATATAGAGCGATTGTAGATAGATGAAGCTCGATTCAGATATATAAAGAGTTGTAGATAGATGTAACTCGATGCAGATAGATAGAGAGATTGTAGATAGATGTAGCTCGATGCAGATATATAGAGAGGTTGTAGATAGATGTCTCTCGATGTAGATATATGGAGATAATGTCGTTAGATGTAGCGCAATGCAGATATATAGAGACATTTTAGATAGATTGAGCTCTATTCAGATATATAAAGAGATGTAGATAGATGTAGCTCGATGCAGATATAATGAGAGGTTGTAGATAGATGTTACTCGATACAGATATATAGAGTGATGTAGATAGATGTAGCTCGTTGCAGATATACAGAGACATGTTGACAGATGTAGCCCGATGCAGATATATAGAGAGATTGAAGACAGATGTAGCTCGATGTAGATATATAGAGAGATTATAGATAGATAAAGCACGATTCAGATATATAAAGAGATGTAGATAGATGTAGCTGGATGCAGATATATAGAGAGGTTGTAGAAAGATGTAGCTCGATGCAGATATATAGAGACATTGTAGATAGGTGTAGATCTATGCAGATATATAGAGAGATGTATAGAGATGTGGCTCGATGCAGATATATAGAGAGATGTAGATAGATGTATCTCGATGCAGATATATAGAGATTGTAGATAGATGGATCTCGACGCAGATATATGGAGAGATTGGAGATAGATGTAGCCCGATGCAGATATTTAGAGAGCTGTAGATAGATGTAGCTCGATGCAGATCTATAGAGAGATGTAGTTAAATGTAGCACGATGCAGATACATGGAGAGAATGCAGTTAGATGTAGTGCGATGCAGATATATGGAGAGAATGTAGATAGGTTTAGCTCGAAGCAGATATATGAAGAGATTGTAGAGAGATGTAGCTCGATGCAGATAAATGGAGAGATGGTAGATAGATTTAGCTCGATGCAGATATATAGAGAGATTGTAGATACATGTTGCTCGATGCACATATATAGAGAGATGTAGATAAATGTAGCTCGATGCAGATATATAGAGAGATTGTTGATAGATGTAGCTCGATGCATATATACAGAGATTGTAGATAGATGTCGGTCGATGCAGATATAAATAGAGATGTTGGTAGATGAAGCTCGATGCAGATATATAGAGAGATGCAGATAGATGTAGATCGATGCAGATATATAGAGAGATTGTAGATAGATGTAGCTCGATGCAGATATACAGAGACATGTAGATACATGTAGCTCGATGCAGATATATAGATAGAAGTAGAGAGATGTAGCTCGATGCAGATATATAGAGAGATGTAGACAGATGTAGCCCGATGCAGATATATAGAGAGATTGTAGACAGATGTAGATCGATGCAGATATATAGAGAGGTTGTAGATAGATGTAACTCGATGCAGATATATAGATAGATGTAGATAGTTGTAGCTCGTTGCAGATATATAGAGACATATATACAGATGTAGCCCGATGCAGATATATAGAGAGATGTAGATAGATGTAGCTTGA
Source organism: Margaritifera margaritifera (assembly GCA_029931535.1). Taxonomy (NCBI): domain Eukaryota; kingdom Metazoa; phylum Mollusca; class Bivalvia; order Unionida; family Margaritiferidae; genus Margaritifera; species Margaritifera margaritifera. The sequence continues at coordinate 7,238,630 of JAQPZY010001693.1, read as the reverse complement.
TGCAGATTTATAGATAGGTCGATGCAGATATATAGAGAGATGTAGACAGTTGTATCTCGATGTAGATATATAGAGAGATTGTAGATAGATGTAGCTCGATGCAGATATATAGAGAGATGTAGATAGGTATAGCTCGATGCAGATATATTGAGAGATTTAGATAGATGTAGCTCAATGCAAATATATACAGATATTGTAGATAGATGTTGCTCGATGCATATATATAGAGAGATTGTAGATAGATGTAGCTCGATGCAGATATACAGAGACATGTAGATACATGTAGCTCGATGCAGATATATAGATAGAAGTAGATAGATGTAGGTCGATGCAGATATATAGAGAGATTGTAGATAGATGCAGCTCGATGCAGATATATAGAGAGATGTAGATAGATGTAGCTCGATGCAGATATATAGAGAGATGTTGATAGATGAAGCACAATGCAGATTTATTTAGAGATTGTAGATAGATGTAGCTCGATGCAGATGTAAAGAGAGATATCTATAGATGTAGAACGATGCAGATATATAGAGCGATGTAGATAGATGTAGATCAATAACAGATATATAGAGAGATTGTGTATAGATGTAGCTCGATGAAGATATATAGTGAGATTGTAGATAGATGTAGCTCGATGCAGATATATAGAGAGACTGTAGATAGATGAAGCTCGATTCAGATATATAAAGAGATGTAGATAGATGTAGCTCGATGCAGATATATAGAGAGGTTGTAGATAGATGTTACTCGATACAGATATATAGATAGATGTGGATAGATGTAGCTCGTTGCAGATATATAGAGACATGTAGACAGATGTAGCCCGATGCAGATATATAGAGAGATTGTAGACAGATGTAGCTCGATGTAGATATATAGAGAGATTGTAGATAGATGATGCACGATTCAGATCTATAAAGAGATGTAGATAGATGTACCGCGATGCAGATACATAGAGAGGTTGTAGACAGCAGTAGCTCGATGCAGATATATAGAGAGATGCAGATAGATGTATCTCGATGCTGATATATAGAGAGATTGTAGATAGATGTAATTCGATGCAGATATATAGCGAGATGTAGCTCGATGCAGATTTATAGAGAGATGTAGACAGATTTAACCCGATGCAAATATATTGAGAGATTGGAGACAGATGTAGCTCGATGCAGATATATAGAGAGATGAAGACAGACGTAGGTCGATGTAGATATATAGAGAGATTGTAGATAGATGTTGCTCGATGCAGATATATAGAGAGATTGTAGATAGATGAAGCACGATTCAGATATATAAATAGATGTAGATAGATATAGCTCGATGCAGATATATTAGAGAGGTTGTAGATAGATGTAACGCGATGCAGATATATAGAGAGTTGTTGATAGATTTAGCTCGATGCAGACATATAGACAGATGCAGATAGATGCACCTCGATGCAGATATATAGAGAGATATTGATAGATGTAGCTCGATGCAGATATATTGAGAGATGTAGATAGATGTAACTCGATGCAGATACATAGATAGATTGTAGATAGATGTAGCTCGATGCAGATATATAGAGAGATGTAGATAGATGTAGCTCGATGCAGATATATAGAGAGATGTTGATAGATGAAGCTCAATGCAGATTTATAGAGAGATGCAGATCGATGTAGCTCGATGCAGATATATAGAGAGATTGTAGATAGATGTAGCTCGATGCAGATATAAAGAGAGATATCTATAGATGTAGAACGATGCAGATATATAGAGAGATGTAGATAGATGTAGATCAATACAGATATATAGAGAGATTGTGTATAGATGTAGCTCGATGCAGATATAGCGTGAGATTGTAGATGGATGTAGCTCGATGCAGATACATAGAGAGATTGTAGATAGATGAAGCTCGATTCAGATGTATAAAGAGATGTAGATAGATGTAGCTCGATTCAGATAAATAGAGAGGTTGTAGATAGATGTTACTCGATACAGATATATAGAGAGATGTGGATAGATGTAGCTCGTTGCAGATATATAGAGACATGTAGACAGATGTAGCCCGATGCAGATATATAGAGAGATTGTAGACAGATGTAGCTCGATGTAGATATATAGAGATATAGTAGATAGATGAAGCACGATACAGATATATAAAGAGATGTAGATAGATGTAGCTCGATGCAGATATATAGAGAGGTACTAGATAGATGTAACTAGATGCAGATATATAGAGAGATATAGGTAGATGTTGCTCTATGCAGATATATAGAGACATTGTAGATAGATGTAGATCGATGCAGATATATAGAGAGATGTAGACAGATGTAGCTCGATGCAGATATATAGAGAGATGTAGACAGATGTAGCCCGATGCAGATATATAGATAGATTGTAGACAGATGTAGATCGATGCAGATATATAGAGAGGTTGTAGATAGATGTAACTCGATGCAGATATATAGATAGATGTAGATAGTTGTAGCTCGTTGCAGATATATAGAGACATATATACAGATGTAGCCCGATGCAGATATATAGAGAGATGTAGATAGATGTAGCTTGATGCAGATTTATAGATAGGTCGATGCAGATATATAGAGAGATGTAGACAGTTGTATCTCGATGTAGATATATAGAGAGATTGTAGATAGATGTAGCTCGATGCAGATATATAGAGAGATGTAGATAGGTATAGCTCGATGCAGATATATTGAGAGATTTAGATAGATGTAGCTCAATGCAGATATATACAGATATTGTAGATAGATGTTGCTCGATGCATATATATAGAGAGATTGTAGATAGATGTAGCTCGATGCAGATATACAGAGACATGTAGATACATGTAGCTCGATGCAGATATATAGATAGAAGTAGAGAGATGTAGCTCGATGCAGATATATAGAGAGATGTAGACAGATGTAGCCCGATGCAGATATATAGAGAGATTGTAGACAGATGTAGATCGATGCAGATATATAGAGAGGTTGTAGATAGATGTAACTCGATGCAGATATATAGATAGATGTAGATAGTTGTAGCTCGTTGCAGATATATAGAGACATATATACAGATGTAGCCCGATGCAGATATATAGAGAGATGTAGATAGATGTAGCTTGATGCAGATTTATAGATAGGTCGATGCAGATATATAGAGAGATGTAGACAGTTGTATCTCGATGTAGATATATAGAGAGATTGTAGATAGATGTAGCTCGATGCAGATATATAGAGAGATGTAGATAGGTATAGCTCGATGCAGATATATTGAGAGATTTAGATAGATGTAGCTCAATGCAAATATATACAGATATTGTAGATAGATGTTGCTCGATGCATATATATAGAGAGATTGTAGATAGATGTAGCTCGATGCAGATATACAGAGACATGTAGATACATGTAGCTCGATGCAGATATATAGATAGAAGTAGATAGATGTAGGTCGATGCAGATATATAGAGAGATTGTAGATAGATGCAGCTCGATGCAGATATATAGAGAGATGTAGATAGATGTAGCTCGATGCAGATATATAGAGAGATGTTGATAGATGAAGCACAATGCAGATTTATTTAGAGATTGTAGATAGATGTAGCTCGATGCAGATGTAAAGAGAGATATCTATAGATGTAGAACGATGCAGATATATAGAGCGATGTAGATAGATGTAGATCAATAACAGATATATAGAGAGATTGTGTATAGATGTAGCTCGATGAAGATATATAGTGAGATTGTAGATAGATGTAGCTCGATGCAGATATATAGAGAGACTGTAGATAGATGAAGCTCGATTCAGATATATAAAGAGATGTAGATAGATGTAGCTCGATGCAGATATATAGAGAGGTTGTAGATAGATGTTACTCGATACAGATATATAGATAGATGTGGATAGATGTAGCTCGTTGCAGATATATAGAGACATGTAGACAGATGTAGCCCGATGCAGATATATAGAGAGATTGTAGACAGATGTAGCTCGATGTAGATATATAGAGAGATTGTAGATAGATGATGCACGATTCAGATCTATAAAGAGATGTAGATAGATGTACCGCGATGCAGATACATAGAGAGGTTGTAGACAGCAGTAGCTCGATGCAGATATATAGAGAGATGCAGATAGATGTATCTCGATGCTGATATATAGAGAGATTGTAGATAGATGTAATTCGATGCAGATATATAGCGAGATGTAGCTCGATGCAGATTTATAGAGAGATGTAGACAGATTTAACCCGATGCAAATATATTGAGAGATTGGAGACAGATGTAGCTCGATGCAGATATATAGAGAGATGAAGACAGACGTAGGTCGATGTAGATATATAGAGAGATTGTAGATAGATGTTGCTCGATGCAGATATATAGAGAGATTGTAGATAGATGAAGCACGATTCAGATATATAAATAGATGTAGATAGATATAGCTCGATGCAGATATATTAGAGAGGTTGTAGATAGATGTAACGCGATGCAGATATATAGAGAGTTGTTGATAGATTTAGCTCGATGCAGACATATAGACAGATGCAGATAGATGCACCTCGATGCAGATATATAGAGAGATATTGATAGATGTAGCTCGATGCAGATATATTGAGAGATGTAGATAGATGTAACTCGATGCAGATACATAGATAGATTGTAGATAGATGTAGCTCGATGCAGATATATAGAGAGATGTAGATAGATGTAGCTCGATGCAGATATATAGAGAGATGTTGATAGATGAAGCTCAATGCAGATTTATAGAGAGATGCAGATCGATGTAGCTCGATGCAGATATATAGAGAGATTGTAGATAGATGTAGCTCGATGCAGATATAAAGAGAGATATCTATAGATGTAGAACGATGCAGATATATAGAGAGATGTAGATAGATGTAGATCAATACAGATATATAGAGAGATTGTGTATAGATGTAGCTCGATGCAGATATAGCGTGAGATTGTAGATGGATGTAGCTCGATGCAGATACATAGAGAGACTGTAGATAGATGAAGCTCGATTCAGATGTATAAAGAGATGTAGATAGATGTAGCTCGATTCAGATAAATAGAGAGGTTGTAGATAGATGTTACTCGATACAGATATATAGAGAGATGTGGATAGATGTAGCTCGTTGCAGATATATAGAGACATGTAGACAGATGTAGCCCGATGCAGATATATAGAGAGATTGTAGACAGATGTAGCTCGATGTAGATATATAGAGATATAGTAGATAGATGAAGCACGATACAGATATATAAAGAGATGTAGATAGATGTAGCTCGATGCAGATATATAGAGAGGTACTAGATAGATGTAACTAGATGCAGATATATAGAGAGATGTAGGTAGATGTTGCTCTATGCAGATATATAGAGACATTGTAGATAGATGTAGATCGATGCAGATATATAGAGAGATGTAGACAGATGTAGCTCGATGCAGATATATAGAGAGATGTAGACAGATGTAGCCCGATGCAGATATATAGAGAGATTGTAGACAGATGTAGATCGATGCAGATATATAGAGAGGTTGTAGATAGATGTAACTCGATGCAGATATATAGATAGATGTAGATAGTTGTAGCTCGTTGCAGATATATAGAGACATATATACAGATGTAGCCCGATGCAGATATATAGAGAGATGTAGATAGATGTAGCTTGATGCAGATTTATAGATAGGTCGATGCAGATATATAGAGAGATGTAGACAGTTGTATCTCGATGTAGATATATAGAGAGATTGTAGATAGATGTAGCTCGATGCAGATATATAGAGAGATGTAGATAGGTATAGCTCGATGCAGATATATTGAGAGATTTAGATAGATGTAGCTCAATGCAGATATATACAGATATTGTAGATAGATGTTGCTCGATGCATATATATAGAGAGATTGTAGATAGATGTAGCTCGATGCAGATATACAGAGACATGTAGATACATGTAGCTCGATGCAGATATATAGATAGAAGTAGAGAGATGTAGCTCGATGCAGATATATAGAGAGATGTAGACAGATGTAGCCCGATGCAGATATATAGAGAGATTGTAGACAGATGTAGATCGATGCAGATATATAGAGAGGTTGTAGATAGATGTAACTCGATGCAGATATATAGATAGATGTAGATAGTTGTAGCTCGTTGCAGATATATAGAGACATATATACAGATGTAGCCCGATGCAGATATATAGAGAGATGTAGATAGATGTAGCTTGATGCAGATTTATAGATAGGTCGATGCAGATATATAGAGAGATGTAGACAGTTGTATCTCGATGTAGATATATAGAGAGATTGTAGATAGATGTAGCTCGATGCAGATATATAGAGAGATGTAGATAGGTATAGCTCGATGCAGATATATTGAGAGATTTAGATAGATGTAGCTCAATGCAAATATATACAGATATTGTAGATAGATGTTGCTCGATGCATATATATAGAGAGATTGTAGATAGATGTAGCTCGATGCAGATATACAGAGACATGTAGATACATGTAGCTCGATGCAGATATATAGATAGAAGTAGATAGATGTAGGTCGATGCAGATATATAGAGAGATTGTAGATAGATGCAGCTCGATGCAGATATATAGAGAGATGTAGATAGATGTAGCTCGATGCAGATATATAGAGAGATGTTGATAGATGAAGCACAATGCAGATTTATTTAGAGATTGTAGATAGATGTAGCTCGATGCAGATGTAAAGAGAGATATCTATAGATGTAGAACGATGCAGATATATAGAGCGATGTAGATAGATGTAGATCAATAACAGATATATAGAGAGATTGTGTATAGATGTAGCTCGATGAAGATATATAGTGAGATTGTAGATAGATGTAGCTCGATGCAGATATATAGAGAGACTGTAGATAGATGAAGCTCGATTCAGATATATAAAGAGATGTAGATAGATGTAGCTCGATGCAGATATATAGAGAGGTTGTAGATAGATGTTACTCGATACAGATATATAGATAGATGTGGATAGATGTAGCTCGTTGCAGATATATAGAGACATGTAGACAGATGTAGCCCGATGCAGATATATAGAGAGATTGTAGACAGATGTAGCTCGATGTAGATATATAGAGAGATTGTAGATAGATGATGCACGATTCAGATCTATAAAGAGATGTAGATAGATGTACCGCGATGCAGATACATAGAGAGGTTGTAGACAGCAGTAGCTCGATGCAGATATATAGAGAGATGCAGATAGATGTATCTCGATGCTGATATATAGAGAGATTGTAGATAGATGTAATTCGATGCAGATATATAGCGAGATGTAGCTCGATGCAGATTTATAGAGAGATGTAGACAGATTTAACCCGATGCAAATATATTGAGAGATTGGAGACAGATGTAGCTCGATGCAGATATATAGAGAGATGAAGACAGACGTAGGTCGATGTAGATATATAGAGAGATTGTAGATAGATGTTGCTCGATGCAGATATATAGAGAGATTGTAGATAGATGAAGCACGATTCAGATATATAAATAGATGTAGATAGATATAGCTCGATGCAGATATATTAGAGAGGTTGTAGATAGATGTAACGCGATGCAGATATATAGAGAGTTGTTGATAGATTTAGCTCGATGCAGACATATAGACAGATGCAGATAGATGCACCTCGATGCAGATATATAGAGAGATATTGATAGATGTAGCTCGATGCAGATATATTGAGAGATGTAGATAGATGTAACTCGATGCAGATACATAGATAGATTGTAGATAGATGTAGCTCGATGCAGATATATAGAGAGATGTAGATAGATGTAGCTCGATGCAGATATATAGAGAGATGTTGATAGATGAAGCTCAATGCAGATTTATAGAGAGATGCAGATCGATGTAGCTCGATGCAGATATATAGAGAGATTGTAGATAGATGTAGCTCGATGCAGATATAAAGAGAGATATCTATAGATGTAGAACGATGCAGATATATAGAGAGATGTAGATAGATGTAGATCAATACAGATATATAGAGAGATTGTGTATAGATGTAGCTCGATGCAGATATAGCGTGAGATTGTAGATGGATGTAGCTCGATGCAGATACATAGAGAGACTGTAGATAGATGAAGCTCGATTCAGATGTATAAAGAGATGTAGATAGATGTAGCTCGATTCAGATAAATAGAGAGGTTGTAGATAGATGTTACTCGATACAGATATATAGAGAGATGTGGATAGATGTAGCTCGTTGCAGATATATAGAGACATGTAGACAGATGTAGCCCGATGCAGATATATAGAGAGATTGTAGACAGATGTAGCTCGATGTAGATATATAGAGATATAGTAGATAGATGAAGCACGATACAGATATATAAAGAGATGTAGATAGATGTAGCTCGATGCAGATATATAGAGAGGTACTAGATAGATGTAACTAGATGCAGATATATAGAGAGATGTAGGTAGATGTTGCTCTATGCAGATATATAGAGACATTGTAGATAGATGTAGATCGATGCAGATATATAGAGAGATGTAGACAGATGTAGCTCGATGCAGATATATAGAGAGATGTAGACAGATGTAGCCCGATGCAGATATATAGAGAGATTGTAGACAGATGTAGATCGATGCAGATATATAGAGAGGTTGTAGATAGATGTAACTCGATGCAGATATATAGATAGATGTAGATAGTTGTAGCTCGTTGCAGATATATAGAGACATATATACAGATGTAGCCCGATGCAGATATATAGAGAGATGTAGATAGATGTAGCTTGATGCAGATTTATAGATAGGTCGATGCAGATATATAGAGAGATGTAGACAGTTGTATCTCGATGTAGATATATAGAGAGATTGTAGATAGATGTAGCTCGATGCAGATATATAGAGAGATGTAGATAGGTATAGCTCGATGCAGATATATTGAGAGATTTAGATAGATGTAGCTCAATGCAAATATATACAGATATTGTAGATAGATGTTGCTCGATGCATATATATAGAGAGATTGTAGATAGATGTAGCTCGATGCAGATATACAGAGACATGTAGATACATGTAGCTCGATGCAGATATATAGATAGAAGTAGATAGATGTAGGTCGATGCAGATATATAGAGAGATTGTAGATAGATGCAGCTCGATGCAGATATATAGAGAGATGTAGATAGATGTAGCTCGATGCAGATATATAGAGAGATGTTGATAGATGAAGCACAATGCAGATTTATTTAGAGATTGTAGATAGATGTAGCTCGATGCAGATGTAAAGAGAGATATCTATAGATGTAGAACGATGCAGATATATAGAGCGATGTAGATAGATGTAGATCAATAACAGATATATAGAGAGATTGTGTATAGATGTAGCTCGATGAAGATATATAGTGAGATTGTAGATAGATGTAGCTCGATGCAGATATATAGAGAGACTGTAGATAGATGAAGCTCGATTCAGATATATAAAGAGATGTAGATAGATGTAGCTCGATGCAGATATATAGAGAGGTTGTAGATAGATGTTACTCGATACAGATATATAGATAGATGTGGATAGATGTAGCTCGTTGCAGATATATAGAGACATGTAGACAGATGTAGCCCGATGCAGATATATAGAGAGATTGTAGACAGATGTAGCTCGATGTAGATATATAGAGAGATTGTAGATAGATGATGCACGATTCAGATCTATAAAGAGATGTAGATAGATGTACCGCGATGCAGATACATAGAGAGGTTGTAGATAGATGTAACTCGATGCAGATATATAGAGAGATGTAGATAGATGTAGCTCTATGCAGATATATAGAGACATTGTAGATAGATGTAGATCGATGCAGATATATAGAGAGATGTAGACAGATGTAGCTCGATGCAGCTATATAGAGAGATGTAGACAGATGTAGCCCGATGCAGATATATAGAGAGATTGTAGACAGATGTTGATCGATGCAGATTTATAGATAGCTCGATGCAGAGATATAGAGAGATGTAGACAGTTGTATCTCGATGTAGATATATAGAGAGATTGTAGATAGATGTAGCTCGATGCAGATATATAGAGTGATATTGATAGATGTAGCTCGATGCAGATATATAGTGAGATTGTAGATAGATGTAGCTCGATGCAGATATATAGAGAGACTGTAGATAGATGAAGCTCGATTCAGATATATAAAGAGATGTAGATAGATGTAGCTCGATGCAGATATATAGAGAGGTTGTAGATAGATGTTACTCGATACAGATATATAGAGAGATGTGGATCGATGTAGCTCGTTGCAGATATATAGGGACATGTAGACAGATGTAGCCGATGCAGATATATATAGAGATTGTAGACAGATGTAGCTCGATGTAGATATATAGAGAGATTGTAGATAGATGAAGCACGATTAAAATATATAAAGAGATGTAGATAGATGTAGCTCGATGCAGATATATAGAGAGGTTGTAGATAGATGTAACTCGATGCAGATATATAGAGAGATGTAGATAGATGTTGCTCTATGCTGATATATAGAGACATTGTAGATAGATGTAGATCGATGCAGATATATAGAGAGATGTAGACAGATGTAGCTCGATGCAGATATCTAGAGTGATGTAGACAGATGTAGCCCGATGCAGATATATAGAGAGATTGTAGACAGTTGTAGCTCGATGCAGATATATAGAGTGATATTGATAGATGTAGCTCGATGCAGATATATAGAGAGATGTAGATAGGTATAACTCGATGTAGATATATTGAGAGATTTATATAGATGTAGCTCGATGCAGATATATACAGATATTGTCGATAGATGTTGTTCGATGCATATATATATAGAGATGTAAAGAGATGTTGATCGATGCAGATATATAGAGAGATGTAGACAGTTGTAGCTCGATGCAGATATATAGAGTGATATTGATAGATGTAGCTCGATGCAGATATATAGAGAGATGTAGATAGGTATAACTCGATGTAGATATATTGAGAGATTTATATAGATGTAGCTCGATGCAGATATATACAGATATTGTCGATAGATGTTGTTCGATGCATATATATATAGAGATGTAAAGAGATGTTGATCGATGCAGATATATAGAGAGATGTATAGAGATGTAGCTCGATGCAGATATATAGAGAGATGTAGATACATGTACCTGGATGCAGATATATACAGGGATTGTAGATAGATGAAGCTCGAATGTAATAATATAGAGAGATGTAGACAGATGTAGCTCGATGCAGAGATATAGAGAGATGTAGACAGATGTAGCTCGATGCAGATATATAGACAGATTGTAGATAGATGTAGCTCGATGCAGATATATAGAGAGATTGTAGATAGATGTATCTCGATGCAGATATACAGAGATTGTAGATAGATGTAGCTCGATGCAGATATATTGAGAGAAGTTGATAGATGAAGCTCGATGCAGATATATAGAGAGATTGTAGATAGATGTAGCACGATGCAGATATATAGAGGGATGTTGATAGATGAAGCTTGATGCAGATATATAGAGAGATGTAGATAGATGTAGCTCGATGCAGATACATAGGGAGATGTAGATAGATGTAGTTAGATGCTGATATATAGAGAGATTTGTTGATACATTTAGCTCAATGTAGATATATAGAGAGATTGTAGATAGGTGTAGCTCGATGCAGATATATAGAGAGAAGTTGATAGATGAAGCATGATGCAGATATATAGAGAGATGTAGATGGATGTAGCTCGATGCAGATATAGCGAGATGTTGATAGATGCACTTCGATGCAGATATATAGAGATATTAGATAGATGAAGGTCGATGCAGATATAAAGAATAAAGAGAGATGTTGATAGATGTAGCTCGATGCAGATATACAGAGAGATGTAGATAGATGTAGCTCGATGCAGATATATAGAGAGATTCTAGATATATGTAGATAGATGCAGGTGTATAGAGAGATGTAGCTCGATGCAGTTATATAGAGTGATTGTAGATAGATGTTGCTCAATGCTGATATATACAGAGATGTAGATATATGTAGCTCGATGCAGATATATAGAGAGATTGTCGATAGATGTAGCTCGATGCAGACATAGAGAGATTGTAGATAGATGTAGCTCGATGCAGATATATTGAGAGTAGTTGATAGATGAAGCTCGATGCAGATATATAGAGTGATTGTAGATAGATGTAGCACGATGCAGATATATAGAGATATTAGATAGATGAAGGTCGATGCAGATATAAAGAGAGATGTTGATAGGTGTAGCTCGATGCAGATACATAGGGAGATGTAGATAGATGTAGTTAGATGCAGATATATAGATTGTAGATAGGTTTAGCTCGATGCAGATATATAGAGAGATGTAGATAGATGCAGATATATAGAGAGATTGTAGATATATGTAGATAGTTGCAGATATATAGAGAGATGTAGCTCGAAGCAGATATATAGAGAGATTGTAGATGTAGCTCCATGTATATATATAGAGATATTCTTGATAGATGTAGCTCGATGAAAATATATAGAGAGATTGTGGATAGATGTAGCTCGATGCAGATATATAGACAGGTGTAGATAGATGTAGCTCGATGCAGATATATAGAGAGGTGTAGATAGACGTTGCTCGATGTAGATATATAGAGAGATCTAGATAGATGTAGCTCGAAGCAGCTATAAAGAGAGATGTAGATAGATGTAGCTAGATGCAGATATATAGAGAGATTGTAGATAGATGTAGCTCGATGCAGATATATAGAGAGGTTCTAGATAGATGTAGCTCGATGCAGATATATAGAGAGATGTAGATAGATGTAGCTCGATGCAGACATACAGAGAGATTGTAGATAGATGTAGCTCGATGCAGATATGGAGAGATATTAGATATATGTAGGTCGATGCAGATATATAGAGAGATGTTGATAGATGAAGCTCGATGCAGAGATATAGAGAGATGTAGATAGATGTAGCTCGAAGCAGATATATGGAGAGATTGTAGATAGATGTAGCTCGATGCAGACATATAGAGAGATGTAGAGAGATGAAGCTCGATGCAGATATATAGCGAGATGTAGAGTGATGCAGCTCGATGCAGAATTATAGAGAGATGTAGATAGATGTTGCTCGATGCTGATATATAGAGAGATTGTAGACAGATGTAGCTCGATGTAGATATATAGAGATATAGTAGATAGATGAAGCACGATACAGATATATAAAGAGATGTAGATAGATGTAGCTCGATGCAGATACATAGAGAGATTGTAGACAGCAGTAGCTCAATGCAGATATATAGAGAGATGCAGATAGATGTATCTCGATGCTGATATATAGAGAGATTGTAGATAGATGTAATTCGATGCAGATATATAGCGAGATGTAGCTCGATGCAGATTTATAGAGAGATGTAGACAGATTTAGCCCGATGCAAATATATTGAGAGATTGGAGACAGATGTAGCTCGATGCAGATATATAGAGAGATGAAGACAGACGTAGGTCGATGTAGATATATAGAGAGATTGTAGATAGATGTTGCTCGATGCAGATATATAGAGAGATTGTAGATAGATGAAGCACGATTCAGATATATAAATAGATGTAGATAGATATAGCTCGATGCAGATATATAGAGAGGTTGTAGATAGATGTAACGCGATGCAGATATATAGAGAGTTGTTGATAGATTTAGCTCGATGCAGACATATAGACAGATGCAGATAGATGCACCTCGATGCAGATATATAGAGAGATATTGATAGATGTAGCTCGATGCAGATATATTGAGAGATGTAGATAGATGTAACTCGATGCAGATACATAGATAGATTGTAGATAGATGTAGCTCGATGCAGATATATAGAGAGATGTAGATAGATGTAGCTCGATGCAGATATATAGAGAGATGTTGATAGATGAAGCTCAATGCAGATTTATAGAGAGATGCAGATCGATGTAGCTCGATGCAGATATATAGAGAGATTGTAGATAGATGTAGCTCGATGCAGATATAAAGAGAGATATCTATAGATGTAGAACGATGCAGATATATAGAGAGATGTAGATAGATGTAGATCAATACAGATATATAGAGAGATTGTGTATAGATGTAGCTCGATGCAGATATAGAGTGAGATTGTAGATGGATGTAGCTCGATGCAGATACATAGAGAGACTGTAGATAGATGAAGCTCGATTCAGATGTATAAAGAGATGTAGATAGATGTAGCTCGATTCAGATATATAGAGAGGTTGTAGATAGATGTTACTCGATACAGATATATAGAGAGATGTGGATAGATGTAGCTCGTTGCAGATATATAGAGACATGTAGACAGATGTAGCCCGATGCAGATATATAGAGAGATTGTAGACAGATGTAGCTCGATGTAGATATATAGAGATATAGTATATAGATGAAGCACGATACAGATATATAAAGAGATGTAGATAGATGTAGCTCGATGCAGATATATAGAGAGGTTCTAGATAGATGTAACTCGATGCAGATATATAGAGAGATGTAGGTAGATGTTGCTCTATGCAGATATATAGAGACATTGTAGACAGATGTAGCTCGATGCAGATATATAGAGAGATGTAGACAGATGTAGCCCGATGCAGATATATAGAGAGATTGTAGACAGATGTAGTTCGATGCAGATATATAGAGAGGTTGTAGATAGATGTAACTCGATGCAGATATATAGATAGATGTAGATAGTTGTAGCTCGTTGCAGATATATAGAGACATATATACAGATGTAGCCCGATGCAGATATATAGAGAGATGTAGATAGATGTAGCTTGATGCAGATTTATAGATAGGTCGATGCAGATATATAGAGAGATGTAGACAGTTGTATCTCGATGTAGATATATAGAGAGATTGTAGATAGATGTAGCTCGATGCAGATATATAGAGAGATGTAGATAGGTATAGCTCGATGCAGATATATTGAGAGATTTAGATAGATGTAGCTCAATGCAGATATATACAGATATTGTAGATAGATGTTGCTCGATGCATACATATAGAGAGATGTAAAGAGATGTTGATCGATGCAGATATATAGAGAGATGTATAGAGATGTAGCTCGATGCAGATATATAGAGAGATGTAGATACATGTACCTGGATGCAGATATATACAGGGATTGTAGATAGATGAAGCTCGATGCAGATATATAGAGAGATGTAGACAGATGTAGCTCGATGCAGAGATATAGAGAGATGTAGCTCGATGCAGATATATAGACAGATTGTAGATAGATGTAGCTCGATGCAGATATATAGAGAGATTGTAGATAGATGTTGCTCGATGCAGATATAGCGAGATTGTAGATAGATGTACCTCGATGCAGATATATAGACAGAAGTTGATAGATGAAGCTCGATGCAGATATATAGAGAGATGCAGATAGGTGTGCCTCGATGCAGATATATAGGGAGATATAGATAGATGTAGCTCGATGCAGATATATTGAGAGATGTAGATAGATGAAGCTCGATTCAGATATATAAAGAGATATAGATAGATGTAACTCGATGCAGATATATAGAGAGATGTAGATAGATGTTGCTCGATGCAGATGTATAGAGAGATGTAGTTAGATATAGCTCGATGCAGATATATTGAGAGATTGTAGATATATGTAGATTGATGCAGATATATAGAGAGATGTAGAGAGATGTAGCTCGATGCACATAAATAGCGAGATGTAGAGTGATGCAGCTCGATGCAGATATATAGAGAGATGTTGATAGATGAAGCTCGATGCAGATATATAGAGGGATGTAGATAGATGTAGCTCCATGCAGATATATAGAGAGATTGTAGATAAATTTAGCTCGATGCAGATATATTGAGAGATGAATATAGATGTAGCACGATGCAGATATATAGAGAGATTGAAGATAGATGTAGCTCGATGCAGATATATAGAGAGATGTAGATGGATGTAGCTCGATGCAGATATATAGAGAGATTGTAGATAGATGTTGCTCGATGCTGATATATATAGAGATGTAGACAGATGTAGCTCGATGTAGATATATAGAGGGATTGTAGATAGATGTTGCTCGATGCAGATATAGAGATATTGTAGATAGATGTACCTCGATGCAGATATATAGACAGAAGTTGACAGATGAAGCTCGATGCAGATATATAGAGAGATGCAGATAGATGTGCCTCGATGCAGATATATAGAGAGATATAGATAGATGTAGCTCGATGCAGATATATTGAGAGATGTAGATAGATGTAAGCTCGATGCAGATAGATAGACAGATTGTAGACAGATGTAGCTCGGTGCAGATATATAGAGAGATGCAGATAGATGTGGCTCGATGCAGATATATAGAGAGATGTAGCTCGATGCAGATTTATGGAGAGATGTAGACATGTGTAGCCCGATGCAAATATATAGAGAGATTGTAGACAGATGTAGCTCGATGCAGATATATAGAGAGATGAAGTCAGACGTAGGTCGATGCCGATATATAAAGAGATTGTAGATCGATTAAGCACGATTCAAATATATAAAGAGATGTAGATAGGTGTAGCTCGATGCAGATATATAGTGATGTTGTTGATAGATGTAACTCGATGCAGATATATAGAGAGATGTAGATAGATGTAGCTCGATGCAGATATATAGAGACATTGTAGATAGATGTAGATCGATGCAGATATATAGAGAGATGTAGGCAGATGTAGCTCGATGCAGATATATAGAGAGATGTAGACAGATGTAGCTCGATGCAGATATATAGAGAGATGTAGACATATGTAGCCCGATGCAGATATATGGAGAGATTGTAGACAGATGTAGATCGATGACGATATATAGAGAGATGTAGTCAGATTTGGCTCGATGCAGATATATAGAGATATTGTAGATAGATGTAGCTCGATGCAGATATAGAGAGATTGTAGATAGATGTAGTTCGATGCAGATATAAAGAGAGATGTTGATAGATGAAGCTCGATGCAGATATATAGAGAGATGCAGATAGATGTAGGTCGATGCAGATATATATTTATATGTAGATAGATGTAGTTCGATGCAGATATAAAGAGAGATGTTGATAGATGAAGCTCGATGCAGATATATAGAGAGATGCAGATAGATGTAACTCGATACAGATATATAGACTGATTCTTGATAGATGTAGATCGATGCAGATATATAGAGCGATTGTAGATAGATGTAGGTCGATGCAGATATATAGAGATTGTAGATAGATGTAGCTCTATGCAGATATATAGAGAGATGTAGATAGATGTAGCTCGATGCAGATATATAGAGAGATATAGATAGATGTAGCTCGATGCAGATATATAGACAGATGTAGATAGATCTAGCTCGATGCATATATATAGAGAGATTGTAGATAGATGTAGCTCGGTGCAGATATATAGAGAGATTGTAGGTAGATGTAGCTCGACGCAGATATATAGAGAGATTGTAGATAGATGAAGCTCGATTCAGTTATATAAAGAGATGTAGATGGATGTATTTCCATCCAGATATATTGAGAGGTTGTAGATAGATGTAACTCGATGCAGATATATAGATTGATGCAGATAGATGTAGCTCGTTGCAGATATATAGAGACATATAGACAGATGTATCCCGATGCAGATAGATTGAGAGATTGTACACAGATGTACCTCGCTGCAGATATATAGAGAGATGTAGACAGATGTAGCTTGATGCGGATATATTGAGAGATTGTAGATAGATTGTAGCTCGACGCAGATATATAGAGAGATTGTAGATAGATGAAGCTCGATTCAGATATATAAAAAGATATAGATAGATGTAACTCGATGCAGATAGATTGAGAGATTGTAGATAGATGTAGCTCGATGCAGATATATAGAGAGGTTGTAGATAGATGTCTCTCGATGCAGAGATATGGAGAGAATGTAGTTAGATGTAGCGCGATGCAGATATATGGAGAGATTGTAGATAGGTATAGCTATAAGCAGATATATGAAGAGATTGTAGATAGATGTAGCTCGATGCACACCTATGGAGAGATTGTAGATAGATGTAGCTCGATGCAGATATATAGAGAGATGGTAGATAGATGTAGCTCGATGCAGATATATAGACAGATGTAGCTCGATGCTAATATAGATAGATAGATTGTAGATAGATGTAGCTCGATGCACATATATAGAGAGATGTAGATAGATTTAGCTCGATGCAGATATATAGATAGATTGTAGATATATGTATCTCGATTCAGATATATAAAAGATGTAGATAGATTGATCTCGATGCAGATATATAGAGAGGTTACAGATAGATGTAGCTCGATGCATATATATACAGAGATTGTAGATAGATGTAGCTCGATGCAGATATATAGAGAGATGTAGATAGATGTAGCTCGATTCAGATATATAGAGAGATTCTAAATTTGATTCCTAACAGTTGTACTGTTTTGAAATTTTCGAAACTCGTTTGAGATTGAAATAGTTTTCTTTACCAGAAAACTGCTGAGAGGAAGACTTAAAACAAATTAAATTTTGTGAGTCAAGGAATAATCATCAGCCATACGAGCAGCATTTTCTAAAGTTTCCACTTTCTGCTCGTTAAGATACGTCTTGTCATCACCATGGAAGCAGCTCTTGAACTCTTCTATTAATACGAGCTGTCTGAGGTTATCGTAATCTTGATCAACCTTCTTGGCTGAGTACCACCTATCAAATAGTTTTTCTTTTTCCCTTGCAAATTCGACATGAGTTTGTCGAGTTTCTTTTCTACAATTCCTAAACTTTTGTCGATATGCCTCGGGTAAAAACTCATAACCCTTCAGGATGTATTCCCTAACCACATCATAATCAGGTTTTGTTGTATTGATAATGAAGTGTAGACTTCACGAGCTATGTCAATACGTACACTTTGTAATAACAAAGGCCAATGCTCTCTTGGCCATTTCAAGTTTTCAGCAATTTTCTCAAAGTGAAGAAAGTATTTATCTACTTCTTTTTCCTGAAAAGGGGGTACTAACCTAATATATCTTTGAGAGGATAAATAGATCTATATTATGCTCTCAAAGTAACATCGACAGTAAAACAGAATTGGAATATTGAGAATGATTTATTCAAAGCGAGAAATAACAAACATCATTATATTTATACAGCTTTAGGAAGCTTCTGATAATCAATCCATCAGGAGGCCATAATCGAAATAAAGATTTTCAAGGTCGAAACCGGTACAAATTGAACACACACGGGCATTTGAAATTATTATATTTTTTAAATCAGGTTCCATTAAATTTACCTTGTTTAACTATTCAACATTGTGCCATATAGAATGTAGACGAGGACATGCTTTAGCCGAACTTTTACACGTATCGGTGTTAACCATGTGACGTGGTACTACATTTGTTGGAAGAAAAGAAAAGCATGGCGTCCTGAGACGATAATAGCAGTGTATCCACAATTGAAATATTTCAGATTTTAGAAGAACTACCTAATGCAGCGCTTATATAGGCAGCATAACTGCCCTTACAAATAGAAGAGCAGATCGTAACTATTAACCGATTCGGCATTTCTGTTTTAGTGGCACTTGCATGAAAACTATGTCGCTGACATCCGTTGAACTGTCGCTTGAAAACGATACCTTTTTTGTACGTTGTATAGTATATTTTTTATTAAACTCTGGTTTAAAGCGAGCGATCCACAAGTGACTACTTGCACGAAAAGGAATATTTTGCAAAAATAAACCGCTAACAATTTATTACGTATCAAAAATATAGATGCTTCATCAACAAAGCAGGAAGGAGAGCAAGTATTTTTCCTCGCTTTCGTAAACCGGGAAACGCGACGTGATTGTTCCATTTACATTATAAGCAAACAGTATGATTGTGATTCATGCACTTAAAATTACAATGGTCGAACGATTTTACATATAATATAAAACACTTAATTTGTATGATCCAATATTTTGTTTTAGATTGAAATAAATATTTTACATGATATTTTATGGCTCTTATAAAAAATAAAAAAAGTATATTATAAATAAGTTAGTGAATATGTATTCGTGCGAACTCTTTGTTTTGGCGGGGTTACTCGCAAGCTCTTCGGTCACTGATAAAACAATTCACGTACAAATAATTTCAGGACAAAATCAATAACTCATATAATTGCGTCACATTAACGCTAACAAAATTTTAAAGAAATGCTATCAACGGAGATTCTAACTTTAAAAAATTCTCTTCCAAAAGGCAAGAGTGGAGATAAAGCATTAAAATTCGCAAAGGGTCTAACCTCTGAGAGAGAGAGAGAGAGAGAGAGAGAGAGAGAGAGAGATAAAGAGAGGGGGTGGGGTGGTTGCAGCCATTGCCTTGCCTGCATGCAACATCCCCTATTCCCCTATACCCTCTCGATTAAGCGTACATCCCCATGGTTCGTGCAGGCAAGACGATAGGTGCCGTGACCCGCGGACGCAAGTTTGAACCTCACTAGGGGGACGAATTAAAACATTATCTAACCTGTATGATAATAATCTTTCCCTAGATTTAATGTCACTCCAAATTACCACGCATTCTCCTGTAAGACCCAGGGACAGCAAAGCCTCGAGTTTTTTAATAAGAAAAATTATAAAATAGAAACTTAATAGAAAAATTAATAATACAGATTTTAGTTTCGTTTCAGTTGTTTTAAAAGTTCACGTATTCAGTAACCTTATCTTACTGTAAAGTTATATCATGGTTATCCCCTCTTGATTTGAACACCCTATAATGCAGGGTAGCTTTATATAAAAATATATTGATTCATTAAACTTCTAAATTTGGAGTAAAATTTCTATGCGAATTTAAAATAAATATTTTTGTACCTTAAATATTGTTAGTGGGTAAAGACCTTTCAATATGACCAAATTCATTTTGATAATTCAATTTTTATGTTTAAATATGAGGTAAATTACGAAGCGGAGACAAAATCTCTTGTTATGTTGCGCGCTCTTCTGAAGTTCTAACCTAGCGGTCGATTACTCTTTATCTGAAGCCATTATACGTCTTGAAATACTCACCTTCAATGGCTAACGACATAAATCAACATAACTACCTAACATGCTACCTACATTTGTTTTTAACTCGAATGTCAATGATTTTCGTCTCCTTTTGCTTGAGGATATTACTGATCTAGGCAGTGTTTGCCTTTGATAAGCGCTTCAATGAAAGCATTACTGGTCTGAAACGTAAAATCTTCACTGAACACTTCCAAGATCGAATTGCAGTGAACCAATATGGTATTCGCTCACGGTCGACTGATATTAAGTGCTAGGACTTCTCTGCTTATTTCTCCAACCACCTGTTATAGTCATATTTGTGTCAAAAGCATTTATACAAACACTCGGAGACTTCAGAAGAAAGCTTATGTCATGTAGTGGAATGTTTGGCATGTGAGTAAATAATCTATAATATCGATAAACACCTAGTGGGAAATTAACTCCTTGTAATTACCTGCGTAAGTGGCATCTGGATCTGGCCTGAAGGATCTGAGGAGCAGATGCTACGTGACCATTTACCAAATAAATATTTTTTAAAAAAACAGAGTTCAATAAGTTCAGTTGGTATCCGTTGACTCGTTACAAATGGATCAAATGTTCTGTAGCCATGACATTATCAATAAGTACAAATCAAAAAATCAACAGTGAAATAATTATGTATGCATCTGTCTCGCTGTGCATTATTTAAAATAGGAGTAAATCTATATTACAAACACATAAACACATTTGCTACTACCAACTACCACAATTACCACTACCATGAACAAGAAATAGCCTTAGGCGCGACCTTATCTGACAGACTTCCCATGACTCCAAGTGAGTGCTATCTAAAGGCATCACGTGACACTCTGGAGATTCGTCGTGATGAGCCATGTGCCAATCTTTACAACTAGTTTTGGAATAGGTACTCACTGGGACTTCAACCTCAGGATATTGATAAGCCTTATTATAAGATCTATCTGCGTGATCGGTGTTCTTACTAATAAAAAGGCAGATCATAGGAAGCAAGCATAGCTTTAAAATTTACATTACAATCATGTATCTAGCCATAAGTATTGATCCTGCGATGAAAAGAGAATGCAAAACACTTTCTTCTAGACTGTCCAAAATACTTAGAGATCATATATTTTACACACTCCCTATTGCTCTCACAATTGAAACTTTATTATCTGGCAACCCTATGTTCTCTATAGAAAATAACACGCAAATAGTTTTGTCTGTGCAAAATTTCATTTGGATGACTAAAAGATTTAAGTAATTGATTTAACGTACAGCCTTTTGAATCATCATTATTAAGTTCTTATTCTTTGTTTTATTTTATGTATGTTTGTGTATTTGTACTTTTCCTTTGTAAACACTTGTACCAGCATCCAGATTTATGATGTTATATTTTTTTTACTTTTGGGAAGACAGTGCTTTCTGCTGAATCCCCAAAATCATAGGTTTGTAATTGCATTTGACAAAGTTTCTAAAATAAATAAGGTTTAAAACAATCACAGCTGACATCTCGTGGAGCCGTTAGTATGCTGAATAACAGCGCATGACATTATGAAGATTTGTTGCACTGCGACACGTGCGCATTCTTAAGCTGTGCAAAGAAATCAGAACAGCGTTGCAAGAGATATATTTTAGCAAAAATACGCCACTTTTGTAATTTTACAATTGGTGTATACTGTTACTTCCCTGGTAAGTAGGGATCGGGATCAGTCCGATTTCCTTTAATTCGATGTCGTTCAGCTTTTGTTGTCAAATACTTCCCAGATGAGGTTGGTAAATAACACGACTCTCTGCGCAGACTATTTGATCCTGGGGTCAGCCTCGTTTTGTGCTGTAATCGAAGCTTTTTTTTTTTTTTTGCGTATGAATTTTGATAAAATGAATGATAAGTTATACATCACAGTGCTAGATCTTCTATTTCAAGTCGTTGCATTTCTTTATTTTGCGTTATTTTTTGCGAATTAATTGGAAAATAAGACCTACAGGAATATGCGTTTCTGAAAGATTGTTCCAGAAATCAACTTGTGGTGGGACGAGCGTTTCGAAAGAAGCAAGAGCGCCACCTTGGGAGCAGTTGCTTTTGTTGCAACATTTATTTCTGTTCGTATACACCTCATGTAAACTTCTAGTTCACACAAATTTTGCAAAGAGTATGAAAAACATTGGATATTTATACACGTTATAAGAAGAGCTCATTTCGTAATCGCTACAGCTACAGCGACTGCTATACTCTCGTCATTCGTCACTACTGCTGCCATTAATACTTCCACGACCAGTACTACTATTACATTTTTGATGCTGCTGCTGTTGTTATATGTTGCTTGCACTTGAATGCAAAAGAGGAAGTACATGAGCAACAACAAAAGTAATTTGAGGCGATATAGGACTCTACGGTAAATAATATTAGACCGTAGGTTTACGTTGAGGGCTCTACTGGAATTTAACATTGAGGGTACATTGTTACATTGTTAGAAGTGGTTGACCTCATGTGGGGTTACATTGTGACATTGTTAGAAGATGTTGACCTTAATAATTGAAAATTGTGTGGGGCTCTACGGGAAATAACATTAAAAAATAGCAGATATTAAAAGTATTTCTAAAATTACAAAACTCGTACGGACTTTAGCCGAGACTAAAAAATGTCAGGAAAAATTAAAAAATATGCTGAGACTGAAAGTAATATTAAAATTTCTAAACTAATACGGGTTTTAGCGGAGATTAAAAAGAAATTCCACACAAAAGGGAAAAAATTTATATAGAATTTTTACAAACTGGAACAAAATGTTAAAAGTACAAAATTGACAAATTTACTTTTGTTTACAAATAAAAACAAAAAATTATACGAATTTAGCAAAGACTGAAAAATATTCAGACAAACTTTAAAATTGCCAATTTTTTGTTTTTACAAATTGTAAAAATAAAATTCAAAATTTTAAGCAACAAATTTTACAAATTGTGAAAGATATGTATAAAAAGGTACAAATTTCACTCCCTTTTGAGTGGCCAAGACCCCACACTTATTAACCAACGAAAAAGGTTGAGTGACCTATACCCAGTCATTTATTATGCAACACCCCACACTTTCTATCCAAAACGCCATTGTTTTTGTCCTTAAAAGTGTGTTTGGGTATCTTATCCATATTAAAAGAACAAATCAAAACAAAGATACACTTACGTTTTTGGTATATTCTCGTGAATAAGAATTACAATGAAATTTCAAAACACATTAAAATGTCCATTTATGCTTCTTGTTTACTCTTGTCTCTTTTGAATTTCGTCACTGGCATTGGTACTTCTGATATTTTTTCAGTTTGGAATGTATTTGCTGGAAAGGGTTTTTCTTCAGCTATTTCTGAAATCTTCTTTTTTCACATTCCTGGAACACGCTCTAAAACCATGTCATTTTTCTTGACATTGATAACAGGTATCTTTACTTTTGTCTCTCTTTTCTCCTGTCTTAGAGCTTCCTTTTCTTTGGCGTTGTAGAGATGCTGTAGCCCATTGTCACTAAAAACGGTGTGAACTTTTTATTTTTTATACATATCTTTCACAATTTGTATTTTTCTTTTAAATTGGCATTTTTTTTCTTCACTATTTGTAAAAACAAATTGCAATTTTTATATTTGTCCAGACATTTTTATGTCTTTGCTAAATTCGGTATAATATATTTATTTTTTTCTTTAGTGAAAAAAAATGTAAGGTTGTCAGGTTACCTTTTTAATTTTTTTTTACAATTTGTAAAAATTTATTTTACAAATTTTTACAGTTTTAGGGGAATTTCGTTTTTATAAATGTCAACTAAATTCTGTAATAGTCTAGAAATTGTAGAATTACTGTTAGTCTGGACCATATTTTAAACTTTTTCCGGATATTGTTTGGTCTTTGCTAAAGTTCGTATGAGTTTCGGAATTTTAGTGCTACTTTTAGTCTCAGCCATTTTAATCTAATATTTCAGATCTTTCTAATCTCCGCTAAATGCCGTGACTGTTTCGGAATTTTAGTACTACTTTTAGTCACGTCTATTTTAGTGTTATTATGAGTTGGTCCTCTTGATTTAAGCTATTTACAACATCAGCGCAATATATGCAAATTTACTGACACCTTCAACATGATCTGAGGTATAGGCAATGCTTTATATATAAATCTTGAATATATGCCTATAGCCACTAGGCAGCAGGTCGTTACCCACAGAGTGTTGATGGTATAATATGGGGTGCTGGATAGTGGATGACTTGGTGTTGGTCACTACGCACGTCATGTTGATGGTATCGTGTAGGTATTGGTGACTGTAAACGGCTCGTTGGGTAGTAAGTGTAGGGTATTGGTCACTACACAAGGCGTGTTGATGATATAATGTCGGATAGTAGATGACTGGGTGTTGATCACTACACACGTCATGTTGGATAGTAAGTGTGCGGTTTTGATCACTACACACAGCGTGTTTGATATTATCTATGGGATGTTGGATAGTAATTAAACAGTGAGTGTTAGATAGTAACAAAAAAGTGGTTGTTGGATAGTAATCAAAAAGTGGCTTTTGGATAACAGATCACTAAGTATTGGATAGTACAAAGCGCAATGGTAAATTACGGTAAAGCCCTCAAGGGGCCCACTAATGTAAACCTACTATGTAATGTTAATTCCCGTAGAGCCTTATACATTTTTCAAACATGGAGTTGTGATGTTTTATTCCTGCAGAGCCCTCAAGTGTCCCACCAATCTAAACCTATGCCGTAATATTAATTTCCGTAGAGCGAGGCATAATGTTAAATTCCCGTAGAGCCTTCAAGGGACCCACCATGCAAACCTATGGCGTAATGTTAATTCCCGTAGAGCCCGATAAATGTTTCCATTATTGAGGTAAAAACTTCTAACAATGTCACAATGTAACTCCATTTGAAGTCAACCACTGCTAACAATGTAACAATGTATCATCAATGTTTAATTCCGGTAGAGCCCTCAAGAGGCGCACGATGTAAACCTACGGCGTAATGCCAATTCCCGTAGACCGTAGACCGATATCTCCCCACATTATTACTAACAATGTATGTTACGTGTCACACATTTCTTAACGTGGTATGGGAAATAATAGAAATCCTTCGTGCAAAGACGTGTCATCAAGAGTACGGACCAGTATAGATACGAAATTGGGGTAGGGGATCAGGCCTCAGAGAAATAATAAGCTTGGTAACAGTAAAAAAGAAAATGATGGATGTAATGGTTGAGATTGTGCACGTGATTTAAGAGTCAGCCTGACAAATATCTTAAAGAAAGCACGTCTTGCTGACAAGATCTGACATTATTCAACAAATTCAAAGAGAGAGAGAGAGAGAGAGAGAGAGAGAGACCTCGAAACACCATCACTAGATTGCAAGAAGCGCCAATGGATAAGATCAATTATTGAAATGACATCACTGCAACAACGTTTCGAAGAAAGCATATCAAATTTTCCAAGATTACACATCACCCCAAGAAATAAAATATTATGTCATGACGCTATGCAAGACAAGTGCGTAAAGTGCAAGGTATCTTGATGTACTTCAAAGTCCTTTTACTTTACCACTTTGCTTTGTTTTTAAATAAAATCAGGGACTTTTTCATTTTATACTAGAAATAGAATCGTATACTTATTTTCATTTAAACTCAAATTTATGAAGTTAGATTAATAATGCCATTTCTTCTCCTTTAGGCTCGCAATAAGGAGATAATATCCAATTTGTGTCATAAATTACATAAATGAAAAATTATGTAAAATCTCCCATTTATATTACACAACAAGAGACAGAGAGACGGGTAAAGCAATAGCTTTTCAAATAGTTAGCAAAGCGCCCTGATTGATAAGGGCAAATATTTCCCACAATGGAAGAGAGAGAGAGAGAGAGAGAGAGAGAGAGAGAGAGAGAGAGAGAGAGAAGGGTGAGGGAGAAAAAGAAAGATCTGGACTCTATCGAGACACCCAATTCCTGCAATTATGGA
The DNA here is from genome assembly GCA_029931535.1 of Margaritifera margaritifera. NCBI lineage: Eukaryota > Metazoa > Mollusca > Bivalvia > Unionida > Margaritiferidae > Margaritifera > Margaritifera margaritifera. The sequence continues at coordinate 7,211,635 of JAQPZY010001693.1, read as the reverse complement.
TTGTGAAACGCCCCATTTCTGCAATTAGGGACTGTGAGACGCGCCAATTATTTCACACACGTAGAACTGTCATAGTTAATGAAATTAATGAAGTTAATAACATTAAATTTTGATATATACTAGGTTGGCGCTAAAGTTTGAACAGAAAGAGTCCAAAATTACTAAGATATACTGTTTTTATTAAGTAAAAGAAAGAAGCCAAATGGCAATTTTAGTGCCTTCTAGTGCTAACGTAGTATATCTTTTGATTCACCTCAAAATAAAATAAGATATTATTTGTTTTCCTTGATACATGTATTATGAATCATACATTCTTAGGGATAATACAAGATCTAAAATCTGTTATGGTGAAGAAAAAAAAAAATCCGAGGAGGGGCCAAATATCGGGACCTTGTTTTTCTGTGGCTCCACCTACTGGGAAGATAACTGGCTACGATCCCTCGTTTGATGCGCTAGATCTTACGCCAAGCCAGAAGACTATCAGCAACTGAAGTGAGTGAAAAAATATTTGCCGGTAGAAAGGTACAATAAGAGTATTTGTAATGTTTACATGCATCACTACAATAATTAAGTATATATATTATGTTGGAAATAGTAGCATTTGAATGAAATGACTGAAATGTTTAATGCAAGTAACCTTGACATGATTGATTTTCTTCGGGACTACAGTAAGATGGAATAACAACTGATTGGCTAAATTAGTGTAGTGATACCTCATAGAGGCTCTTACACAACTACTCATTTCATATCAAATTTATGAAGTTAGCTGAATACAATTATATGTCACGTGTTGCTTGCAGCGTGTGGTATATTCATTATTCAAAGAGTTTTGTAAATTTTACATAAAATGAGCACAAGTATCATATATCTTTGAGAACTTTGCATTATTCAATGGCATGGCTATTTTAGTTAGCTAAGTGTTACGCCACAGTGTGGTGAACGATTTTTATGTTATAACGTTATAACACTAATAAAGGTGACTTTGTTGTGTTTATCTGTTTATATTAACTGCTAACAATTTTGAAGAAGCCTATTAGATTCAGATAAAGGATTTATTTTAGGTTATGATGTGTCAAAATATAAAGAATTAACTGGTGTACATTCCTAACATAATGGATACATAACACTAGAGGCAGATGTCATTAGGGAAATATTTTAAAGGGGATGACAAACAAAATACCAACGACAATTTAACAGGCTGCAGTGATGATTATAATGATACTATTACAACAACAACAACAACAATAACAATAATTATTACTACTACGACTGCTAGTACATCTACTACAATTTCTACTATTACTAATGAGTTATAATGACACTATTACAACAATAACTACTACTACTACGACTGCTAGTACATCTACTACAACTTTTACTATTACTGATGTATTATAATCATACTATTACAACAACAACAATAACAATAACTAATACTATACTACTACTACTAATATTACTACTGCTACGACTGCGAGTACATCTACTACAACTTCTACTATTACTGATGTATCTGCTATTATTATTACTACGGTGACTAATACTTTTTACTCTGAATATATTAACCACGACAACGATTATGTTGATTATGATGACAATGACGACGACAGTGATGATTAACGTCATGTTTAAATTGATTTATGCGAATTGTTGTAAAACGAAGAAATTAGTTTAATTAGTACGTGTTAGCAAACCGATAGCAAAAGGTCATCTGATCAAATACTCAAGCTTTCCTAAACAAAGAAACGGGGGTTGAGAAGCTGTGTTTTGGGGTTTATGAAGATACTTAGTGTTTGTGATTGTGAACTTTTTGAGTATTTATCACTCTACTTCTCCACGTCACAATGCTTTACTCTTAAAGTTTGCATCGACTCATCATTCTCAGCATTATGCTATCCGATTATTTTTTTCCTATAAAATGTCTAAATATCTTCTGATTCCAAAACAGAGACAGAGAAATAGATACATACATACATACATACATACATACATACATACATACATACATACATACATACACATGCATACCTACCTACCTACATACGTACGTACGTACCTACATTCATACATACGTACATACCTTCCTACCTACCTACCTACATACATACATACATACATACGTGCGTACGTACGTACATACATACATACATACGAGTGTCCAAAGACATTATACAGTTAGACTCAGTTTTAATTAGATGTTCAGATATTGTTGACTAGAGTTCAACTTTATTGATGCACATTTAAAATCATTTTATTCCTTCATTTTTATCTCTCATTGTTTTTATTTATTAAAGCTCACCATAGAACTTGTATAGCAGCCCAATTATGATTTTCAATATCTAAACAGTTGAAGGGGGGGGGGTCTACCGGCATACGTATGGGGCAATCATAGCATAGGTACCAAGAAATAAAGCCAATAAGAAGATAGCCAGTGAGAGATCTCGGGGCCTAGTCAAATTTATATTGTAGGGACTCTTTTTGGCATGTGCCCACTTCCAGTACGACTGCTTAAAAGCACAACAACAACAACAACAACAAAAAACACGAGGCCGCTTCTGATTTACTGCATAATACACAAAAGAACACGAGCCCACTTTTCAACTAATGGCTAAAAACACGGCAGTTTCCTATACCTTACTACTTGACCACTTGCCTTACTACTGCAAAAAATAGCTCCCAAACCCCCCTCCCCTCATTTCCTAGACATTACTACTAGATCGCTTTTCTTGCTACTACACACAATAAATGAAAACCTAAAAGATAGTATTTAATTGCCTCTACCGTCTTAGAATGACTCTCAAAAAAGGGCTTGCAGGATTTGAAATATATTCAGCAAAGACCTATGTATGTATGCATGTATGTATGTATGTATGTATGTATGTATGTATGTATGTATGTATGTATGTATGTATGTATGTATGTATGTATGTATGTATGCATGCATGCATGTATGTATGTATGTATGTATGTATGTATGTATGTATGTATGTATGTATGCATGCATGCATGCATGCATGCATGCATGTATGTATGTATGTATGTATGTATGTATGTATGTATGTATGTATGTATGTACGTACTAAAATAACTACATATCGTTTTGTACATAACGGTGACAAGAATATATATATTGAATTGTACTGAACAAATATTTAGGTGCACTCATTGTTTTGGCGGGCCGACTCGCAGCCAATGCCAAAACAATTTGTCCACACGAATATTTTTCAGTACAAATTCCAAATTCCTCACAATGGGTTACCTCCCTAGGGCAGGATAGTGCCACTGCCAAAGTGTAGTATATTTAGTGGTAAAATGCCACCTGGAGAAAACCGTACTCTTTGATAATTGCATCACATCCAATTTAGACTGGCTTTAGTACAGAATACAAAGATTTTGCCTAATACGTAGCAGGAAAAGTGATGAATTATTTTAGTGCAGTGATGGAGAACAGAGCTGACGATGTTATGAGGTAGCAGGCAGCAGATGTCACAATATACCACTGATGTCACAATGAAGCAGCTCGGAGACACCATACAGCATACGTGGTCTGATTATTTTTCCTTCGTTTTTGGTCGGATTTCAATGTGTGATAAGATAAATATGGTAGGGTCCAGTCAGTGTGCAAGTGTACCAATGAGTGGAGACGATAGACTAAGATTTAGATGACCCTAGGGTCAAAACAGCCTTACGGCTGCGGTATCTTCCGAAAAAGTATTAGCTGTGAGGAGCGTGTACAGATTTAAAAACACACACTACACGCATGCGTGGAAACGTTATGTACATATTGCCATTGCTTGGAAATGACAAATCATCGTATTTACATTAATACATTTTCCTACTCTGGAACTGACTGAGTTTTCTGTCATGTTACTAGCTGCACGTCAAACTGATATATAATTTGTAAACATCGTAAATTCTAGGGACAACTTTTGGTTCTCAATCGGTTTCCAGTGTTCTAACGGCCAAGCCTTGTCTGTATCAATTCCTAACAAATACAAACAGCAAGCGCCCCCCCCTTCCCTTTAGTTAAAATCAAAATTTTACAACCCCGTATAAAAACTCCGATTAGAAGTTCAAACACTGTAATCGCTTCTCCTTCCTCCACTCCAACAATAAGCTCTAACCAAATAAAGCAAATGGCAGGCTTTACGAGCAACTCTACTTTCATGAATTACTGCATTTCTGCTTCTATTGTGTTTGCAGAAGCAAACACTTGTTACTCAGGGTCACGATCATATGACGTATAAGCAGCGGATATAAATAAAAATGGACGATTTTTTTTAAAAGATTGAAATGCGTAGAATGCAACAATGAATGCTAGGCATGTGAAATATATTGCTCAGTAAAAAAAAATCATTATGACTCTCGTTAACCCTTGTATCGTACGGAAGCCCGTTAGCGCCAGGTGGAAAAAATAAAATTTGCGTTTTTACGAGATAACATTGCATTATTACGAGATAGTATTGCGTTATTACGAGATAGCACTGAGTTATTACGAGATAGTATTGCGTTATTACGAGATAGTATTGAGTTATTACGAGATAGCATTGAGTTATTACGAGATAGCATTGAGTTATTACGAGATAGTATTGCGTTATTACGAGATAGTATTGCGTTATTACGAGATAGTATTGAGTTATAAAAAGATAGCATTGAGTTATTACGAGATAGCATTGAGTTATTACGAGATAGCACTGAGTTATTACGAGATAGTATTGGGTTATTACGATATAAAATGGAGACTCATTTTTTATATATATGATTTACGTCTAGACTGATTTATAGAACATGGCGGATAAATTGGACATATCCACTTTGATAAGATTCTATTTTAGATTAAATGTTTCACAAAAATATATATTAGAACTTTTAGCATATAATCATCAAATCGTAATAAGCAGACGCACATTGCAAAGAAAACTGAAGAATATTCAACTCTACAGGAAGAAAAATAAGACAGATCTAATTCAGGTGGCCACATTTCTTCAGAAAGATATAGAGAAGTCTGGTTGTTTGCATGGATACAGGTGGATGTACACAAAATGTTTTGGTGAGGGTCTTGTTGTCGATCGGGAAAGTGTCAGAGTTCTGTTACAAATTATTGATCCTCAAGGGGTCGAATTGCGGAGAAGCCGCCGCTTGAGATGCCGCACGGACTTTAGTCATGGGCCCAACTATACGTGGCATATAGATTCTTTCCGGATAAACATTTATTACGATTTTGCTTCCTGGAAATTATTCAAGTGAGTATTTGTTAATATACGAGTTATTTTAATATTGAAGTCCTATCGTATCGTATGCATGATTTAGTTAAGAAATGGATAATCGGAAAGGAATATAAGCTTGCCACTTCGCTTCTCATCCAATTTACATTTACGTTTATAAATCAGTATGAGAGCACGCCATGCTTGTCTCCTCTTTACGGGAGAAAAATATTAGACATAGCGATTACTCAGTCGTCGTTGCCTGCATTTTCCACGGCGTCTTTTTTGTGTTTTTTATTTTATTTTTTGTATTTTTTTTTTGTTTCTTTTGTTTTTCTTTGCCCTATAATCCAACACTACTCTTTGGAACTTTATGACGTTTTCAATAGTTAATGTTGAGGGAGTGTGTGGGTGTGGGTGTGTGTGCTCTTTTCCATGAATGTGTAGTCCTTTGTGATAGGATGTTAAAGCAACCACTAATTTCTGCATATTTTGTTACAGTATATTGTAAATTTGCATGAATTATGCTGTTATATTTGGATTATTGTGTATATAACCAGTTCATATTCTTTCTAAACCAACCTTGCGCTAGAGTCATGCCCTTGGGTTATATCCCATGGTATATTCCTGTCCCTGGGGGCAAAACCCCGTAGTTACAAGTAGAAAATCATGGAGATACCCACTATATAGCTATATATACACTTTCTCAACATACGTTAACCAATGTATATATGCATGAAGTCAGCACATGCCACTGGGTCTCTTCCTGCCCTATTGGAAAGGTTTCAAGGTCATGACTTTCAAACCATTATCATTACCCTCCTGGAACCGGCTGCTGGGTCATGACTTCAAAACCATTGATTGACATTCCCACGCTACATTTAATGGACACTTATGGAAGTAACGACAACGTAGCAGACACAGGCAGAAAAAGGCAAGACATAGCCTTCTGCGGATCTGTATTATTTATTTATTTATGAAAGATGCCTGTGTAAAGAATTTCTATAAAAATTGCAACGTTAATTATGAGTAATGATTTCATGTGCAATTTTATAAAATGTGCAATACTACCTTTAAGTTTCTTCATCGTAAACAGTAAGGAAAAGAACTGAGACGAAGGTTGAAAAAAATAAACACAATAATTTCATGAATCAACAGGAAGAATAATGTCTTGTCACAGACAGCCAATACTGGAACTGCATTCAGTTTTAGTCAATGTTTGTCATTGACATAATTATATTTGTTTATGTATTTATTTATATTTTTTATTTATTTATTTATTTATTTATTTATTCATTTTTTTTAAATACAGTACTCGAAATGAAAAATACGGTATAGAGAAGATGATTTCACAATATTCAATTGACATTTTACAGGCTGAACTAGATAGCGCCGCTGAAGTGTGGAACACGCATCACAACCGAAGTAATCGGAGTACGGGAAGGTGTAAATTTGTACCAGGAACTGAGAGCATGTATAAAAAAACACTATAAGAACAACAACATCATTGATGAAATAAATTATCTGCGAACTACAAACTGTACTAAATCTTGTATATCCCTTGTTTCGACCACATATATTATGGACTTTATTGAATAACGATGCAGAGTATCGTTATATATATATATATATATATATATATATATATATATATATATATATATATATATATATATATATATATATATATATATATTGAAGCACAACAAGATCTTATGTTTGTATTTGGTTAATCTTACTTCTGTATATTGTTTTCTTGAGTATTTCAGTCCTGTTTCAAGAGAAATATGGATTAAATTGCATGTATATGTACCGAAGTGCACACATCCGTACTCCATTTTATGTATGTATTCGTGCTGATTCTTGTTTCTTTGTGAATCATATGTGCTCATTGGAAAATGTACAAAAGATTAAAAACTTAACTCTAGCACAAACAAAATGAAATACAGAATGAGGAAGTTCTTATGTACTGCTTGTAAAGGTGGATTGCATATCGAAGTGACCATAGTATGAGTACTGATTTAGAAATCGGTTTAAATACAACAGTTGATCCAATTCATTAGGAGAAAAATGTTGGTCACTGTGACCAGCCATTGACTGTATAATTTGTTCATTGCACAGTTTTATGACTTCACTAGGTTTCCTGACACTAATATGAACAATGCAGGAGAATCGAAGCCTCAGGCCCAATCTTAGCTGTTGTAAAATTTGTACTCAATGTTTCAACATGCATCACCTAGCAAAAGGAATGGTATCAAGATATGTACTTACATACAATGGTTCAGTAGCTTCATTGATGGCGACAGTGTCTTGAAAGGGCGCATCATATTTTTTTCTTTAAAAGAATAGTGGGTGTGGGTCGATTCATGGAATTCGGGGACCTATTTGCATTATACGTGACACTATTCATGTTCCAGTAAACGCGTTTTCCAGTTCTCTCGCGTATGATAAGAATAATCATTCCTCTCTTAATCGTCGCTACAAAAGGCAGTTTACATCAAGTCCGTCTGCTATTGTAATAGTGACTGTATACGTATTATTAATTAATTTGACAGAACGTTCTTTTAAAAACGCGTAAGGCTTACGTAGGCATGATAAAGTGAGGAACTTTCTGTTCATTACACATCTATACAGTTTATGATAAAAAGATCTGGTATTGAGAAGATCTTTAAAAATTTACTCGTTAGGATCGAAAAGCAATGTACATTTTTCTCGACCATAATCGAATGTAAATATTGATGCAAGTGCATTAACTCCGGAGATACTCGGAAAGAAATTGACCAGACCGATAGGCAACACGTCCAGGCTTCAGAACCACTGGGTAGAGCATTTACCGGCATAGTACAATCCTGAGAACGACTAGGTTGAACATTTACTTGCATAGTACAGAACTACTGGGTTGAACATTTACTTGCATAGTACAGGCTTCAGAACTACTGGGTTGAACATTTACTTGCATAGTATAGGCTTCAGAACTACTGGGTTGAACATTTACCGGCATAGTACAGGCTTCAAAACTACTGGGTTGAACATTTACCGGCATAGTACAGCAGGGCCGTATTATCCATTAGGCACAGTAGGCACAGTGCCTAGGGCCCCCAAACATTTAGGGGCCCCTGAAGCTTTCTAAAATGTCTTTGAAACTTGTAAATTACAAAAATTTTGAATTAAGAAATGAACAATAGCTAAATTAGAATTCAAAACTTTTAGGGGTCCCCTAAAGCCCGTGGAGAGGCCTATATGTAAACATAAAAAGAAATTGAAAATCCGCTAGGCCTATAATATTGTTATTTTCATGAGAGGCCCCCAGAAAAAAGGTGCCTAGGGCCTACGAGAGTCTTAATCCGGCCCTGTAGTACAGGCGACCTGTGTATTATCTTCACTACAAGAAAGTGAAGCTGTACAAGATGATTATGTTAAGTCTATAAATTATCTACCAAACCTGTAATGGTATGTTGGTGGTTTGGGGTCTGATTGTAACTATTCATAAAACATTGCCGTTATTGCAGACAGATTCTCCGCAACACATCAGTGAACACAATGGCCGGTTTTCGACACATACCTGTGTTTCTCGCAGCTCTTCAGTTACGGTCCTTTAAAGATCTCTTTGAAATAAATTTACAGCATATTTCTGTATCCAATTCGATTTTAGACAACTTGTACATAGGCATCAAATCGTATGACCCTAGCGTTCGTCGCCATTTCGAATAATCGGTTTCATCAGCTGATAATCGGTAGTTCCATCGATATCAAGTGACCAATAAGTTGCAGCTTTCGTTCCTTGGAAACCTGAATTTGGATATTTTTTTTTTCATGTTGTTCGAAAGTATGTGTATTTGCCATTTGACTGTCAAGTAGTGAATATATCGTCATGTGACTATTATCACGGTTCAAACAACGCTCCAAATTACAAAATGGATAGAATGAGTCGGTGTGATATCAAGCACAAATTTAATATACGCGTAAACAAACAGGATAAGCAGTGTCACTATATGCAGTCAATACGGTGCTGAAAAGCTCTTTTCATAACGTTATAAACATCACCGATTAAAACGTCGTTTATGCACATATAAAGACTTCTGTCTTATGGCCCCAACGTGATAATTCCCTTCCATCAATGTTATATTCATGCGTAATATTCTTTTCACATATGGGGCCAGGTTAACTCAATAGTATAGTAGAGTGCCGAACTTGTGAGCAAAGAGTCTAAAATTTGAATCTGGCCTCGGCCAGCATGGGTCGGCTGCTTTCAGAACTGGTGTGCAAAGGTTTTAAATTCGAACCCAACGGGGGCTAGCCCGCATCAGCTTTTGTTGCCAGTTCTTGGACAGGATACTTCACTGTTGTCTATATTCTAAAAAATCTATAATGAATAAATGGTATCCAAGTTTGGCCTAAATTTGTTCTAAAATATGACCTCCAGAGTAGTTGTAGTTAAAAGCAATAACTGGCTGTAACTGGCAAAACCGAATTATTATGATCAAAATCTAAATTATATACATTCAGAATTTTAACTTGAAGTGGCATTGGCTGCATTTGTCTGTAATTTGTATGTATTCAAACTTACGTTTAAAGATAAGTATATGGTTATGCGAACAAATAAACAACATTGGTGATAAATTACATTGGGCTGAAGCAAATTAAGGCTCGGACGGGTTGTAAGATTAAAATAATTTTCAGCCGCTTCTTTTTTCTATAACTTTAACTTTTAAAGTTTCTAAATACCTTCGAAATTTTAAAGATTTCAACAGTGAATGGTGATATAATTTAAATTGTTCATCTAGAATTGTCCTAATTTGTAGCTTGCGCCTCTATCGGATTTTTCTCAACAAGCTAGTTAAACTGACCTCAATTTCAAGTCGGAAAAAAGTACGTACAAAATCAGCAGTAAAATTATACTCGCTTAAGTTTGACAAACTCGATGCTGATGAGGTCTTGGGTTCTGGCGTTTTTCAAAATACATGTATTTTGCAAAGTTTGTCGAAATATATTTTGCTGTGCTTTTGTGATGAACTTTCTCAACTGAGAAATATTGGGAGAGACACAAACGTGTTGCTTCCAAGACTTTATTCCAAGAAGTGACAAGTACACAAAATTAACAAGGCGGGTCCAAAGTAGCGCATGCGTATTTAAGTTGTAAGGGAGAAAGATGTTCACATAATATGTAGAGCGTATATTCTATTTCAATAATACAACATATTCAAAAAAATATTACAGCTCTTCATACAAAGTATGGATAATGAAATGCTCGCTAAATTTTTTCCTAGTTCTTTCCTCTGTCTCTGATAGTGGTACTCACTTGGTTCAGTAATTATTAAAAGGTGAGATCTCAATGGTTTACAATTGGTATCAAAGTCGTGTGTGTGTGCTTTAGGTGGTGGTAAGAATAGAGCAACTGGCACCATTTCAGTGACATATCTGATTTCATATTTCCATGCCCCGTCAGTGTGTGTGCGTGTGTGTGTGTATATAATATAATATGGGGATGTCAATAGTCTCTATGTAAGGAGCAGGGGCAACTACTTCTAGGGTTGGGGTGGTGTGTGTGTGTGTGTCTGTGTGTGTGTGTGTGTGTGTGTGTGTGTATAATATAATATGGGGATGTCAATAGTCTCTATGTAAGGAGCAGGGGCAACTACTTCTAGGGTTGGGGTGGTGTGTGTGTGTGTGTCTGTGTGTGTGTGTGTGTGTGTATATATAATATGGGGATGTCAGTAGTCTCTATGTAAGGAGCAGGGGCAACTACTTCTAGGGTTGGGGTGGTGTGTGTGTGTGGGGGGGTACGGACAATCAATGAAACAAATGTTTTGGCACAAGAATTTGTCTATTTATGCCAATTACGATGTGCAGTTATGGTTATAGTATGGACATTTCAATAGTAACCAAGTTATGACCCAGGGGCTAATTTCAGGGAGTGGGGACCAATATCAGTTGCACATCTTGATTCATCTTTTCAGGCACAGTGTTGATATAATTCATGGGAGGGAATCTCTATGGTTTCCAAGTTATGAGTCATGGGTTCAGTTCCGGGTTTGGTGGGGTGGGTGGGGTTTGCAATAGACCCATAGGCAAATTTAAAGTGTATATCTCGTTAGGTGCCAAAAATAAAATCATCAGTGGTTGTCTGCCCTCAAATTTTCATTCAAATATATTATGCCAATAATGACAATTTTTGACCTTTTCCTCTCCTCCCTGATACCCAAGGGTGTGCATGTGTGTTTAGAACTAAAACATTAATTTGGGTCATGCCACTTGACATAATGTAAAACTAGTCCACTAGTGTTTTTTGTTTTGTTTTGTTGTTTTTTTCATTACAGATGTAAACTATCATAATTTCTCACAATGTTTACAAAAGTGTAGGATAACAATTATTGGAGCTCAAAAAGTCTACACAACATAAAATACAATCCTATCCAGTATCAATAATTCTCTGTCTTCATACTTGCAACTGTAATATGTTTCATCAAATATAAAAATGTTACTTTTCAAAATTTTAGACTGCAATAACTGGTAGTTTGGTAACAGTCTGATTCAGTTTCTCACCCATAAGTATCTCTACCAATAATAATGTACAATAAATACATGACTATAAACATAAATGTATTTTATGTGCATTTTAGTTTGATGTTACTTCATTTCTGTAATAATGTACAGAACATAAGAAATATTTTATTAAAATTACAGCTGTCAGTGTATTCTAGTTTCCTCAGTGCATTTATTTTGGGTTCCATAAACCTGAGAGCGCATGTTTCTAATTGTGTCACATGCAGTATCATTGACCCAGTATTAACTCATGGTTGTTTAAACTTTCATGTGTCTTCATCATCATCTTTATTTCCTTCCGTAGAAGATTGCATGATATAACAATAAATCATCTGAATACAATCAATAAATAAGTACCAAAATAAAGAAATGAATACAAAACAAACAAACACGAGTTCAAAAAAAAAAAATAAATAAATAAATAAATAAATAAATAAATAAGCAAACTGAATCCGGGGCGCCGTAGAACCAACATCAATTACTTCGTGCATACAATAATGTCAAGAGATCTAAGGTGTGAATATCATAACATTGTTCGTCTGTGATATAAAATAGAATACTAGAATACAAATTCTTACAGTATATCCATCATTAAAGTGTTCCTCAGCTGCATAAGTTGCAAATTTAAGTACCTTATTTGCAGAAGATAGCTGCACACTGCATGACAAAGTATGCTGCATACAGGGCGAATAACTTAGAGTTTTCTTTGTCGATTACACCTGCTGGTAACCTTTTACCTAGAAGATATTGCAGTAGCAGCTCATCTTCTGCATTAAATAACGTAATATGCAGGCTCAGTGGAAATTTATCAGTAAGGAAATCACAGAAAGAGTTTCTGAAATTCGACATATAAGGACAAGCAACACAACAATGAAGTATCAAGTCTGTATAAACATTCCCACATCGAATACACATATCGAGCTGTGTTTGAGGAACAGCAGCCCATAGTTTAGCTACATATGTAAATACCTTAGTGTGCTGTCTGGTTTTAGCCGACTGCCATACTGAGGCAGGTCGCAAGGATTCGTGTATCGCAGAGAATCTATCAAAATCTGCTTGATTAGATATACGAACTCTCCAGAGGCAATTTTTGACCTTACAATTTCTTTCCAATTTTGTTTATCTGGAATTTCGGAATGCTGCAAATAATCAGTTAGATACTCAAGCAAATCAAACTTCTTTAACGTATAATATAGATTTGAAATTAACCCGTAGCTTGACACGCAACGTTAAACACACGTTTAGTATGTACGTTATTAGGCATCAAACACAATCTGTGTAAAAACATCAATTTTCTTCTATCAATTTCGGACTGAGCTGATGTCCATCCTAACATTCCCAGAGCGATGTTTGATCTTGTATGTGTTGGGAAGCCTTGTAAATGTTTGGCAAAATACCTCAGAGTTTTATCCAATGAAGAGAGGTCACTTTTTGAAATATTAAACCATAATTCACTTCCATAAAACATTGAAGGAAAAATTACCTTTTTGATCACATTTGCAGCAACCAAAAGATTTAAATCATTAGGTTTAATGCCAATACCAAACAGACCGTGAAAAGATTTTTTTCCCTTTTTTGCATGCATCGAGTATTGCGTCATGCGACGTCAGCTTTGAGTTAATCCGGTGTCCCAGGTGTGTTGCCGAATCAGTAACCGGCAAACATGACGGCCCAAGATACCATTTCATTTTGACATAATTCTTGTATTGGGGACCGAAAATGATAATGTATGACTTTGTGACACTAAGCTCAAATCGCCACTTATTACTGTAGGCGTATGCTATATCTAACAGCTTTTGTAGATTGCTAGGATATATAGCCAAAAGTGAAATGTCATCAGCTAGGGTTGGATTTCCTACAGCTAAGGATCCAATCTTTGCTCCAAATCCACTATTCTCTAACTGGAGCAGCAAGTCATTTATAAATATTGTGTACATCAAGGTTGATACCCCCCCCCCCCCCGTCTCACTCCTTGGCCAATTGAGAACCAGTCCGAAAATTGCCCATTGACAAGGACTTTGCTCTGTAAATTTATATACATGTTAAAAAATATCAAAAGGGATTTACCCGTAATTCCCAACATGAATAATTTAAAAAGTAACCCTTTGTGCCACACGGTATCAAATGCCTTTTTTGTATCAAGAAAAGCAGCAAAAACCCGTGAACCCATGTTTACGTTATATTGTACTGATTGCAACAGCGAAAAACACGCTGTTGTGCAGCCTAAACCTTTTTGGTAACCATGTTATTGTGAACTGGGTATATTAGAATTAATATCTTTGAGCCAAGTTACCAAACGTTCATGAATAATTTTCTCAAAAGTTTGGTAGATAACAGGCAGTAAAGTAACAGGCCTGTAACTTTCGAGGGGGTTCTTTTATTTTCTGTTACCTTTGTACAGTGGTATTACTAACCCTTTTTTGCAGATTGATCAATTATCTGAGTAAATAAAATTGTCATACACTCTATGAGGTAATCGCTGCCATAAATCAAATGTTCATTGCAAATTCGATCATGGCCTGATGCTTTTGATTTCTTTAGACTGTTAATGATTTCTCTTACTTCATTTACACTGATACTGGTCTGTAAGGCCTCGATATGGCTTGCTCCATCTTGTAGAGCCCGATTTAATTCTCTCTCCATAAATTCATAAAAGTTTTCGTCAAAAACTATGGCTAAAATTTGGCGTGTGAATGTCCTCATAGTATCTGGCAAAGCCATTTGCAATGGAAGCATCATCACGGACACAAACTCCATCAGTTGATAGTTCCTGACAAAAATTTATATTGTTCCCTATCTTAACATTGATCACTTTCCAAAAGTGCCTTACATCGCATTCATGTGCTGTTTCAGTTTCTTCATATACCTCCCCCATATATTTTTCCACAGCTAGTTTTGAAGGTTTCTAAAGTCTCTCTTCTTATCTTTATATTCTCTGTAAGAATTATATTGACTACCCCTCGGTCTTCCCTCATTTATCCAAATATACCTAGCTTGTCTTTGAAGTTTATGTGCTTCTTTGAGTTCATTTGACCAGTATAGTTTGGCATGATAATTGAATTTGGACTTTGGAAGCGCGATGTCGCTTGACTGCTGTATTGCATTAACAATGTGCCCGTAAAATCTATCAACATTGTCCGAAATAGTATCTATATCAAAAGTTTTCAGGCGATGGTCCAGCTCAGTTTGATAATTTTTCAAGGTATTGGCGTCTAATTTATTCCAAGCTGTTATTTCTCTTCATAGACTGTCTGAAGTCTCTCCCACAGGTCACTGTACGAAGGGAAGTAAGGATAGGGAGGTGGTCAGATATCACGTGCTCTTCGTGATCTGAAACAATGTGCACACTCCGTAAGCTACCTATGCATTGATCCGACAGTACAAAATGATCAATCATCGTTCTTGCTGGGGTGAATGTATAACGGGAACCAGTGCATATTATTAAATGTCCAGCACTCACTAGATTATTATATCGCAAGAACTCATGAAATACCCTATCTTTGTAATCTCTGAAAGTGTCTGGTTCAGCTACTGCATTGAAATCCCCAGTAAAATACACGTTACCCAGCTGTGAGTACTGATCATACAGATTTTGAATCAACTCAATTTGCGCCCTGTAACAGTCTATGCCATACAGTAGGGTCGGCATATATACACAAAAAATATATACATTTTGCATATCTGGAAATTTGAATTCTATGCCAACAATTCTGTCACTATTAACGTCATCTATGAAGTTAGCATATCTCATGAGAGAGGTTTTGCAGACGATTGCAACTCCTCCTTTACCACATTTTATTAACGTGCTATTAGAGGAAATATCCTCTGCCATAGCAATGCATTTATAATCAGAACGAATAGAATCGCAAAATGGAAGTATGTGCTGTAATAGTTTATGTTCAGTTATGCAAGCTACATCAACATATGTATCCAGCATTGCACTAAAGCTAAGAGCAGAGGACATAATTCCTCTTCCTCTTCCCCTACCAACACCTCGTCTGCCACCTCTTGCCCTTGCACCTCTCCCTCTACCTCTTCCCCGTCTTTTTTCACCAACTTCTAATGACTCCAACAAACTTGATGACCCTGAACTTTGACTTTCTTCTGTCCGAAACATGTTATACAAGTGTGCTTATTTCTTTCAACAAGTTTTCTTTTTCTTTATAACATGTGAGAACATATTTAATATAGAAGGCTTTCCATACTAATAAATTTATACTGTCCATACCAGTGAATGTACAGATAATAACATACATACAAACATAAGAATTTATTTTGGTATATTACAAGTACAGAGTGTGACATAAAACTACAATATATTTGCTATTTCCACACTCTAGTGCTGGGGCAATGATGAAATACTCTTCCTGGTGGTCCACAGTTTTTTCCATCTCTGCCAGAACCTTAGCATTTAATTGTCACCATGCTTGATCAATCAGTTGTCCAAACTCTAAAGATCAGCATGAAGGTGTTTCCTCCTCCATGACCACTGGGAGTGGTAAAAGGCCAAATATAGTAATTTTGATTCCAGATATATTTTTTAAATATTTTTCAATCAAACTATACATGCTGCCTTAACATATTGATACGTAATGTATGTTACGGATTTTGTGTTGTGACACCAGTTAACAGTGCGGAGGAAATTTGTAATGAAAAGTGTGCAGTCATATCTTCCTCTGCTACATGCAAGTAGCACAAAGTTACAATTAAGTTGAACACTGCCCACGAACTTATTTATACAGGACACTTATTTTATACAGGACACTTATTTATACAGGACAGTGGTGATTTGCTCAACTTGTAATAAAGCAATGAAAATACTGGTCCTGATTTCTATATTTGATATACTTCAAGAAACAATAAGACAATATAATTGTTAACACCTGGTATAATAATCATGAATATCAGTGATATTATCGGAGCACATTACTGATATTTTGCGACATTTAATTGTAGGAGATTGTCTTGTTTTCCCCCTGGGTCATTCACGTGAACTGATATGAAATGCAAACAAACTGTTCTGGGGTGCCCTTTTACCATTATTAGTTGTGGAATTAATGGAAGTATACACATAATCATAAATGACATGACTATTTTTCTCACACTCACATGTTGACTAAAATAGGCAACTTTTGAAAACAGCTGTAAAAGTACAGCATTGTTATTTGGGTAAAATACACCAGAAAAACATCTCAATATAAGAATTTGTTTTAACTGTGGGAAATGGAACTCAAGTAGTGAGACTGCATTTGCTTTGAATTCTGTGAGAAGTTTCCTCTCACTATGAAATATTACAGGTATAAATAAACATAGTGTATTGTATAAAGATGGGTCATGAAATCTCAGGGCCATTTTCTTCTAACAAATTTGAAACATGTTTTGTAAATAACTGTTTTGGGGTCATAGTGAATCAGGATATTAAGACAGTTGTAAATAATTTGAAACATACACCTTTCTAACACGTACTAGAACATGTGTCATATGATTCAAAATAAGAAATCATAGGAAACTTTTCAAAAGTGGCTTAAGACTTACAAGTCCTATATAAGGTTTCTTGAAATAAACTGTAGTTACGTATGTAGGTTTTCGACTGATGGAAAAGCTTTTACAGGCTATGATATTTGGTATCATGAGCTACCATTATTGACTTACGAGTTGCGATACCCGCTCCTTCATAATCTTGTGCATCTGTCGTACAACTGGTGCTAATAATCGTGGATAGCAATCAGCTTATAAAGGGATGTGGACATTGTTGTGTGAGTAGTATGGGAAAAGGCGGATCTCAGCACAAAGCATCCTCCCCTCGTTCAAATCCTACGGTCCGGCCCCTCCGGGTCCGTCCCTCCGGATTTTCACTTCAGGTCGGATACGTTATGCTGAGATCACGCCTTGTCCCATACTGCTTTGAGATTGTAACCAAATTTGTCATTTGCGTCGTTAAATAGCAAATTTTCCTCCCCCCCCCCTCTCTATAATAAAAGTTTAGATAAAACTTATACATAAATGTTTATCTCTAATTGAAAATTATAATCGTTTACTCTCTATAGTTGATTATTGTTGTTCTCCAAAAATTATGTCAAGGATATTTTCATATTTGCCATCATCATGATCATATCCAAATGCGAATGTATTAATTCCATCATAGCAAATTCTTTTATCATCAAAGTTACATAGTCTGCTTTATTGATAATATTTGTTTTAAGATTATGTTTGGTTGAGTTTATAGTTATCATGGTCACAGGATTATGTTCACCTTGTAGCGCATTACGATAATCATTGAATGAGATTTGTTTATTAACTACATTTTTTACGATTCCTTTGGCTTTTTTCTTTGTTTTATTATCATCTGTTATAATGCTATACATTTTAGCCCTTAATCCAACGAATTCTTTGATAGGTGTAAAGTTTGTTTCATCTTTAAATTTACCAATTACCTTTTTATTCTTTTCACACTTAAAAGGACTACTCTTAGGGTAGTCTGACAGATCAAACAACGCTCTGTTGTCGTAGATGTCCTGATATAAATCCGCAGTTTCAACGTAATAACAGAGTGAATCTGTATCACTAAATAATAATTCTGAATCGGGATACTTGTGCTTGAAATAATCGTAATGAAATTCATATATTAATATTTTTGATATATCTAGTATAGCTGATTCAACATAGATTGGCTTATTTAATTTTAGGTCAGTTTTACGTTTATGTACCGCGACTAAGTTTTCTTTGAAAATTTTCATTGATACAAATGTGTCCTCTGCCAGGACTTTATCTCGTCGCGCTGGATCATTGATAAGTTCTATATTTTTGCGCTTTCTGATATTTTCCATTGTCTTGCCGACTACTGAATTGTTCATCAACTTGAAGAAATCTTTTTCTGATTCCGTTGTTGCAGTTGTTCTTTTACTTGTGTTAAAATCGATATATTCTTTGAGCCAGCAAGATTGTCGAAATTTTAGTGCGCGATGAACATACATTATTATAATACCATGATCCACAGCTTGTTTTAACGCTCGATGATGAATGACGTATCTGGTTTTGTTCATTAAGTTTGGAACAAGTTTATGCGAAACATTTTTACCGAGATTATATTTTGTTTTTAGATCGCGCTGTTCTTGAGATAACATATCATCGGTGATTAATAGTTGTTCTGCACAGAAAGGATAATCGTTGTGTAATTTGTGCAGATGATTAGGATACATTAGATCGACTTCAACGAAATAACTTGTGCTGTCACATGTGACTGCTGGTATATTTTTATTTGTTTCGGTTAAATATTGTTTTCCTGTTATCCAGCGAAATTCATCAACTGGAATTGGTTGCGACATTGCCCAACCATATAAATTATTAGGGTCAAAGTATGTGATATAACTTGACGGCTTACTTACATCGTAGTCTTTTAAGTATTTGTTATTGGCAATCGCATGCTTTTTAGTGATAACACTTATTCCGCCACGTATTGATTTTTCTATAAAGTAAAACATACTTGGATCTGTTAACAATTTTAGATTTACTTTGGTTAGTTTTAATGCGGCATCCCATGATAATCCCGGCGATGAGTAATACCAACAAGGATCGAGTTTGTAGTAGTTTAAACATCTTGATCTGAATTCCTCTAAAATATCTGCTAGTAACAAAACGTCAGTCTTAAGATACACATCATGATAATCGCCAAGTGTTTTGCAGTTTAGCGTGGACCAAACTTTATACGCATGCTGGTAATCTTTCGCGGACAACTTTTCCATTTTTAGTTGAGAATCGAATTTTTCCTGTGGTGGAAGACATGTTTCGTCAAATTTGTCCCAGTGGTCCATATACTCATAAGGGTAAATTCCTTTTTGTTTTAGTATATTACTGTTTTCATTAAAATGTTGCTCGAGATAAGTAAATTTACCACAACCGCTTGCTAGTACATCCAATGGTGCAGGTTTAAGCTGTAAACTATCAATGAATTGCAGAGGCCCTATTGTTACAGACATATACTTTTCATCTGTATTTGCGATGCAACTGATTTTTTTATCGCGGAGATTAATATTGTCAAAGGCCTCAACTATTATATGTGAATCATATCCACGTAGATTATGAAATATTATTAGAATAAAATCTGGACATTTGAAGTGCAGATTACATTTATCATGGGCTGGTCCACGATATTCTCCTGTAATATGACAATAATCTCTGACTTTATCATTATTTATCATCTGATGTTGACAAATATGACATATATTTGATAGATTAAATTCTTCTTCTTGTTGCTGTGTTAGCGGTACCATTTTTTTTGGTCGTTTGTATAGTAATCGTATGTTATTTGCCTCTTCCATTAAGTTTGATAAGAGCCATTCGGCGGGATTATTGCCGCGATATAATTTAATATCTTTTGATAAATTTGGATTTGTACATATTACCTTATATGCAACTCTGCAGGGGACATGATTTTGTATTTCTGTCGTCGATGATATGTTTGGATCATTGGATGCTGTTGCAACGGGTACGAGTAATGATTCGAAGTCGGCGTAAATGACAAAGGGTATTTTTAGTTGTTTATTGTAGTTTTTGAAACTTAACGACTCTTTTCCTTTTTCTGGTAGTGTTACCTTTTGAACTTCTACGCAGTACTCGATGTGTTTGATGAGCGCGTCCTGTGATTGACATCCATGAAGACATTTATAACAAAAATACATTTTAGATTTGTGTTTGTTGTACTGCGATGCAACTAATCCATCAAAGTTTTTAATATAGCAATAATGTTCTTTGTAATAGAGCAAATTGATAGTACTCTGCGATGCTGTTTTACTTATTAACCGCGGATAATATTTTATTTTGTTGCCAGTTTCTTCAAGGCCAAATACATTAATGCTGATTCCGTTAAGTTTCTCTAATTTTGGAATTTGTGATTCGGCAAGAGGAAAATCAGTACCAGTAAAATTTAATGAATTTTCATATTTTTTATATTGTGATACTCTATTAGGATTTCTTTCAGGTGTGTGAAGCGCTGAGAGAATAGCCCATTGAAAACATTTATTGTCATCATTTTTTACGTTTATTACACATCTGCTGTTATTAGTTTTTTCAGGTAACTCAACGTAAGATTTTCCCCGCAATGGTTTAAATTTATGTGTGTGAAATAACACGGACTGTATTTTTTGTAGTGTCCAAGCTGAACCTAGTGAAACGTATTCTGATATTTTATTCTCGAGTTCATTGAAAATTGTTTTTGTTATTATTTTATTTAAATCTGAACCGAGAAGAGCTATCTTTGATTTTGATGAAAAATAGGCCTCAATTTTATTCGAATCGGTTGGTTTTTCGAATATTACCTTATATTGCACTAAAAATTTAATACTTAAGTGCTTGGCTCGTTCTTGTACTATTGTTGGTGATATTATGTTGTACAACTCTGCCGGTGATAGTGCCACAATATTATCCGCTAGATCAATTTGCCATGAACTATCAAATCCAGCAAATGCTGATGCAATTTTCTTAACTTGTGTTGATTTCCGCATCATTATTATATATATGATTTTTTTAATTGATTTTTTTCATTAATCATCGCGGGAGACGAAACAATCATTTAGAGAATTAATTATGCTGTAGTATATATACAATGGAATATTTTAGAGTACCTGATTATGATGACCTTAACGCTATTTATGCCCATCCTGAATTTGATGGATTTTATGGTACAATGACAGGTTTAGTTTCTTGTGATGATGACGTTATTAAAGACAATGATTTTGAAATTGTTACAACACCTGCTGGCTACAAAATTTTATGTGATGGTGCGGAGATGTTTGTTAAGATTTTATTTACACCTGCTTTGTTGGAAAAATTCCAGCGGGGCAACGAGTTTATCATGTTAATGGCTCAGTTACAGATAATAATGTCGATAATCTTGGATTGCAGGATGAGTATCAACAGCACCCAGTGTACAAAAATTATGAGGCAAATGATAAAGGTATGATACGACATATCAAAACAAAGAGTGTTTTTGGTTGTATGAATCATACTGGTTATTTGCGTTTTACTGTTCTTCATAATTTTATTTTAAAAAATGTGCTATCACATCGGTTTGTATATGAAGTTTTTAATAATATTATTCCACCAGGGTTAGTAATAGATCATATTAATAAGATTAAAACAGACAACAAGCTTGAGAATTTAGATTTAGTTACTCAACGAGAGAATGTAATGAGAGGTAGCGGTGGTAGTGGAATTAATTTTAGTAAACCTGCTCGACCGATAATATCAAAAGATTCAGAAACTGGAGAACAACAAGAATTTGAATCTATACATTCTACAGCTAAACACTTTAATATTGAGCAAAGATCTGTAAAACGTGTTGCTGATGGGGTCTGCAGATCAGCTTTTTCTAAGAAATTGCAACGTAAAATTAAATTTGAACATAATTAACTCGTCTTAATTATTCGGATCAAATCGTTCTTTGACATACAATTATGTACATATGACATTATTACTTCCACATCCCACTCAACGGTTATACCGCCATTTTCATTAAACGCTTTTAGTTCCTCTGATGTCAATAAAACATTTTTTTTTTCTGCTCCAATTTCATCACTTACTTTATTTATTCGGATTGCTACACTTCCTCGAGTATTATTATTTGCAAAACAGTATTTTATTGCTCGTTCTAGATCGGGCATGTTTTTGATAAAACCTTTTGCGTGATATCTTATTGCCATTTTTATTTATCGTTTATAAATAAACGTTTATATAATAATTGTTTATATAATAATTGTTTAGATAAAATCGCGTTTATTATATAATCGATATAAATATGTTATCGAGATTAAAATTTTTTATTAATACAATCAATGACCATTGTGAATCTAATACTCCTGATACTCATCACAAATATGATACCGTTGATAATATCAACGTTGATAATGCCAATGTTGATAGTGTATTAACCACAGATGATGTGCCTCCGTATGATTTAGAACCCGGCGAGGTTGTCGATGATTATGATGCTATAATGGTTGTTGATCATCGGCCGTATAACAATTTTAGAAAGCGAAGTTACTACAATGCGAAATATCATGTTGCAAAAAAAACTATCAAATTTAATTTTACACAAGAAGTGCGTGAGGAGTTCCAACAAAGATTAAAAATTTTTTTGAATGTGTCAATTGTTGGTCGTAAAAAAAATATTAAATTTGATTATATTTTTGTTAAGATTTTTGAATTGCTTAATATTGACGAACAACGACGTCAGGAATTAATGAGTTTATGTAAACCTGTCAAATGCAGATACATTTTAGATAATTATATTAGGATTTGCCATGAGATGAATTGGTTCGATCACAATCAATCATAGATTGATCGTTGATTGAGTTGGTACCCAACTATTAAAAGAATCACCATATCCACGCCAGTTTACAAGTGATTTATTACCGCGTTGTTTTATTACTTTTTCGATCACAAACACATCCTGATCTGTGTGTTGTAGTTCTTGTTCGTAAAAACTTCCTGTGATTGGCTCTTTGTTTTGATCTTGCAATTTATATGTGACGGGAATTGTTGTTAGTATCTCGCTAATTACAAATACTTCCTCACTCCAGTTACGTGTAAAATTCTTTTTCAAATTGTTTTTTGGAGAGTAAAATTCGAACGCTGTCGCCGATATTAAATTTGTGTTTGCGATACAGATTCTCGCTTGCTAGTACTGGATTTGACAGTGCTTCAGTAGGTGTTATTCCAACTGATCTGTGTTTTGTACTGTTATATTCGGAAACAATTTGTGGTAAGTGATCAATATATCTATTTGTGCTGTTGGCGGTCATCCACTTGTACAATTTTTCTTTGATGGTTCGATTGAATCGCTCGACAATTACGCTTTTACCTTCATTGCCGGTCACATATTTTGTAATATTATGTTGTTTTAGCCAACTCTCGAATTGTTTATTGTAAAATTCTGCGCCATGATCAGTCCATATTTTATTTGGTTGTCGCGCACTATCTGCGATAATTTTACTAAACGCTGTTGTTATTGTGGCTCCCATTTTATTTTTTATTGGCGTGATAAAAGCGAAACGACTCTGAATGTCCACCACTGTTAATAAAAATTTATTGCCGTCGTTGTCATTGGCCAGCGCAGACATATCTGCAAGATCAACGGCCCAGGTGTCGTCGACGGCATTTACAACAACACGCCGCCGTGGAAACTTTCTTTTTTTTAATTTATGGAGCTCAGCGGCTAATTGTCCCAATCGGTCTTGTCCCAATCGAGACTTGGAACCAAGTCCAAGTTTATATTTTGTTCCGATTATACCTTGTACCAATCGTCGATCAAATCGCTCCCTCATATTTTTTGGTTTTATTTCTCGAAGTTTGTTTAACATTTTTTTGTCACACATATGCTTGTCATTTGGATTATCGCGGTAACATATGTCGTGCCGCATAGCTGTAGAATCAACTTGATTGTAGGGTTCTTGGCCTGGTAGCGGTTGATCATTGCTGTCGATTTGAGTGTCTAACGGATTCCATGGTCCAGTATATTTATGTCCGGGTAAGGTCCAGCCACCCTTTGGTCGCCGCAACTTTCCAATAAGATTATGTATATCAATTGCGCCGCCAATAATTTTATGTATGTCAATTGCGCCGCCAATAATTTTTTTTCGTTGACATTTTTTGCAGTAAAGGTGCAAACCATTGCCTTCCACACAAACACATTTTGGTGATGGCGTTCCATTAACGTTACAGCTGCAATCCATTTTTTATTATTACGTTTATATATAAACGTTTATGTAAAAATCAGATTTATGTCAACGCGCTACTCACAATAACGTCAACATGTTAAGGACATCATCGTTGGATGATAATCATCATCATCAGTATCCGAGTAAACGTCGTCTAATAGATTAATATTGTCATTGCCATCGACACCGCCAATGTTTGTTAAATTTCCTCCCGATTGGGAACTAACAAATGTACTTTTATTTCGTCCACATACTTCACACGTACCCTTCAACATTGTTCTGTTGTTTTTTGTTGTTATTGTTTTTTCATTATTGCTTTCTGTTTTAGTTTTACTCTTGAGGCAGTACGTCAACATTATTTATTGATTTTAGATAAAACTTACACACATTGGCGATGACAATGTCAACATTGACAATATCAACATTGATATTATCAACGATTAAATAATTTTAGACAGATCACATCATTGTTTAAAGTCGGGTTTGGTTCAAATTGCAGAATAAAATCTAGAAATGATTTACTTGCATTTTTCAATGAAGGATGACGCGTGTTGATCCATCGTATAAATAAAATACAATAATAGCCGCATGTGTTTGTTCCTGAAGGTTGAATTTGATTTGATGAGTAATTTAATGGTATGGTTTTGTACTTGGGAAAACTGTGAACATCTTTTTTGATCATGTCGCTGGGAGGAATGCCATAGGAATCAAAATAATTGTTACCATATAATGCTACCCAATGTGTGCCAGATCCGTCTTTGAAATCTTGTATATTAATAATTAACGACGGTGATTGACGATCCATTAAAGATGGATCAAGTTGATCCTTGCTGAAAACGCCATTAAAATTTTTAATATTTTTTAAATGGTCCATGATTTCGAAGTTACTTAGCGGCGCAACATCTGCGATACTCACCTTCTTCTTCGTCGGTACCGAATTCCGTATCCTGCTCGTCTTGTTAAGAGTTAATCCGTGACCTTTTCGTGGTCGTCTTTTTTTAACACCTCGCCCGATACCTAACAAATTTGGTAAGAGCGAACCTGCTATTCCTGCCAATAATGGTCCTATAAATCCACCACGTCGTCTTCTGGGCATTTTATTTATAGATTTTACACAAAAATCAGCGATTATATAATAATTGTTTAGACAAAAAATTGATTATACAAAAAATCAGCGCGCGTTGACAATGTCAACGTTGACAATGTCAACGATTATTTATATTTTTTTAAGTATTTCATACAAAACACGTGGGTTATTTGAAGGGCCACTATACCCATTAAGGACACATAATGGATTTAATGGATTTTTTATATTGCGGATAATCGGATGATTTAGTTTGTTGAGAAGTTGAGCTTGTTTAATGCCTGCTCCGCGGGTAGCTCTATTTGTAGCTCCAGATACTGCTCCAGATGCTGCTGCAATACCTAATGTGCCGAGAACTGGTAATATATTTGGTGCAAAAGCTTTTATTGCAGTTGCAATTAGCGTACCAATTGATCCACCTTTTCGTCCCGACGAATATCGACGCTGCGGCCGTCGTGATCTAACTTTTTTTCTTGCCATTATTATCATGGATTTTGATAAAACTTTCCCCGTTGTCTTTGACAATGTTGACACAGTCAATGATCACACTTTGAGGGACATTCTTCCGTAAACACCATCAATAACAATATATCTGTCAGATGTAACTAACGTGTAAATGTTATAAGGTGCGTTCGGTATACCAGCAGCTGCATATCCACCCGCTGTAGCAACACCGCCAAACACTCGTCCGCCATCAACATTTGCCGCAAGTGCTGCAGCACCATATAGCGCACCATTCAAATTCCATTGAATTTCAATATCTGCTGGTGTGCCCACTAATCGTTCAGAATGTGATGTTAAATCAAAATGGAATATGGGGTATAATCTCGCAAATTCGTCAATGGATATTTGAGAACCATCTGATGTGTCCTGATACTTCTGCATGGCTTCCATTAACATAAAATATGCACGAGAAACATTTCTATTAGTCGGATCAAAGTTACATTCTATAGCTCGCTCTGGATATTGTCTAGATGCCATTCGTAGCACTATTTTAGAAACAAACATATGGTCAAAAATCATATTATTTTCCAGTTGATCATTACGCCGTTCCGTCAGTTGAAAAACCACAAATACATGTCGCGGTAAACGTTCTGATGATACTGTATCTATTCTCCACGATCCAGCATCTCCTCCAGTAGGTATATTATGTTCGTATGTTTTCCACTGCTCGAAATACAATCTTCTTGAATATGAATTTAATGAAGCCTCCAATTCTACAGTCATCAATGTTGATGGAGTAATTTTAGGCATCCACAAGGACATGTAACTAATGACAAATCTACCATTAGCTACACCTGCATCTCTGAGTATAGTGTTATCTGGGTTATTGGTTGTTAATTCGATTCGGTGTCTCATGCTCCTCATCACAGACGTCACATCCTTACAAAATCCAAATATAAAGCTTAATGGCAACAGCATTGTAACCTGTCTGCTGCTGTCACATAACGCTCGTCGTTTTGCAAAACCTTCATTGTAATGCCTTTGCCTGAGAATTGCAGCAGCTGTTCGAATAGTGTTGCCAATATCTGCTATAGCGTTATTACCTGGATTTGCTACAATATTATTATTATCATTAGTTGGGGCACCAGCTGCCAGCCTAAATTCGTTGGGCATAGAGCCTCCAGTACTTGTATCTTTCATCCACAGCATATTTAATGCAATTGATCTGGAATAATCCTCCGAAAAACCTACTATGTTCATAATCGTACTCGCGATAGGAAGGTGCCGTATATGTTCGATTTCCTGATCATTAATAATATATCTCGCCTCGGAGAACAAACTCCATCCGTTGTTGACTAATGCTATTTCTTCTCCTGCATTTTGAGGTATTGGAGGAATTGCTGTATCATCCATAAGATTACCTCGTACCTCAACATAGCCTTTATGAGGCAGTAAATAAATATCCTCGTCGCGTGTTCTTAAAATTAAATTACCTCGTTTGTCGACCAAATTAGGCTGATCCTCTTGATATTCGATATACTCAAATTCTGTTGCAGAATTGTCGACGTCATAAACGTCATGAATATTCAAATATGATCTCGCAGACATTGATTATTTATTGTGATTATATAATAATTGCGCTGTCGTTGATATTATCAACGTTAACAACGATGATTAAAATCAACATTGACGCAGTCAATGATTATACTTTGACAGACATCAATCCATTAACAGCATTAAGAACAACATATCTGTCAGATGTAACTAACGCGTAAATTTTATATGGTGCGGGTCTAGCAGGTTGTGCCGGTACAGCAGCAACAGCAGGTACAGCAGGGACAGCAGGTATAGCAGGTACAGCAATTGGTCCGACAACAGCAGGGACTGAAGGTTCAGCAGGTTGTGCCGGTACAGCAGCAACAGCAGGAATTCTGTACCCACCGTCTGTAGCAATACCACCGTGCACTCGTCCGCCATCAACATTTGCAGCAACTAAATCAGTGTTATATAGCGCATTATCCAATTTCCAAATGATTTCAATATCTGCTGGTGTGCCCACTAATCGTTCAGAATGTGCTGTTAAATCAAAATGAAATATAGGGTATAATCTCGCAAATTCTTCAGGAGATATTTGAGAACCATCTGCTGTGTCCTGATACTTTTGCACGGCTTCTATTAACATAAATTATGCACGAGAAACATTTCTATTAGTCGGATTAAAGTTACATTCTAAATCTCGTTCTGGATATTGTCCAGTTGCCATTCTAACAATTATTCGAGAAACAAACATATGGTCAAAAATCATATTATTTTCCAGTTGATTATTTTGCCGTGCCGTCAGTTGAAAAACCACAAATATATGTCGCGGTAAACGTTCTGATGATACTGTATCTACTCTCCACGTTCCAGTATTTCCTCCATGTGCCATATTATGTTCGTATGTTCTCCACTGCTCAAAGTACAACCTTCTTGAATATGAGGTTAATGAAGCCTCCATATCAATCGACATCTGCGTTGCTGGGATAACTTTTGGTATCCACAAGGACATATGATCAGTGATAAATCTGCCATTAGGTATTTAAGGTGCAGCTGCGCCAGCAACTAAACCTGCTACTCCGGTTTTATGTATGGTATTGTCCACATCGCTTGTTGTTAATTCGATTCGATGCTTCATGCTCCTCACCACAGACGTCACATCTTTACAAAATTCAAATACAGAACTTAATGGCAGAAAAATTGTAACAAGTCTGCTGCCATCACATACCGCTTGTCGTTTTGAAAAACCTTCATTGTAATGCTTTTGTCTAATACGCTCTACAAACAGTCTGACCATATCACCAATATCATTTGGAGCATTAACTGGTGCATTTCCAAGAAGATTATTAGTGTTATTAACTGGTAGACCATGTTGTGTTTTAAATTCATAGGAGACAGCACCTCCAGTACCTGTATCTTTCATCCACAGCATATTTGTTGCTATCGATCTGGAATAATCCTCCGCAAAACCTACTATATTCATAATCGTACTCGCGATAGGAAGGGGTCGTATATGTTCAATCTCCACATCATTAATAAGATATTTGGCCTCGGAGAACAAACTCCATCCGTTGTTGACTAATGCTATTTGAGTTCCTGCGGGAAAGGGAACGGGAGCCGCTGGTACTGTATTATCCATAAGACGTCCTTGCACTTCAAAGTAGCCTTTATGGGGCAGCAAATAAATGTCCTCGTCGCGTGTTCTGAAAATTAAATTACCTTTTTTGTCGGGCTCATTAGGCTGATCCTCTTGATATTCGACATATTCAAATGCCGTTGCAGAATCGTCAACGTCATAAACGTCCTTAATATTTAAATACGATCTTATCGACATTTATTATTTATCGATTATATAAAAAATCACATTGATAATAATCAATGTTGATAATAATCAATGTTGATAATAATCAATGTTGATAACGACAACATTGACGATGTCAATGTTAATAAAAAAAACTGGATCTGTTACCACACGACGTTTTGACGATTTAATCAAATCTTTTGATGTTTTCATCATTGCTTGAGCTATTTCGGGAGTTGGAGCAATATCTTTTATTGTTTTATTAATTTGTTTTTGAGTCACAACGGGCTGAGGATCGTACATCACTTGTGGCGGCGTTGATGGCATTGGCGCCGCTGTTGATTGTGGTTGCCCTCGAATTTTATCGGCAATTTTTTGTCCAACTGCAGTTCCTGCCGCAGAGATGCACCCGTAGCAAAAGCCTTTGTAGCATCAAATGCAATTGGCGCGGCTTTAACAGCCAGACCGGCTGCCTTACCGGCCAAACTTCCGAGCCAATCAAATAAGATATTTCCTCCGACTTTTTTTGTCGCGTAAATTGCGACAGGATATACTCCATGTTCAGTTCCTGGTTTTGCGAACAATTTTTGAATAGATTCCTCCGAGAAATCCTCCAACAATTTTTTTGTTCATGATCTTGCTACGCCGCATTACTATTATTAGATTTTATATATAATCGTTGATAAAATAAGCGCACTGATAAAATCAATGTTGATAAAATCAATGTTGATAAAAATCACTCATCAATCAACAATTAATCTACGATTAATCGGGTTGATCGAGTTGAATCTACGAAACTCTAGAGTTGAATCTACCAGAGGTAGATTTACTCAGGTAGATTTGCGCAGATGTAGATAATATGTAACTTGCTCTTTATTAAAATCTATTTGTCTTCCGGATTGATCTGTGACCGACATTTTGATGCTGGCAATTTTATCTTTGACATTAAGCGGATAATAAATGATATATCTTGGCGTGATCTGCATTAATGATCCCGGAGGAACCTCAGGACTAAATGAGTAAATTGTTTGGCCGCGGCTTCCTTTAGCAGTATGTGATCCGTAAACGATTGAGCAATTGATTAAAACAGTATTAACTTCCGATATATTAGCTTGAGCGTCGCCGCTTATTTTTATATCTGAGTTAGTCAAGGAGCCGTACAGGCGATTCGAAAAACCAAGTAACGAAGCAACTGTATTACTAGCAGTAAAATCAACCTGAAAATTATTTTTCAACTGCATTGTAGATCGCAGTGTATTGTAGTTTGGTTCAATGGTGCAGTCGCTGCCGCTAAACCCAAGTTCAGTTATTGTACTCTGAATAATTTTATTGATGTCTGTAATATTGTAGGCGCCAGGTGGAATTGTTATTGTATTTATTTTGTTTGGCTCGGATGTAACAATAAAATTAAAAATATTATTAACATTATCTTTAATCATTGTAGCTGATATTAATCC
Source organism: Margaritifera margaritifera (assembly GCA_029931535.1). Taxonomy (NCBI): domain Eukaryota; kingdom Metazoa; phylum Mollusca; class Bivalvia; order Unionida; family Margaritiferidae; genus Margaritifera; species Margaritifera margaritifera. Next base: position 7,180,853 of record JAQPZY010001693.1, on the reverse strand, counting down.
GAGCTCATAATCCGCATCTGCGTCAAGTTCAATCGCCGGATAATAATATACTTGAAAATTTGCGCTGTCATCGTATGTTGCAGTCCAGTCTAAAAGTAAAGTCACCGCGGACATGATTGTTTATACATAATCGACTATACAATAATCGCGTTTATATAATAAACGTTTACATATTATTAGATCGAATTAATTTTTTTATACACTTGTGCAGTTATATGCTTGTTGCTTCTGAGATAATCTAATATTTCCACAATTTCATTGTCAATTTTCCACACCTGTATTACCAGCCTTTTTTGATGACATAAGTACCATTAATCGATTGAGTATGCCGCGTTTATTTTTAAATATTTTAACACCTGATCCTTTTTTTCTTTGGATGTACCGCACTCACATCATGTGTTTTGAGATCAACATCCCAATCATCACCGTTGTCATCGTCGTCATCACCTTTTATAGCCCCGCGACGGGCTTGTACTGCACTAAAAAGTGCGTCCATTATAGGACTACCAGTCGCCGACGACTTCTGTTCTGATGACAACGGCCATGTCGATGCCAATGGTGATGTCTTTCTTAATTTACTTCCACTTGCTGATAAATCAGCAGCGGTAAAAGGAAGCAATGATTGCGGCGACGCTGTCTTTGGCGGTGATTTCGGCGGCACCGGCGGTTTCGGCGGCACCGGCGGTTTCGGCGGCGACATTGCAGTTGGCAACGGTGGCGTCGCCTGTAACAAATAATCCGGTGGTGGTGGCAACGACTTCGATTTTGACGCTGATCGTTGTTGCTTTTCTCGTGTCTTTATTTCTTTCTTTAAAATCTTTGATCTAAGTTTGGCATATTTGAGATAATCTTTATTTGTTGAACGTCTTTGACCTGGTACTTTTTTCTCTTCACTAATTTTCCGAGTTAATTGACCAATTTCCTCGTTTATATCCTCAGTACTTTTGTCTTCTATTGTTCTAAGAATAGTTTGAGTAGTTATTGATGTTTGTTGATCTTTCGCTCTCTTATCATAGATTTTTTTATATTCCAATCTTTCTCTCTTGTAGTACTCGTGTTCGTCTTTCAGCGACTTATCATTTTTTAATTTAGACGCTCTTTTTACATTTGCTTTTCACTGATTTTCCATAGTCTGTGCTAGTTCTTCAGGTGATAATTGTTTAGCTCGCTCCCTAAAATCAGCGATAGTTTTAGCATCTAAAACGTATGATTGTTTGAGTAAAGTAAGATCGTCCTCAATCGATCGTGATCGATCGCCACCTTCTGCGCCGTTGATATTATCATCGTCGTCATCAATCGATTGTGATCGATCATCAACGTCATCACCAAATAAAAAGTTAAAATCATGATCTGGTGACATTGGCGATGCCAATGGCGATGACAACGGCGATGCCAATGGTAGTCTTTGTTGACCCTGCGGTCCTTGTTGACCTGCGGGCCTTTGTTGTCCTTGTTGACCTGCCGCCCCAGGTTGTCCTGCAGGCCCTTGTTGTCCCGGTTGCCCTGGCACTGCAGCAAGTCTAGTTGCTAACAAATCTCGTATCTCAATAAGTGTTGCCTCAGTTGGCACGAATCCTCGGGAAATCGCGGTCATTATGTCCATCTCATATTCCTTATTATTTTTCTTATCTACGAATGTACCAATAAAGAACTTGCGAATTGGTTTTAAAAAGCGCAGCAACGATTCTTCTTGTTTTTCCTCGTTCCATCGCGCCGTTTGAAACAATTTATGATTTTTATGCTTAAGAATGGCGAGCTTTTTTAACGAGTTAATTCGATCAACATTACTGTGAACCTGTCGAATGTAATTTTCTTCCATTATTAATTAGATTACATTTTTTTTGTCATCAATCAATGACATTGTCTTTGACAATGTAGTGATCGTCAGCGACATTGTCTTTGACAATGTAGTGATCGCGTTAATATTTAGGAGGCTTTAATCCATGTTCTGCCGCATACATTTCTGCCCATTTTTTACGAATATGTTCTTCAGTTTGTCGGCCCGCCCTCACTACCAAATCATGAAGTCGTGCTGTCTCAGCAGTGACATCTCCTTCGTCTATTTTACGTTGAATAAATTTCATATCCTCCACTATTACTGCTAAGTTCTCTTTAAGCTGTATGGTGGTGCTTTCCTCAAGCAATTTGTCGGACAGACCAAGAGATATTTGCAAATATGCTTCCCTGTTAAAATTCAATTTACTTTCATCGATCCTTTGTTCCGATTGTGTTGGTTCCGATAAAAACGCCGGTACATCATATTTACAATCTCGTACTTGTTCATATATCTTAGTTAATCTGTCATCGATACGTTTCAGTAATTGTCTAGAATCAACAATATGTGTCTGTGCTTCCTTTGTTAATTGAACTTTTTCACTCACGTAATCAAGATCACTATTTATTCTGGCGCGAAGAGTACTTAGATTATCAGGAGTATAACCTGCTAAAGTATTTTCATCGTATAAACTGGGTTGTTTAACTAAAAGCGTACGTGGATCAAATACACGACCGCCAACCTCACCGGAATCCCAACGACTCACCACTTCTGGTCCCAGCATTTCCTGAACTCTTAGGTCCACATTCATTTTTTCCACATATTTTTGTTCATGAATAGAAGGAGCTTTAGTAACAGGTGCTTGATAAGATCGCGCCTGGTCTCTAAGTTTTAAAATATTATATTCAGGATATTTTGTGTATAATGTTTTGTCATCATAATCAGAGGGATCAAAAGCTTTCGTTGCCTTTGTCTTTGCCGTTGTCGTCGTTGGCGTTGTCGTCGTTGCCGGTGTTGTCGTCGTTGGCGTTGTCGTTGTTGCTGCCGTTGTCGTTGCCGGTGTTGTTGTCGTTGTCGTTGCCGGTGTTGTTGTCATTGTCGTTGCCGGTGTTGTTGACGTTGCTGCTTTCGTTGACGATGTCGTTGCCTTTGTCGGTTTTGTTCGCGGTTTCGGAGCTGGCGTCGTTGCCTTTGTCGGTTTTGTTCGCGGTTTCGGAGCTGGCGTCGTTGCCTTCGTCGGCGTTGCAGTTGTTGTTGTTGGCGGTGCCAGTGGCACTGGCGGAGGTAGAGTTTCTATAAATTTAGCTTGCTTTATCGGGTCAGGTTCATAATCTATTGTAATTTGTTCAGCAGGTACAGGTTGTACATCTTTTAAAATTTCAGTAGTATGGGACAAGGCGTGATCTTAGCATAACGTATCCGACCTTAAGTGAAAATCCGGAGGGACGGACCCATAGGGGCCGGACAGTAGGATTTGAACGAGGGGAGGATGCGTTGTGCTGAGATCCGCCTTTTCCCATACTACTGTGTGTACGAATAAATTATTTCTAGTTATAACATGATAATGTTATTGTTTAAACCATACATACAAAATGTACATTACTGAAAAATGTGTTACGTACATTATGGCCCGTGTAAAACTAACAGTGAACGAATTTGAACACACATGCAACCAACCCCTGGCCCTACCCCAGCCCTCATCCGTTTATGTTTACTATGTACCGTTTGATTTTCTGGCATACAATACCTTGTGAAAATAAGTAATTAGTACTGCATTCGTCATTACAATCACATGTAACTTGCTGGCAAATATTTATCCCAACATTTTCGTAATGAAAACTCCCATAACAGTAAACAACTTACCGTCGACATCTTGACAATATGGTCTACGTCAGGGCTGACTGCGTGGGCGTGTTTTGATGTAATGATTTTAATAATTTCTTATCCGGAAACAAACGAATTGGCGTTCGGAAAACATCGATTTGTCGAAGGTGGAAATATCAAGATGGCGAGTGACCGCGATACCATATAGGCATGGAATATTAGGACGCAGTTAATGATGTCATTACATCAACGTATGCTGTTAATATGTCTCAGGGAAAGATTTTTTACAGCAAATAAACAATTCTGAGTGTTAAAATTGCATACTGTAATTCTCGAAAATTAAAGACATTGCGCCTTTAATATAGCTATCCAAAAATATGAACCTTTTTGAACTCACTTGTGTATTTTATATTTTACGATATTTTATATTAGGCAGGTAGATGCTGCATTCAATTTGTGCCTAGAAACTGTCCCTTGCACCCTAAGAGCGCTCCTTCAGAGCTCAGTCATCCAACTTGATCACAGACTCTTCGTGGATAAGGACACCAAAACAAGCAAAACGACTGGTCTATAAATAAGGCGTCCTTCTTCACAAATCAGAGCTCACAAGAGTACAGTATCTCAAGCACTTTGCAAGGGATTTATACATGCATTGGTCTCGTACATTAATTTTTAGGCTTCAAATGAAGTTATGGAAAGGAAGTAGGTTGTTTCAAATAAGGGAGAGGTGGTTGTTATCTCTTGTATTAGACCCACGTATCAGTTAAGTCATGCACATTTAAATGCGTAAGGCGTAATCAAAACACTTATCTGTTTTTGCCTGGAATTTGTCCCATGATGATGTTCCAGCTGAGGTCCTTGACTTTTGAGTTCAGTTTATATCAAAACGCTAACTTTGTATTCAAAACATTTTACCCATTTTTATCTTTAATTTTGTTTTCTGCGACTTTTTTTAAAACAAAATCTAAACTTGCTCCTAGGACCTTAACTGAAGAGCTGCGAGAAACACAGGTATGTGTCGAAAACCGGCCAGTGTGTTCACTGGTGTGTTGCGGAGAATCTGTCTGCAATAACGGCAATGTTTTATGAATAGTTACAATCAGACCCCAAACCACCAACATACCATTATAGGTTTGGTAGATAATTTATAGACTGAACATAATCATCTTGTACAGCTTCACTTTCTTGTAGTGAAGATAATACACAGGTCGCCTGTACTACAGGGCCGGATTAAGACTCTCGTAGGCCCTAGGCACCTTTTTTCTGGGGGCCTCTCATGAAAATAACAATATTATAGGCCTAGCGGATTTTCAATTTCTTTTTATGTTTACATATAGGCCTCTCCACGGGCTTTAGGGGACCCCTAAAAGTTTTGAATTCTAATTTAGCTATTGTTCATTTCTTAATTCAAAATTTTTGTAATTTACAAGTTTCAAAGACATTTTAGAAAGCTTCAGGGGCCCCTAAATGTTTGGGGGCCCTAGGCACTGTGCCTAATGGATAATACGGCCCTGCTGTACTATGCCGGTAAATGTTCAACCCAGTAGTTTTGAAGCCTGTACTATGCCGGTAAATGTTCAACCCAGTAGTTCTGAAGCCTATACTATGCAAGTAAATGTTCAACCCAGTAGTTCTGAAGCCTGTACTATGCAAGTAAATGTTCAACCCAGTAGTTCTGTACTATGCAAGTAAATGTTCAACCTAGTCGTTCTCAGGATTGTACTATGCCGGTAAATGTTCTACCCAGTAGTTCTGAAGCCTGGACGTGTTGCCTATCGGTCTGGTCAATTTCTTTCCGAGTATCTCCGGAGTTAATGCACTTGCATCAATATTTACATTCGTCTATGGTCGAGAAAAATGTACATTGCTTTTCGATCCTAACGAGTAAATTTTTAAAGATCTTCTCAATACCAGATCTTTTTATCATAAACTGTATAGATGTGTAATGAACAGAAAGTTCCTCACTTTATCATGCCTACGTAAGCCTTACGCGTTTTTAAAAGAACGTTCTGTCAAATTAATTAATAATACGTATACAGTCACTATTACAATAGCAGACGGACTTGATGTAAACTGCCTTTTGTAGCGACGATTAAGAGAGGAATGATTATTCTTATCATACGCGAGAGAACTGGAAAACGCGTTTACTGGAACATGAGTAGTGTCACGTATAACGCAAATAGGTCCCCGAATTCCATGAATCGACCCACACCCACTATTCTTTTAAAGAAAAAAATATGATGCGCCCTTTCAAGACACTGTCGCCATCAATGAAGCTACTGAACCATTGTATGTAAATACATATCTTGATACCATTCCTTTTGCTAGGTGATGCATGTTGAAACATTGAGTACAAATTTTACAACAGCTAAGATTGGGCCTGAGGCTTCGATTCTCCTGCATTGTTCATATTAGTGTCAGGAAACCTAGTGAAGTCATAAAACTGTGCAATGAACAAATTATACAGTCAATGGCTGGTCACAGTGACCAACATTGTTCTCCTAATGAATTGGATCAACTGTTGTATTTAAACCGATTTCTAAATCAGTACTCATACTATGGTCACTTCGATATGCAATCTACCTTTACAAGCAGTACATAAGAACTTCCTCATTCTGTATTTCATTTTGTTTGTGCTAGAGTTAAGTTTTTAATCTTTTGTACATTTTCCAATGAGCACATATGATTCACAAAGAAGCAAGAATCAGCACGAATACATACATAAAATGGAGTACGGATGTGTGCACTTCGGTACATATACATGCAATTTAATCCATATTTCTCTTGAAACAGGACTGAAATACTCAAGAAAACAATATACAGAAGTAAGATTAACCAAATACAAACATAAGATCTTGTTGTGCTTCAATATATATATATATATATATATATATATATATATATATATATATATATATATATATATATATATATATATATATATATATATATATAAAGATACTCTGCATCGTTATTCAATAAAGTCCATAATATATGCGGTCGAAACAAGGGATGTACAAGATTTAGTACAGTTTGTAGTTCGCAGATAATTTATTTCATCAATGATGTTGTTGTTCTTATAGAGTGTTTTTTATACATGCTCTCAGTTCCTGGTACAAATTTACACCTTCCCGTACTCCGATTACTTCGGTTGTGGTTGCGTGTTCCACACTTCAGCGGCGCTATCTAGTTCAGCCTGTAAAATGTCAATTGAATATTGTGAAATCATCTTCTCTATACCGTATTTTTCATTTCGAGTACTGTATTTTAAAAAAAAATGAATAAATAAATAAATAAATAATATAAATAAATACATAAACAAATATAATTATGTCAATGACAAACATTGACTAAAACTGAATGCAGTTCCAGTATTGGCTGTCTGTGACAAGACATTATTCTTCCTGTTGATTCATGAAATTATTGTGTTTATTTTTTTCAACCTTCGTCTCAGTTCTTTTCTTTACTGTTTACGATGAAGAAACTTAAAGGTAGTATTGCACATTTTATAAAATTGCACATGAAATCATTACTCATAATTAACGTTGCAATTTTTATAGAAATTCTTTACACAGGCATCTTTCATAAATAAATAAATAATACAGATCCGCAGAAGGCTATGTCTTGCCTTTTTCTGCCTGTGTCTGCTACGTTGTCGTTACTTCCATAAGTGTCCATTAAATGTAGCGTGGGAATGTCAATCAATGGTTTTGAAGTCATGACCCAGCAGCCGGTTCCAGGAGGGTAATGATAATGGTTTGAAAGTCATGACCTTGAAACCTTTCCAATAGGGCAGGAAGAGACCCAGTGGCATGTGCTGACTTCATGCATATATACATTGGTTAACGTATGTTGAGAAAGTGTATATATAGCTATATAGTGGGTATCTCCATGATTTTCTACTTGTAACTACGGGGTTTTGCCCCCAGGGACAGGAATATACCATGGGATATAACCCAAGGGCATGACTCTAGCGCAAGGTTGGTTTAGAAAGAATATGAACTGGTTATATACACAATAATCCAAATATAACAGCATAATTCATGCAAATTTATAATATACTGTAACAAAATATGCAGAAATTAGTGGTTGCTTTAACCTCCTATCAGAAAAGGACTACACATTCCATGGAAAAGAGCACACACACCCACACACTCCCTCAACATTAACTATTGAAAACGTCATAAAGTTCCAAAGAGTAGTGTTGGATTATAGGGCAAAGAAAAACAAAAGAAACAAAAAATAAAAAATAAAAAAATAAAAATAAAAAACACAAAAAAGACGCCGTGGAAAATGCAGGCAACGACGACTGAGTAATCGCTATGTCTATTTTTCTCCCGTAAAGAGGAGACAAGCATGGCGTGCTCTCATACTGATTTATAAACGTAAATGTAAAATTGGATGAGAAGCGAAGTGGCATGTGATTATTTGTTAATATACGAGTTATTTTAATATTGAAAATCGTAAATACTCACTTGAATAATTTCCAGGAAGCAAAATCGTAACAAATGTTTATCCGGATAGAATCTATATGCCACGTATAGTTGGGCCCATGACTAAAGTCCGTGCGGCGTCTCAAGCGGCGGCTTCTCCGCAATTCGACCCCTTGAGGATCAATAATTTGTAACAGAACTCTGAAACTTTCACGATCGATGACAAGACCCTCACCAAAACATTTTGTGTACATCCACCTGTATCCACGCAAACAACCAGACTTCTCTATCTCTTTCTGAAGAAATGTAGCCACCTGAATTAGATCTGTCTTATTTTTCTTCCTGTAGAGTTGAATATTCTTCAGTTTTCTTTGCAATGTGTGTCTGCTTATTACGATTTGATGATTATATGCTAAAAGTTCTAATATATATTTTTGTGAAACATTTAATCTAAAATAGAATCTTATCAAAGTGGGTATGTCCAATTTATCCGCCATGTTCTATAAATCAGTCTAGACGTAAATCATATATATAAGAAATGAGTCTCCATTTTATATCGTAATAACCCAATACTATCTCGTAATAACTCAATGCTATCTCGTAATAACGCAATGCTATCTCGTAATAACGCAATACTATCTCGTAATAACGCAATGCTATCTCGTAATAGCGCAATATTATCTCGTAATAACGCAATACTATCTCGTAATAATACAATGTTATCTGGTAATAACGCAATGCTATCTCGTAATAGCGCAATACTATCTCGTAATAACACAATAGTATCGCGTAAGAACGCAATACTATCTCGTAAAAATGCAATGTTATCTCGTACAAACGCAAATTTTACTTTTCTGCCTGGCGCTAACGGGCTTCCGTAGTATCGTGATTCTGTACGGGCTTTGTCATATTCGCTTTCCATAGGTCTTTGATACTTTAGTTCCACATCAGAGATGAAACAAGTGGATAAACAACCCTTGGCTAGCGAAGATGGGTTAGGTATTCTGGCACCAAGTGGAGTGGATAATGAAAGAAAACTACGTGCTACCTAAAGTTAACTGTTTTGTTGATGGAATCCGCTGACGACAGAAAGGAGGAAAATTTGAATCATAAGGATTAGATGATCGTGGCTGGGGTTGTTTTCTTTTGTTGATCGAAATGTACATTTTACTTAATCACTCACAATCACTTTGTGAGTGATTAGGTAATTTTAACATACGAGAAATACCCATCCATAAACATTTAATCCTATACCTAATTCATTTTAATTTCACAATTTCAAATCTAAATCATTTATCTTGGTAGAATTAACTCTCTATTCGCCACAGATTTCTCGTAGTTACAGTTACTCCTTCAAGGTATTCCATTTTTGGGTCATGGACTCTCGGACAGGAAAATGTAAGCTAATTTAGAATTGTTTGCCTTACTGTCTAGTCCACACCGATTCTAATGTACCTTTTCTCATAAAAACTAAATCGTCCTGCAAGACATTAAACCCGTGGCGAATAACGCCTATTGATCTTCAGTCCTGATTATCCTCAAACACTCGGAATAAAACATAAAATAAAGGATTCCAGCTCAGATATACTGTAAGAATATGTTATACATGTGGAATTGTTATACATGTGTCCTTGGAATTTAGTTTGTAAGAAAATAAATAGTAGTTGATAAAATCCTTATAATTGTATTTTTCTATTTCATGTTTTAAGTGGAATAAATGAATAACTGAAAATATTTTGGACGATAAGACTTTATGTGACTTTTGTGCTCAACATATGCAATAGTAAAGTCTTAAAATCAGTAGAAATATAGCGCAGCGAACGCGTGTTTAGAATGACTATATGTAAGGGGATTCTCCCACACATCAAGGTAAAAATTGGGTAATCATCGTAACAAGAAAAGCACGTGATAGTGAGACCATGAAGGTTAATGAAATCGATTTATGCAGCTTTGAGGTTCTTTCTGTAATAGTATATCTATCATTCTTTCCGACAATATCGTCGATTATATCTTCTAAATTCAAACGTGAAATGATACTTAAATCAATGCTCAATTAAACTGATATAAATACGCTTCGAGGATTCTACCTGACTTTGGAATTAGGATCCTTTACTCTAGGAGGCAAAATTCTGTCAAAATTAATTTCATTCTATTTACGTTTATTCATCTTACATGATAAGCGCGTAATATTACTTGGAAATATGAACTATTAATAGATACATAATTAAAGTGATAATCATACAACCCTTTGTACATTGTCTTGCCTCCATACATTTACAGCAGTTTGGTCTCGAGCTATAATGCTCCTGATGATTTCCACTATGCTTTAGCGAAGAAATCACGAAGTTTAATTTAGTGGAGTCACACACACACACACACACACACACACACACACACACACACACACACATATATATATATATATATATATATATATATATATATATATATATATATATATATATATATATATATATATATATATATAATAGCTCCTCTGAGAAACAAATTAATATCGCAAAAATTAGATGCTTTTTGGTCAGCTAACTGTTGAGCAAGTATTCGCAGAAAATTACACTGGATGCATTTCAGCACTAGAACATTGTCCTTCCAATATTTTTAAATGGCGTTTTCTTTGCCGCTCGCTTAACCCTACTACATGCGCTGTCGATGAAATCTTTGCCTTACATAAATGTATGCCTACCTAAATATGGTTTATTATTTTCTCAGCCATACGTCATGTAATAATTGGTAAACATGGGTGGTTTCAAGGTAAGATAATACTTTTTCTCGAACATTTAAAAATGTATAACAAACATTTTTACTGCATTATTCAAATATACATCATCAATTGAAATGAATAAAATTAAAAATAATATCTGATGACAGTAAAGTGAAACATAAAGTATCAAAATCATTATGAAAATACAGGTACTTTCAGAAACAACAAAGGTTACAATCAAAAAGAATCACTGATTACCAATATGTTTAATACCCACATAATAACAAATATTGGGTAAACTAAATTTACTACAACACCGCTTGGCCATGATGGTGTTTAGCTTTGCATTACGCAAACGATTAATAGCGTCTATATTTAGTTCGGTTTCGTGCATAGTTGTACGTATTTAGCATTATAATAAATACAAGAGGATCAACCAAAGAGTTTTCTTATTTAAGACCGATTCGTTTGCAATGATTTCCATCGTCAACGAAAGACTATTATGTTCGGTAACTTGCTCTGAAGGCGGTTGAAAATAAAATTGTTTCGTAGTCCCACCCTGTCTCGCATTAAAAAATTTTGACAAGCTGAATAATTAATTTAAATGAACAAAAATATACCCCAGAATAATAAGAGACTGTTCATTTTCACTTATTCTGAAACAAGCGAATACAGAACTCCATTAATGATGTCAATAAACAGAATACAATTTTTGTTCAGCAGTATCGCGAGGTTGGATAGATGATTCATTTATGCATTTACGTGTGAGTACATTGTATCCAACTCATCCTGTCTTTTGATATGTAAAAAGATTTAACCGCAACAGACAACCATTAAGCAAGTTGTGCTCAAATTAAAACTACTACTACTTCATACTATTATCATAACTTTCTACGATAAATAACAAAGTTAGCTCATTTACAAATGAAAGCTATTAACATAACTCTCTGTGGTAGCTAAAACATTTAGTTCATTCATACATTAAATCTGATATCTCTTCATAGTATTATTATACCTCTCTTTGGTACCGTGTAACTATATTTTTAGCTCATTCATTTAGACTGTACAAATTGCAATCATCCTACGTTTTAAACAACTGCGTTGTAATTTATATAAGCCCCTTGCCTTTTACTTAGAAAGCAGTATTCACTTAATTTACATGATAATGTATATTTTTATTGCCTTAGCATTGATTCCTAAAATTACCAATTTTAATCATACATTTTCATTCAATTTTCTTTTGTTAGTAAATCCGATGTGGTTCAGTGGTTAGCGATGCACAGAATCGTGCGTGTTCTAATTCTGCCCATACCAGGCCGAGCTGGCTGCCATAGTGTGTCACTGAGCAAGCCACTTTACTCCAGTTGCCCCGGCAAGATACAAACTTATATTTGTTGATGTGCAGTTGAACAACATTTTCTTCGCCATTGTATTCTTCCAAATTCCCAATACACTATTGTATTGACAGAAGCTTAATCTTTGCCATGTTCTCAACTCCTTAAAATCATAGCTCCGTTATTTGGATGGACGTACTTATTATTTGATACTGGAACTTATAGGCTTTATTACGACTTGATGAACTGTCTGTCTAATTGGTCGAATGATTTTTCAGTCTAAGTCTTACGATTATATAAAAATCTCAATTATAAATATAGTTTCGTCTTTTTTTACAAAATAAAATCTCAGTCTTCTTTGAATCGTAAAAGCTAATGTAGTCTCCGATAAAGATTTAGCTTGGTTTTGGTTATATGGTAGAGGATTTATTAGAAAGGCGCGTGCACACACACACACACACACACACACACACACACACACACTATAAGAGAGAGAGAGAAGGAGAAACCGGTCATGAAACTCGTATTTAGTAAAAGTATATATGTAAATAAGATCTGTTAGAAAGAAAAAAAAACCCACCTTGTAAATTAATCATTCAGGATTTCCGGTTTTTTGAACTTTACCTTTAATGGGCACCACAGAGCCATTATTGACCTGACGTGCCAGTAAAATGTATAACATACTCTTTAGAAAAAAAAATAGAAAAAAAAACCTTTTTAAGGTTCAGAACGTTTTAAGGTTTCCATTTTCTAACAATTGTGAACTGAGTTAGATAAAACTTTGAGGCTGGGTATAGGCTTTAATGTTTGACAGCTTTATTGTTCCTAAAGCCAGAGGATATGAAGTTCCGTTTACCGGAGATTTTGTACAGTTCTTTCAATGTGAATTCTTATTTATCTTTTCTCTCTAAAACGAATAACTGCGCAAACTCATCATGAATTCCGAATCTTAGGCAGAGCAAAATTTTTTAAATGAATTTCGCTGCAGATATCAAATGACTTTTTATGAAGTAAACTTAACCTTTTACTTACGACAAATATTCCTGTCTTTGGCATTTTGCAAAGGAGGATTATCGATCACTATATATTTTTTCAACGTGCTGTGATGTACCTTTTAATTTATATTGCATTGACTGAAATGGAATGAAATATGACAGAATAACCTTCAACCAACCGTTGGAATATAGCAGCGGAAGACAATTTGATCATATAATCTCGAATATTAAGATAATATATTAACTGTGTCAAAGACAAAATGCAATCTGATTAGATTCTGCATGACTATAGATGAACACAATACGCAATCAATGTAAAATTGACGGCTCTATCCAGCAATTAGTAGAATCATGAGTTAATTAGACTAGTCCCAGATATCTTGGACACTCTTGGCATTATACTGCAGGGAATGAATAACGAAACCAGTCTCAGAGTTTGGTGCATCATTACGATAATACATAATGAGAAATACAAAATGCTATCTGAGGAGATTCTGCATGACTATAGATGAACATAATACAGAGTCCGTGTAAAATTGACGATTCTAAGAAACAATAATAGAATCATTAAGTTAATTAGACTGGCCTCAGATAGCTTGGACACTCTTGGCAATCTATTGCAGGAAATGAAGGACGAAACCAGTCTTTATGTTTGGTGCATTCTTATGAGTCCGAAAGCATGCAGAGGACGTATAACACAGACTATTACGACGAAATCAATTTATATTCAGGGAAAACGTGAAAATTGATGGGTCGATACAAGATGACAAATATAAATAAATGTGAGGCATTACAATTGCCATAAATAACGTGACCACATATACGAGGGGTATTTGAAAAGTTCTGAATATTTTGTTATTATTTGTTTGTTTCTTTGAACCTGTCAATAAATTTAACGCCGATCTATAGACAAAGTAACTTTCTATAGTGTAATCTACATCTGCATGTGCAGCATCCCGGAGAGCTGCAGATATACGCTTTAACGTAACACAGGTAAATGACAATGACGTCAAAATGTCGGAGAAGGAGAACAATTCTGCTACAGAGCAAAGAGCATACTGTAAATCCGGGCGCTCAAAGCTGACTTAGATTAATTTAATAGATGTAATTTCCTGCCATGTCCTACAATTTTGAGGTGGCTTCAAAGATGGCCGTGAATCCATGGAAGATGACCTACGTTCTGGAAGACCGTTGTCTGCGATTGGTGAGGGGGCAATAGTTGAAGCTGATCGACACACAGTGGGAGATATTTCTATTATTACGGGCATTAATTCATCAGCTGTTTTTAATATATTTAAGAATCATTTGAAGCTCAGAAACGTTTGTGCAAGATGGGTTCTGCATTTGTTGACGTCTGATGAAAAACATACTCGCCAAACAGCTACTCGCCAAAACGTCTGATGAAAAACGTACTTGCCAAACAGCTACTCGCCAAATATGAAAAGAGTGACCTTAGAGACGTTCGAATGAGATTTTCACAGGTGATGAAACATGGATTAAAGAGAAAATTAAAGTTGGGATCCGATAAAACGAACAGAAACCACATATTGTTCGACACAGATGGACTGTCAAAAGAGTTTTGTACGCGTTTTTTTTTTTATGCAAAAGACCTGTGCCTGACAATGCTAGTGTCACTGGACATTTGTATGCCTCCAAAGTGTTGCCAACAGTTGTAGAACTCTACCAAACCACCCATCTGCGCACGGGTACCAGCGGTTTTCATCTACTCATTGGTAATGCACGGCGCATAAATCCACAGACTTCTTCCTGAAGGAGCACAGCATCCAAGCTTTGCCGCACCCTCCATACAGACCAGATTAAGCTCCAAGAGATTCTGGGCTGAATCCCGTTATCAAAGGTTCGCTCAGGGGCAGACGAGTTGAAAGCCGCCATAAATCAGTTTAAAATCGTAGAGCTGGTGTGGAATATGATATCTTCTTTGTGGAAGGTTCACATGGATATTTTATTTCAATGATCCCTTTTCTCGGAATCGTAGCGGTTTCTCGAGGTTTTACTTTACGTATGTAGGACTATCAAACACATTCTTAATCAACGTGTAAAGAGCAATCGTCAGAAGCACTACGTTACCCGCATCTAGAGTACCTGACAGAAACACAACGTGTAAAGAGCATCCGTCAGAAACACAACGTGTGCATCCATCAGAAACACTGCGTCTCCACTCGAGATAGGAATACAGTACAAGTGTGTGTTTTCGTTACGTTGATGACAATGTCTCAGCTACAGTTTTGAAATGTTTATTAAATTATTTTTAAAGGCTAGGGACACATCCTGGAAGTCGTTAAAGCACTTCTAAGAAAAGTTCTGAGTTAAAACATTTGTTTGTTTTAAATATGATCATACAAGAATATGAAATCTATTATTTAGCCTCAACTCTTAGTAAAGTTATATAAAAAGGACTCCATTATCTTATTGCATCGCAATAGATTAATGTCGCAGTCTTTGATACAGACTTATGTGATCCGAGCAATAGTTTCATAGCATATCTTTCTTTTGTTCTTTACATGCAACTGAAATGCCATGGATTTAAATCAATTCAAATTATATCAAAATAAGACAAAGACTGACGAAGCGTTGACGTCGTGCAAATAAAATCACCTTGACCACTTCTCAACTACTCTAATGATGCAAACGACTGTTTTGATGTTATCTTTGTATATATTATTTTTTAAATTTAAATATATAAAAATGATGATTACCTTTATCACAGCGCTATATTGCAAGCTCTATCGGCCGTTAGGAATTGGTACGGATGTTGTATCTGATAACGAAAATGCAGTTCATCCTGGTCAAAAGCCACATACATATTTGTGACAATTAGAGCTTGCCAAGCTTGAATTATACATTTAGTTGTCATTACAGAAGATTGGAATACGTCCTCTGGTGTTCCTAGCATTTTAAGGATTATAATGCCCAAGCATTTTTAAAATTACAGTGCGGTAAAATAATCTAAAGTCTAAGAATTAGTAATACATGTACTTGAGAATAAATTATATTACGTCAAACAAATTTTCCAAAGATGTCAGACTTAGTGCTGCTACTCTTTCTTCTCTATTAGTTCTGCTACTCTTTCTTCTCTATTAGTACTGCTACTCTTTCTTCTCAATATAACGATGTCAGACTTAGTGCTGCTACTCTTTCTTCTCTATATAAACAATATTGCTGATGACATGCTCTGTCTTTGGGATATTTGTAAACAATTTGTATGACATTTAAACATTTTGAACATTGATCTTGGAACTTTAATGGGCAGGTCTAACTAATGGCTAAAGTTTAATCCCAGCAAACTCTTGTTCTTTAATATTAGATTATCAGGTTCCCTCCTAAATCTACTCTTTGACAATGAAGTACTTACCTTTACACAATCTCATAAACATCTGGGTCTAACTTTCGGTAGTGATGGAAACTGGTTATCACATATGCACGATATATGTAATTCTGTATGCAAAATGACAGGATCACTTACAACATTCAATTTTTAATTAATCGGGAAGTCTTTAGAAAACATATACTTGTCATTTATACGACCATGTTTAGAATATGTAGATATTGTCTGGCACGTTTGTTCTCAAGGAGACTCAGATACATAAGAAAAACTCCAATTAGAGGCAGGATCAGCTGTTTATATCAGAAGTACCAGAATTGAAATACAGTATGCGGAAACATGTTGGCCAAATATATGCCAAAGACGTAAATTCCATAAATGTACATTTTATAAAATAATAGATAGTCAATACTCAGTTCAGTTATATGATTGTGTTCCACCTATCAAATCCGATCTAACAAACCTTAGATTTAATTTCGAAATTCTAAATTAATGAATTAGGAATATGAAGGTCATTTATCAGTTTGACCCGATCTTTGTGAAACAACTGTCCTGTAAACATAAGACTTGCCCCATCAATTCGTGAACTCAAATGATTTATAACTTATCAAAAAGCTGAACAGCCGCCAATGCTATTCATATGGTGAGAGGAAATACTCTATCCTCCATGCAAGAAATAAATAAAAATTATTTCTGAGCACGTAATTCAATCGTCGTTTTGTAATTCTGAAAAGGCAACTGAAACTGGATATCATTAGCCTTTATTTAAATGAATGCATGAGTTTATTTCTAAATCTTAATCACAAACTTTTGCCTGCGACGATTGACCTGCTACTTCTAGGGTCATCTCAATTTTTGTATGATTCAAAATTGTAATGTATGTAAAACTGTTCAAGATTTTATTGAAGAAACCTGGCTATTTTCTTAATTATCCTAATATATACGATTCCTTATAATATCGATGCAAAATTACTTATTTGTATAAAGACATATTCATGTATTTCACTGTGATTAACATTACAGATTAAACTGAAAGTTAATTCCTGCGTATAATTCAAATCGTCATCAGAACCTGAGTTAGAAATGTGGTAAAGATGTAGATTCAATTTTTTCGAAGTCGTCTGCTTCAGAGATAAAATGTGCTATTTATTAGGGATTTTGAGGTGCTGAATTCAAATATGACAATTAAAACAACTGATTGGATACTGTTTCCAAGATATTTAAGTTTTTACATTTTACATCTATGTATATTGTGTAGATAGTAGAGTTTGAATCATAAATTGTAAACCTAGGTCTTTTCACATGATAATATTTCACCTGTCCTGTTTATATAACACTTTAAAAAACAGCAAAAGGTTATATAAATAAAAAATATATTGAAACAAAAGTCCAAAAACTATTATATATATATATAAGTACATAGTTTAGTCCTTATTCAGTGTCTACTCGGCGCTTCTTGGCTTGTCTCTTATATTCATTAAATGGAGCATCTCTTGTCACTGTCCAGCAATAGTATTCAAGCATTGATGGGCTCCATTTGCCCAACAGCTCTGCCTTACTCTTGGGTCGTTCCAAATCTCTGACAAGGTCATTTAGTTCACCTTGTGTTATGAGGTGTGGTTCAGAGGAGGAGGATGGGAGAAAATATGGGTCAAGTGACATTGATGGTTCAGGACTAGAAGTTTCATCCTCTTCCTCTTCCTCGTCTGACTCAAGTGAGAATGATTCTGGTGCATCAGGAACAGCCAGTCCTTCTCCGTTGGGTACTGGGCGTATAGCTGACAGAATGTTTGGATAATGCACAGTCCACATTGTTCTTCTTTGACACACCACTGGAGGCACCATGTTGAATTACATATGTGTGGGCCCACCTCTTGTCCTGATCTACAATTTTGCAGCCAAAATAAAGGTGATAGGCTTTCTTAACCATAGTGTTTATACTGCGCTTTTGTGATGCAAAAGTCACTTCACCACAAACATAGCAGAAGTTATCTGCATTGTTCACACAAGTAAGAGGCATCTCTGCTCACTTTGGCTAAACAGAAATGTGTCCGTTTGCAAAACCAAACACTGACAAATAAGAGAGCACGACACTGTATGATTTGTAGAATTGATATAGTGCAATTTCTTCAGCAGAGTGATGGAAGCTTTGTTATGATTGCATCATTCATGACTTCTAGTAATAAATTGATGCAATTCATATCATGTATGACGCAATACCAGCCTCAGATTGCATCATTCATTGTTTCGCCTAAAAAGCAAGTACTGTCCAAACCCAGTCATAGATTTATTCATAAATCCAGTCAAATATGTATTTTAGTCATTTCTGGTTTAAATTGAGATCCCTTCCCTTTATAACTCACTTATCCTCCGCCATTCCCAAGTCAAGGGTCGTATATACTGACCCAGTATAATATCTTTAAAACTAGAGCCAATCAAGAATTTTAAGCATCATTTTCGTTCTCAGTGACCCAGAATTAGTAAAGTTTGACAACATTTATTGCAGAAGCATTTTGGCTGTAGACCAGTGTTATTTATAGTATGTTATGTATATCATACCATGTTGTAAAATGTCTTTAACTATATTAAATGGATTGCTTCCACAAAATCTTGAAACGTGAACGAAACGTACAAAGAGCAAAGTATAGTTTATGATTTTCGCGTTTAATTTAAAGTAGCAACCAAACTATGCAATTTTAATACTTGTAAAAAATATAATTTACCCTTCTCTCTTTTGTTCTTTCATTTGTTCAATTTGTTTAAATTTGTAAAGTTTATAATTTATCAATATACCGGTATTTTTAAGTTTAGAGAAAATAAACTTCCACAATCTGCACACAACTGATGTGATATAATTTAGTTTGCAAAACAAATGAGAGATTGTGAAAATACCCCAAGATGTAATACCTAGGTGTTTTTGAGTTCATCAAGATTAACAAAACAAGATTTGTATCAAAGCCTTTTCAAATGGATCTTTTGCATAATAAATGTATCCAGATATGGTTAATGTATTGTCTATGGTCCTTTTCTAAAGTATGACAATTTTGCCTCAATTTTGGGAAAAAGATGTGATTTTTCAAGTCAATTATTTTAATTATTTTATTTATGATTTTAAAGTTGTATCTGGTGGGGACTATTATTACTAACATAATAAAAATATTAACTTTAGTTCTTCACCGGACTTTCTCTTCATATAAACGCATAATTTAAGGACGATACTGCACTTTTAAAGTTGCCTTGTTATTCCTATGTCAAACAACGGAATCTTGGCTTAATGGAAATGTGCTTAATTGTGTCCAATAGAAAAGTAATATAAGTATTTTTCTAATGTAGTTTTACACTGTATTTGATCGTTGAAAAACTTCAGCCTCTAAAACACACACCCAAGTAAAGATACTTAAAATTGACCTTTTAGGTGGATACGAAAAGAGAAACGAAAGTTATGAGCCACCGATGTTTATTGCAGAAAGTTTCACTTATTCTTCTCTCTCTCTCTCAGCGCCTCATTTATTATGTTACGTGCTTTTTATGCAACTTGTTGCCCATCCCTTATTGCTTCCTGAAGATGGCAATACAATATGTTTAAATTCAACTAAATAAACATTTCCAACATTGTTAGTGGCATACTAATGAGATTATTAAAACTACATGTCCACAAAGATTTAGGTATCAACATATAAACTAGTTCGATGTAATAGGTACACTTAATATATGAATCAACAATATTTACCTAAGTCAATAGAAACTGAGTGATATTATTATTGTTGTTGTTATTACTATTATTATTATTATTCGTAGTAGTAGTTGTAGTAGTATGTAAAGCAATGTTCGCTGTGTCGCTTGCCAAGAATGTCGCTATCTCTGAAACAAGGCACTATCTCCAACCGTTTATCGGATAAAGCATCCATTTTAAACACATTAATTATTCCAACTCAGATCTTTGAACTATATCGAAATCTCTTCAAAAAGAAATTTCATACCCTTTTAGGGTTCACTTTCCGTACTAAAAGTCGCACGAAATATTAAATTGGACAAACTGTTAACATCCCAAATCATACAGAAACATGATTTGTTCACAAAATCTGAAAAAAGTATTCCCTACTGTTGATTGCCTTGTCAAACTGGTATTAAGAAAGGGTGAACCTGAACCAGAGTGCATAGTGTCCACTGACAGTAGAACACATTCTTGTCGAGTGTTTAGACTTCCACCTCATGAGACAAATTTAAAAAAAAATTGATTAATTTGGACTCAGTTAAGGAACTTTTGCATGATGTACCACCGCAGACAATATTTTACCTTTGAAAAGAATGTGGTTTATGTAACAAATTTGAAACTATATTTAAAGGATTATATATTTTTTACCTTTTTTATCTTTTATTTTATCAAATTTTAAAGAATTTGAACATCTTTACCTTTTATATTTTATCTTGTTATCTAAGATTATGTCTTTTTCTTTTCAGTGACATTGCACAAGCGAAGATGATGATGCTCATCAGCCGTCAAATCAAACAAGAAATCTACGGGTCGAATTCCGTCAGTTAACCACCTCAACAGCGTAGTAGAGACATTGCATCTCTACTACGCTGTTGAGGTGGTTAATTAAAAAATCTAGGGTGTTTTTAAATCCACAAGTTGCCAAACTTTAAAGTCGATTATAAGCTCAAATTTTAAATATTTCAAGCAACAAAAGGGGACATGAATGTGAAGTATCTTATCTATTTCAAAGAAACTTATAAGTAAAAACGTTTAGTTTTTAGTGTGTTGCTACACCGAAGCAACAACCACATCTCAAAATTAGCTTAAATTCAAGCTCATAACTATACCGGAATCTCTAAAGACCGAAATTGTGTTGGAATTTTTTTCTTTTTAAATATCATCATTTGTTTTCCCAGTAAACCGAAATCCCTCAACTCCGAATACCGAATTTCGACCTAAAATTTCAATTTTTCGTTACCCTCTCCCTAAAACCAAAACTCACTTCAAACTTGGAAATTTATTTTAGCTGCTAAATTCCTGACACACGCTGGAACAGATTAATTACGGTTAGCAAATACACCAGTAGGTTTATTTGTGACACCAAAATCTGGAAAATGTCCCAAGGGTACGTGAGGTTAAAACAATACTAGCCACGCGCACCGGCACAGATTAGGGCTGATAATAGGCTATTCTGAAGTCTTTACACCATAAAAGAGCCAGCGTTTAAGTCGAAGTATTAATAACTAAATGCTTGTAGGTAAGCTGTTTAATAAAGATTATGTGTATTTGCTTTTTATCTAATTGTTGTTAGACATTTGTATATTTGATCAATAGAACATTGTTGTTGTTGTTTTTTGAATTGAATATCAGGGCTTTATTAAGCAGGCATGTGGCCTCGTTTTTGATGCTTTGCTGCCGGAGTTATACACAACAGTGTTCTAAAAGCCATATTCATTCAATTGATTTTCAATGGAGAAAAATCATTACATACATGTATTTAAGTAGCCATGACTATCATTTGTCTTCACTCACATGGTAAGATATCAGACCGACCGGCTAATATTCGTAGAATTGAACTAACCTTACTGAATAAAATTAGTCCGATCAATGAGTATGAATCTGTGCCAAAACCTACATTGAAGAAATTAGGGGCAAAAATTCGGCATAGAAACATCTACTATTTCAGATGTTCTAAAGAAAATGGAATTCTACGATAATGAATTTGAAAACAATAGTGATGCAAACAAGCATAGTTTCAACAATGCCTGCAAATTTGACAAACTGAATGATCTTGTGTGGTAATGGTTTAACCAAGGTAAGGACCAAAAACATTCCAATTTCAGGCCCTATAATATATACTCTCTCTCTCTCTCTCTCGTCAAATAAGCGCTTAGAACAAGACATTTTTTCACATTTGCTAAAACTTCAGTAAACCGAAAATCTCTCGAAACTGAATGGTAGCGGTCAGGCGCAAAAGCCACGATGAGCAAGAATTATGAACACTTTATTTGGAAATATTATGCAGTTCTGAAATATCTTGAGCATATCACAGTCCTTATAAAGACTAAGGAATATTGTGAGACGATTCAATTCATAATATTATTTTAATAACACAACACAAACGTTTAATTTTTAACTTCAACAGATATTCTCATTTATAATTTGTGGATATAGACTCGGACTATACAGATTCAGACTCAGACATGGAAACAGCAAAAACCAAAACAACCAATAAAGATTAAAAAAATAAATTGATATTAATTCAAAGGAATGAACAAAATGTTTTAAATAATTTAAGGACGATAATTTAAATAAGGGAAAATAGAAGTGAAACTAGACACTTGGAACAAAATAATTGAAAAGAATCCATAACTAATTTAAGCTGCACTTCGAATCCCTTAAACGGAAGCTAAAGTCTACTTACATGTACATTGGTATTTAAACCTTATTGCGTGAAAATATCTAGAATTTCAATCCGCTTTGTACTCTAAAGATAAAAAGTAAGACCCATAATAATTTCAATTACGTCCGCTATAACGTTAACCTCAGTCCGTTTGTGCTTTAAAGACTCCAATATAGTTTGTACCTTTACCTGTAATAAAGAAACCACATTAAGTTTTCAATCACGTCCGCGCAAGATAGAATTTCAATCCGTTTTTTTTTATCTTAAATTAAAACAAAGATTTCAAGATGTTTTCAATCCGCGCTAAATTCACTTTCAATCTGTTTGCACTTTCACAAACACAAAATAAACTACAAAATATACTTTGATTATGTTCGCATTAAAATTAATTTAACTTATACCTTATACACTAACATAGAACACAACCTATGCACGAATTAATTTAAAAAATGGAAACCCTCTAATTAATTTAATAAAGAAAAAAAAAATATGTAATAGATGATAAGACGCAATCAGCTCGGTTGCACCGCACTAACAATCAATATTCCGTCCGCATTGGTAAGTAATAATTGCTTTACCAAATAATATTTAATAATATAGAAATACATTATTTATATCTGCTTTTTTTATTGGAATGCATAATTTACAGATAGATACATAACATCAAGGGGCAAAAAAAAAAAAAAATAAACAAAATACTTCAGCTTTGTAAACTTTTATTTCCCTTTGGTAGACCACATTTACGTATCGGGATATACGAATCCACACGTAATTTTGATTACTTTTCATTATTTTTCTATTATATCTGCAAAAATGTGTCTTACGTTTCATAGACCTCAGATTTCAGAGTACAAATAAACAAATATTTGTCTGTAAGCAAAGATAACAACAACAAAAAACCCTTAATACATTCAAACAAACTCAGTGATTATACGGTCCAAGATTTAAAGTCATTATGTATGAAAGTGTGTGGCGATGCATGCCCAGAAAATCATAGAAGCCTGTCTAGGTCCTGGAAATACAGTTTGAAAATTTGTTTGCATGGGAACAATAAAACAGCTATATATGTATCGAAATTTTCCTTTGAGAACGGAGTAAAGGATCTATTATATTAGTGTATGTTATAAGAAAACTTATGCTTTAATTGATTGACATTTTGTTCATCTTATTACAACATCAGACAAATAGAACATAACTTAATATGTATCCATTACAGTTTGATCTGTTATACAACATCAATGGAGTCCAAAAGTCTAGCCGTAAAAAGTTTGTATCGGTGTTTCATCACAAAATGCAATGCAAAGTTTTCTAATGTGCATCACTAGATGACAACTCAATTAATTTTTCATAGATTATAATTTATGTCCAGGACATTTAACAGCAAATGTATCCCAGGGATAGTTATCTTTTTTTGTTTGTTTATGTCTGTAACTAATATAATAATCATATTTTGGACTTTTGGCCCGTCTATTTGAATAAAGACTCCCCATAAAACGTCTTCTCGCGACGAATTTTAGTATCTTTTTATATGAATAACGATGATGTCTAATAAATTTGAGACTGGAATATATTTTTAGCAGTGAAATTCAATTCCTCTGCAGCAACTTATGCTTTCTTTATGAGCCAAGAAAGAAAATTATATTTCAATCTTTGGAGAGCAAGATGATCTGCCATTTAGTGATTAGTAGAATCTGGTCAACAACTGTATTCATTGTAGCATTCAGTAACATTCAATAAATGATTAAGCCACATTGGAGATCTTAAAAGGTTGATGCCAATCTTACTCTAATTAAATATCAGCCAAGTCAGTTACCTCACATCTTTCCAGTTTTCAGAATACGGATCTCAGACATCAAGCAGTATTAAAGAGTCTGGAAATATTGACACAAAAGTACAGCTGAGACAGTTAGATTAGTTAGATTATCCATAAATTCAAGTAAAACGGCACTTGAGGAATAAGCATGTATGCTATTGAGGAGACAAGAAATACCGAACATATCTGTACATGTTTTAAAGTCATTTATAACGATCACTAGATTACTCTAAAATATGCATAATGTATACTTATATATATATATATATATATATATATATATATATATATATATATATATATATATATATATATATATATAACATCTTAGGAACTTAGACAAGGCTCTTTCAATGCCCTGATGTTTACAAATTTATCGATACTATTTCAACACTGGGAATATTGTACCAATTTACAAATATGCTACGATATTATTGCCTCCTTTTACCAGCATTTCGGTGATCGGCTACTTCCTATTTTACTGAAGTCAAAGTGGTCTCCGAAATGAGCAATTACAAACAGCCGAATGGCTTCTAATGAACCTCCTAATTTTAAGGCACTAAGTTAAATAAATAATTTTGTTTTTATTGTAAGTTTAAAAGTATTTAAAGATATACATAAAAAAAAAAATTTTTTGATTCCGAAAAAAATTAGAATGTCGTTATGAGAAAAAAAATCCTACTTATACTTAATTAAGGAACCAAAACTTTTGTTTTGCTGTTTTATCTCTTTCCTTGTTGCACATATTAATCTCATCGTCTGATGATATCAGTTATTACCTCAGTTAGACTCTATTACTTACAAATGTTAACAATTATATAAAATAGGACCTGGTTTTTAGGCAAAATACTGCTAGGATTCAATCTCTTGCTTGATGTCTGAATATTGATCAATAAGTTATGATATGCTTTGTGTTGAGGGCACTTCTGTCGCTGAAGCAATGCCAACGGTATTTTACAATAACTTTCTTTACTGATAATTTCAGATCAAATCTAGTGCGTGTCAAATAATTCTGTTTATAAAAGTAAATTTTCATATACAAATGTGTTGTGCGACTAGAAGAAAGCAAACTAGGATCAATTAAAGTAACCATTTTAAAGATGTGTATACTTTAATTTGAATTTGGTTAACAAACTTGTATTCGAGGATATGCCAAAGCTGATATAATTGTTACCTATTTGTTCTTGTTCTTTTTGAATATTATTCCGAACAAAAGAAAAACAAAAAAGACAAAAAACAATTAACCGAGATTGAGAGACTTCGGTTGCCGTAGTCATGGCAGTCCATAGAAGGTACTGTTTTGTTTCTATTATTATTGCGGTATCGACTTAATTATAGTAGCACACTGTAAATATTTATCCTCAAGAATGAATGCATGTTAACGTGTGATACATTACAGAGGACTGGATTGGAATCATTATTGGTAGGAATGAAAGGAGATTCATGTTTATGGAATTCTGCCGATAGAAGGATAACACTGGTGTTTTTATACCGCTGACAACAAACATGCTTGCGTAGGGAAAATCCAATAAATATGCAGAGCAAGCAATAAACAAAAACCATTTTCTTAATGTATAAACGGGGATGGGACATGCAATAGAAACAACACTGGACATTTTCTTAATGAATAGACGGTGATGGGACATGCGATAGAAACAACACCGGACATTTTTCGAGCACTGGTATCGATAGTCATTAGCAATGAGAAGAACAAATCTAAACAAATAATTATTGATCTATGACACGTAGATAAAATGCAGATGAATCTTCAGTATGAGGTTTTGAAAATAAATCTAACGCCTAAAATAGCAGAGATGAAAAATAGTTACATTATGTTTGAACCATTCGTTCATACACAATGCCCAATCGTTCATACACGCTGCCCAGATTACAAACATATCTATATTCTCTCTATGCATGAAGTAGAATGACCCTTCCGTATGTAAAACTTGGACAATTTAATTTTAATGTTTTAATGATTTTCAGTTAATTCATATTATCTATGGCTTACACATTGCAATAAATTATCTTTAACAAAAAAAAAAAAACAACAACAAAAAAACAAAAAACAATATTCAGTTACAAATACTTTCAAAGGTGATATAACTTCATCTCAGCCCCACCCCCACGCCCTAACTCCTTCCAGCCTGTGGTGATCGATGGTTTATGTCTTACTAGTTGAATTAAACATACATGTAATTGTTACAGGTATTGTGCTAAAAACTGTCTCCCGTCATTGGGGGTGCTAAGATAAAACAAGAAAGTTATTTCCTTTTCTTTTTAGTATTTACTGATAATGGTCAAAGACATGTCTTGCTTCAATAATCTCCTTTTTTCAGTCCAAATATTTGTTATTTGGAACCCACAATATAGAAACTGTATCGATATACGGGCCAGTCTAAGGAAGAAAGTTAATGTAGCTATTACGTAAGTTTTACAGTACAGTCAGGTGATCTCCCGTACTAAATTCCGTCATTGATGTATTGTTACGTATTGAAGGGTTCCTTCTTCCATTCATTCCATTTTCTTATCGTTAAATACTGAAATATAGACACATTATTAAGTAAATATTGAGATACATTAATTATACTCTCTATGTAGAGATTGCTTTCCTTATTGAAAAAGAATCACACTGGAAATACCAAATTTAAAAATAATTTGTATTTACTATTGAATTTTGAGCTTTCAATCAAGTTTCTATTGTTCTTTGTTTCTACAAAATGTTCCCGGCGAGTACTTTTTAATGTAGTACGTACTTCCTTGGAATATTGATATTTTAAAATTATTTTACCCGATAGTAGCGGAAGTGTTTGCTACCTCTGTGTTACTTTTTACCAAAGTAACACCGTTATTTGTTGTATAGTATTTGTGCAGTATTTGTCGTGATTAACAGTACAGATTCAATTGAAAAATAAATTTCAAACGTATGATAAACATTATTATAGTAACTTGAGATAGAAATGTAATGGAAATGTATATTATTTATATTAAGCTACTTATATCATACTGTGGTGTAAAAGGCCTCTAAAAGAAAAAAACAATAAAGAAATTACAACTTTATTGAATGGATTGTTTTCATAAAATCTTTAAAAAGTCTCTGCAATGGAGCAAAAAACAAAAGTATAGTTTATGATTTTCGGGTTTACTTCAAATGTTGGAGGCAAAATATACAATTTTATTACTTTTACAAATAGAATTAACCCTTCTCTCTCTTTTGTTCTTTCTATCCTTTATACATTTTCTGCACTCAACTAAGGTAATGTACGTTTTGTTAAAGAAAAAGAGAGACTGACAAATACCCCAATGTGTCATACTAAAGGTGTTTGTAATCATATAGATTAACACAATAAGATTCCTATAAAAGGTATTTCACAAATGGATCCTTTGTATAATAAATATATCCAAATATGATTAATGTATTTCCTAAGGTTCTTGTCTAAGGCATGCCAATCATTTCAATCATTTTTGTGTACATTTTCAATGAGGTATATATTGCACACATATTTACCTAAATTTTGGGGAAATGTGCTTTTTGAAGTTAAGGAAGGTATGGTTTTAGCGTTCAGTCTTGTGGAGGTCATTATCGCTAACAGATCAAAAATATATTTTGCTTAGTTCTTTTCATGTTATTTCCTTCACATAAATTTATGATATAAGGATGTTACTGCCATTTAAAGTTGCCTTGTTATGTGTATTGGACAGCGAAATCTTGGTATACGTGTAGAATCTCTATTATTATGGTAATGTGCTTAACTATGTCCAATAAACAAGTAATATAAGTCATTTTTCTGATGTAATATCTTATCGTTTGAAGACTTCAGCCTCAAAAATACTTACATACAAACCCGAGTAATGACACTTAAAATTGGCCTTGTTAGCGGATATGAAAAGGGCAACGAACGCGATGAGCAGTTATTTTGAATGCAGAAGCGTACACATAATGCAGCATATTTTACTTGTCTAATTGAATCTAGGCACGGAAACAGGTTATCAGCATTTTAGCATATCAGGAGTGCTAGCAATGTGCTTTCTTTTCTAAAGTGTTATAACCAACTTAGTGTGTACATGTTAGTAGAGTGCTGATTGTTATATTTTATTATTCATTCTACTCATTTCTCACAACTGTCAAATAGATTAATTCCTCAACTGACAATAAACACAAGGCCTATTATCCTCCCAGTATAGGCGGGAGTTCTGCATACTTCCATCTTGACCAGTAAGTTAACCGCTTTGATGGACATGTATGGCGCGTAAAATGTTATATTTGGATAGAAATGCTTGAAACTTCAACAAGAGTGTGATCTGACTTCTAGTGGATCTGGATTGATTCAAATTGTGAGTAAGACGATAAGATATAACTGTCATTTTATTAATTATTTAAAATGAAATTACTTCGTTGGACATATCAAACTAATAAAATTCAAAAATAATTTTCTAATAATTTAAATACGATACACCAGATACAAGTTAGGACAGGTCAGAGTTAGAAATATACAAATCAGCATATATGCAACTCGTCAAAGATATTTACTACCGGCAAGCAAGTTTAATAGAAATAATGGCGTCACGTGCCATTAACAAGAACGGATGATTCCAACTTAGCACCTTACGTAACTTTTAAATGACTTATTTTCACCAACACACCTAATTGATAGTTTCGACTTGAGGTAGCAGATGGGACCTCTGTCGCATTATAATATCTTTCAATTCTATAGCGACTCCACTTTCACAATTGAAACCATGTTAGGAATGGTCTTTGTGGGTATTAATTAAATAGAGAGAACAGCTTTAGGTAAATAGATGCCATTTTAAAGCTTAATCCATCAGGCAACCGGCACAATTTTGCCACGTTTTAAGGTTGTTTTTACATTGATATGTAAATAAATTCAAAAAGCAACAGCACTATCTATATAGACTTTTTTTTATTATAGTAATCCAAATTTGAATCAGTTATTGTGGTTTACACTTATACCGAAACGTACCTACCGGTAGTCTTCGTTCTCGTGATATTGTTGGTGCCTTGGCTGTTGGAATTCTTTTTACTCACAATAGTGAGGAAGCCTACTTTTTATGTACTCTTTACGTCTCTAGCAAAGTACGAAAGTTAGCATTACAAAAAGCATTGAATCACACGTTATGTTTGTTTTGTAATTAATAGAATAAAGTATTCATTCGACACTTAGCTGTTCATATTTATCAGCCTGAGTTACACTGCTTCATCAAGTACGATCTGTTTAATCACTGTCGTGGAGATGCTATGCCAAAAATGAGATTCGAACGATTCTTGCTCCGAACTTCGTACGACTTTTTGTTACGAATATGACAGTGAACAAGGAATGCCGGGTCTTGTTTGAGAAAAGTGAGACTAGAGAGTAAAAATTTGTAATAAAATATTATATGAGCCGAAAGTTAAGTATATTACCTATAATGTTGTCATAGGTATATTTGTTATATTGCAATAATCTTTGCACTATCAAGTACAGTCAAAGCCAATGGTTTCAGTCAAGCACTCGGAAAAGCAGCTAAAACAGAGTTTTGGAATTTCGAGTGATATTATATTCCAATAGAAAAGACCCTCACACGTTGCTGGGGATACAATACTAAAAGCGTCGGCAATTCCTAAATCTGTCAAGAAACCAAAGTTGATGATGCTTCCAAAGATGCCATTAGAGAACGGATAAAGGACCTTCGCCATTTTAGTGTAAACCCAACAACTGAATAAATACCGTATATACACCCATCGTACCATTACAGAGACTAAGAGCAGATCATGGACATCTTATGTCTTATGATTGAATTCTCACTCCTCTACTAAATCAGCATAGGATATGGTATAAAAATCACTGGCAAAAATCAAAGCAGCTGTGTGAAACACGTGAAGAAGTTTGATAAAATGGTCAAGCCCTTGCCAGAAATCCGAAATATATTGGCTTTAACATTCTCGAAAAAAACAAAACTCGCAAGAGAACAATTTTGAAAACTTCCACCGTGTTTAAAACCTGAAACAAAAGATTACTTTAAATTACATAACTCCTAAGGTTGAAGATTACGATAAACCCAACTTTCAGAGAACTATAAGACATTATTTTTATCATCCCATATCACTAGCAAACTGTATTTGCAAAACCTGTAATCATATGTGATAACCGCCTCTGGTATCTAGAGTCCAACAAACTAAATGTACTATCAGACCTTCAGTGTGAATACATACGCCAGAGAACTAAAATAGACCATTATGTCAGACTTGAAGCATTTATTAGAGAAGATTTAATAAAGAAAGAACATATACTTGCCAGTTTTTTAAGTTTGAGAAAGCTTTAAACACCACATGGAAGTACAGATTAATGAATGACCTATTCAATCTAGGTCTAAGGGACCACATACCTAACTTGATAATTTTTTGAAGGATAGAAATTGCCGAGTTAAGGTATGTACCACCCGTTCTGAAAGCTATCATCAGGATATGTGTGTACACCTCATGACAGCACAGTTCAAAGTCACAATTAACAACATAATGAAATGCCATAATCCGGAACTGACTGCTCACTATATGCCGACGACTTTTTAATCTGCTATAGATCAAAGAGTATGCATTCTATTGAACGTCAACTATAGATATACTTAGAGATAAGTAATGCGTACAAGAAAATGGGTTCAAATCTTCCAAATGTAAAACTGTTTGCATCCATTTCTGCGGATCACATCGAATTCATTTGGACCCAAAACTTTATTTTCACGGTTATCTTTTCTATTCTGTGGGGGAAATCACATTTTTAGGGTTTATCTTTGACCGTATTTTAACTATATTTAACTATCTTTGCATATATTAGATGTACCACATTTTATTCCAAATTTAGGCATACGAATTCGTTCTTTCCCAGAAACAATGAAAATGATTGTTGCAAATACTGCACAATTATATGTTCCCAAATCACCACCTTATTTATCACCCCCACCCCCAAACACACACAAAGTAGTACTTGATCTAAGCCAATTTGAAAAATTATCAGGTAATACTTCCGTTTATCGGTGTAAATTAGCTGAAATCAGGATCTCTTATCGTGGTCACATGACCTTGTGTAGCCACGATTCGAGAGATGAATACAAGGTTGCAACTCCTGTTACGACATCCCAGTGCACCATCTTATGCCAGTTACCGGATGAATCCTCCATTTTTACTGCAGAAATTACAGCCATACTAAAAGCATTGAACAACATTGAAACCTCCAAAAAATTTAATTTCATTTTGGATTCCCTTGCCTTACTGAAAACCTTGCATAACCTTAAATGTGACAATGTGATATACTAGATCTTACAAAGACATGATTTGCTCATATAATCTGAAAAGAGTATTCTGTACTGTATCTGCCTAGTCATATTGGTATTAAGCGTAATGAAAGGGCGGATTAGGCGGCCACAGCCCGATGCCGAATTGATAATTTCATATTCTTACTTTGAATATTATATAAATCAACATGTTCTATATACGTGACAAAATATATGGAACCAGACTCTACAAACAATAATAGTAACATCAAACCGATCTATTTGGCAAGTATCATCTCGCATATAGAACAAATTGCAGAGATGTTGTGGAATTGTTCTGATCGCGTAAGGACACACAAACCTGAGTTATGCACACCCAGTGAAGGTTACCACTCAGCCAGACTGCAATTACTGCAAGGGTGCACTGAGATATTCTAGTCGTGTGTAGCGACCTTCATCCTGTGAAACAGAAGTTCTTTAATGTGAACTCCATTGAAAACTTTATGATAATGTTCCTAGTGAGGAAATCTTGAAAAGTTTGATGGAATCCAGTTTATATAATCAATGTTGACCTTAGATTTTAAGGTTTGTATTATTTTACCGTTACATTTTATTATATATACATTTCACAGAATTTTAACATCTTTACCTTTCAACTTTTGTCTTATAGCACTTCATATTTACGTGAATTGTCAAGTTTTTTGTGCAAACATTCTTTCCATTGATATTTTAAGAACTTTGCTTTTAATTGGCAGCATATAGTCTGTGGCGGACTACCCTCGTTACAAGGTGTCCGCTTTATTTGGTTGGTTATCGTTATCTAGAGGATGATCGACCTCGGTGTTATTGCCCGGATCGAGTAAATAGTGAAATAAAATATGAAATTTTATAGATGGGATAAATAGTGTCTGAGCAGATATATAGAACAGAATAACACGAGCCCCGTACATGAAATATAACAATTTAATCAATTACATAAAAGAAACTGAGATAAGACATTACATTAGGAAGATACACATTTTTCTTTTTGAAATAAATCATTTACTGAATTTCAACACAAATATACTTATCAAATAGCCGATCTGTTTCAAACGATAGAATTAGTTCATCGTAGAGTCGAGTGAACAAAATCATTGCTCTGTACAACTGCATAACCTGCTTATCGCTTTTCACTCCAACTTCGATGCTGCTGTCCAGTCAAGATTGATGTTCTCTTCTTTTTTCCCTTCCCCTCTCTCTTATCTCGCCTCTTTCCGGCCCTCCAACTTTGTGTGGGTAGGTAGGTGGGTAGGTAGGTAGGTGGATGGAGCTATTTCCCCTTTCACAATAAACAGAGAAGCAACCTAAATCTTCCGTCAAATATCCTTCTGGGAATAAAACTTTACTCCACTCTCGTTACGTCAGATATCGTCCTATCGGAATTCAAACAGATAACAAAGGCTATCGGGTCAGGCCAAACCTGACAGACCATAAACAAACCTAGTTTCATAAGATTCATGTATTTCTAACGGCTATTTCATCATTGACATTAACATCAAACGAGACATAGCGGTTTCAGATCACGTCCTAATTATACAAATGAATCAACGAAATTCACTTCATGGCTTAACTATATTAATTTCAGTGAATACTCACTCAAGTCTTTATCATACATGAAATCATCTAAGACAACTTGAATCAAATAAAGTAATGCATGAAATCCTTAGAATACATGATTCCTATAGCAATCAAGACGACAAATTCAAACAATTCGTCAAACTCATATAAAGAAGATTATTGTACATAATTCAGACAAATGAACTCAAACAAATAGTTATGCTCATATCAAGAAAATTGATCTACGAATTTAAACAAATAAATTCAAGCAAATAATTTTATTGGTATCAACGAATTACATGAGATTGATGCAAATACCTTGTGCTTTCAAGACTCGCTCGCTTCTACCGCCAGAATTGTGTCCGTCAACATCCAGACATCGGTTCCTTGAATAATTGTTTATACGAGAGGACTTCTTCTAAATTCAATCTCGGAGTCAATATCTATTTTCAATTACAGAAAAACGTAGACTGATTCAATTTTGCTATGGGGCATATTAAAACATGAAATTTCATCTGGGAAACACGCCCCTTATTTAGTGTAGCCAATCAGATTAAACGGACCTACCGCCTTTTATAAATATGAGACAAATTCGGTCAGCGTAACCTTCTAGATTTTCAAATAACTGATTCTGGAGAATTTCAAAAGATAATGCAACTTCCACTAGCTTACAAATGGTTTCTGTACCCTCTCAACTATGACATTTTTGATCTCTAGACCTCCAAATAACCTTCGTACCTTTAGGGCTACAATGAAGGCTTAATTAAGAATCAATTTCGCCCCCCCCCCCAAAAAAAAAAAAACAAAAAAAAAACAGGGACATTAAAACCAGTGCAGTCTAGCGATTTAATACGGTATCTTTCCTCATAAATCTAATTAATTGTTCTATGCCAAAACTAACGTGCTCTATATTCTCTGCTGTGCACTACCGAATACATCAACAGAAATTTGCACCCTTACATAGTCATTAGTTGCTCATGTGCCGTTGAAAGCTAATATAAACACACATATATGATTATCTTTTAATTGGCACCATATAGGCAGTTTTGTTGCTAACTTGACGTTAAATCCTATGCATACCAACAAAGTGAACGTCGACCAGAGTACATACCCTGCCAGTGTCCACTGATATATTGAAACACATTGCTGTCACGTGTCTTGAATTCCACCCAGTGAGACCAGGGGTGCATCCATAAATAGTGGGGGGGGGGGTGGGAGGGGAGGGGGAGGGGAGTGGTTTCGAGGGGGGTGGCGTAAACAAGGAGGTGAGGGATCTGTGGAACGGAACCGCTGGTGGGGGCCCTAGGAAGCGCCTGCATTGTAAGCGTTTCCAGAGCGTTAACCATCTAACTGTGAAGGCAAGCTCACTTTAGAAAACAACGTTCCGGGTCTTTCACACTCATTTTTTGGGGTGGTGAGGGTGTGGTGGGACTGCCGGCTTTTCTTCCCACACCCGCACCATCTATCACCAATCCGTTTCTGTAGACCGGTGTATTTTATCTTAACTCAATTACAGAAGTTTATGATGATGTACCACCAGAAAATGCCTTGGACATTTTAGGGAATGTGGTTTATATTATAAATTTAACCCTATATTTTCAGGATTTTATATCTTTTTAAACTTTTTATCTTTCGTTGAAATCACACACACACAACACACACACACACACACACACACACACACACACATATATATATATATATATATATATATATATATATATATATATATATATATATATATATATATATATATATATATATATATATATATATATATAAAAGGTTTATATTTAAAACTTTTAGTGTTCAATTCTTTTGTATTTACATTTACTTCAAATCGGCACCATCTAGCTGTCACGGTGCCCCAGACTCAAGCTAATTACGAAGCTAAGATATATCACGGTGCCCCAGACCCAATCGATTTATGAAGCTTATGGTGTATGAACTGGGATGAGAAGGCAGGGGTCACGAAGACTGAAGGCAGCAGAGTTAAAGTAGATTCTGGGTTAAGATCAGATTGGTTGTAGAAAATAGAAGTGAATTCGTTCATTGGTAGATGTATAGATGTGAAATAGCCTACTTGACAGCCATTATTCTGCTGTCGTGCCGCTAAACCCTAATACATACATACATACATACTGATATTTGCAGACCTTTGACTAAAATTTGATTTGAAGGAATAAGTTTGTTTACTTGTTGATATTTGGAAGGCTGGAATGTTTGAACTATGTATACCACCGTTTGCATTATTAGTTAGATATGTTATAAACTTCGAACAAGCATTAGAGCAACGTATCAAATATCTTCTTTTTTTTCAGAAATGAAGGAATCCTTGTAATGCGCTTCACCTATTACCGACTGATTTCCAAATACATTCACCTCCTCATTCACAACAGTATGATTCATTTTTTAAGGATGTAAAAAATATACTTTTATTATGATTTTGTACATGTTCAAACCATACGCTGCTCCCCTTCCCGTGTAACCAGTTGTGAATTCACTTTTGCATATGAACATGCAAAAGAACATTTAGACACAACTACTCAAGTTCTTAAGACGTTTTGAGCCTCTTTATTCATACGAAATCGGTTTCAGAGCAAAAGGACTGTTGATTTAGGACTTGATGACGACTCCTCTCCTCGTATTTCGTAAGGGGCAGCAAATGGAGGCAACCTGTTTGCTGTGAGGTGCGTTAAAAGTATTGCGCTGTTTAGAAGAACATCTTTATATTTTGTCTGATAAGTTATATTTACTTTTGGTTGCAGGAATTTGTCTTTCTGGGGATTTGGCAAGGTTTTTGCCTGTAGTACCAAACTTTTGTTCAAATATAGCCAGGATTGTGATGATGTGCTGTTAAACAATATTCATACATAATTTACATAAAGTATCCAACCACTTTTAAACAAAGGTTTGTGCAAATTTTACGTGATGAAAATCTATCAAACGCTTAAACAAATTACATTTTAAACAACAATGTTGTCCAATGCAAATACCTGATTAATGTCATATACTCTATATAGACTTGTCAAGGGAGACAACCTCTTCATATACCAAGGTTATTTGCTTGCCACATTGTAATGCTGAACTTGATTTTGTCGTTATATTCACTACAAGAATGAATGAGATATGACTCTATGTATAACAATATTTCATTTTCTCTTTACTGAATCAATACATATAATAAATTAAAAGAATGGAAGGTAACCTATTTTTGCATGACATAACTACTGTTTAATTTAATTAGGATATAGCGAATTATTTAGCAACAATAACTTTATCTCGAGGGGTAGAAAATAGTAGAAAAAAATCCATTTTTAAAACGAATTAATGAAGATAACGAATGCCCTCAAGAAAGGAAGAAGTTTAATTTAGATTAAATTTTAGCAAGGATTGTACTGATAAAGGAGCATATATTCTCGATCCAATCTTGATGATGTTTGTAACAATGCAAACATATGCTCTTACATTTCCAACAAAAGATACTTTGCAACCAGCAAACGTACAGGAGAGAAAGCATTATCGGTATCTTTTTTAACAGGGCATGTGTTTAGTCTGTTACGTATCGCGACGACTAAGTGAATAATATGCGTGAAGTTTTATACTGACTAGAAAGGCAAAGGCTGTTTAATAGCAGGAACGAGGGTTTTATAATTTAACAGTGAAGGCTGCTGTTGTGAGCAAAAATGTGTCTCGATGAAAACTTATCTTTACATGAAAAATATTGAATTCAACCTGAATTCTTGACATAGAATGCTCCAAGATGTGATGAATGACCCTGATAGTCATAAGATGCATTTATGTTGCATCATTATTTCTTAGTGGTTACAACTTTCCTGTTCTGGAATGGATATTAGGCCTGATGTCTCCCCACCCCTTCTCCCCCAATGCTGTAAGAAGCAATAAATTGAGGCAACATGTTTGCTGTGTGATATTTTCCATGAAGATGTTTCAAATATAGTCGTGGATTTGTTGAAAGATTGAGGATTAAACAAAAATCTTTAAACTTTTCAGGATTGTTTGTATTCTACCTTTATCTGTTTATGTATTACTCTTTTTCTTTTTTGTTGCAACATCTGTATCTTTTGTCTCATAGTGCATATTTACTTTTGGTTGGAGGGGGTTGTCTTCTTGGGGGAGTTGACAAAACCTTTATGACTTCGTGTATGAAAGGTAATGTCAAAATTATCTTTCCCTATATAAGCAAAATTAACATATTATTTGCATGATAGTACTTCTGTTTAACTTATTTAGCAGAGAATGAACTATTTAGCAGGAAAAAATCGATCTCGTGGGGTAGAAAACAGCGGGAAAATTCCTTTTTGAAAACGAATTAATAAACATGACGTACACTGTTATGGAAGGAACAATCGAACCAGTCTTGAGACTGTTCATATCAATACAACAAAAGTTAATTTGATACCACCAGTATTACAGGAGAGGAAACATTATCTATCGTACTTTATCTAGAAGTTTTAGATTGACTAGAAAAGCAAAGGATGGTCAATGTCAGGAACGAAGATTTTTTTTTGACAAGAATCTCGATAAGGTTGATATTTTGAATATATAAAAAAAAACTAGATCTGAAAGCTTTGAAATTTATCTTTTACATCAAAAATGCATGAAAATTAATAAAATGTGCACAAGATTTGCAAAACGTCGTGAAATCGGCATTTTTAGCTTTGAGGTCTAACGTATATATTAATCCATAGTTGTCAATCAATTTAACTGCTTTTCTGCGATTGTTAGGAGACTGATTGGGCGGGATATCAGTTACATCCGGTAATTAATGAACGTGTCTAATGCATCCGCATTAGGACGTATTTTTTTCAATATGTAGAAATCCCGTAATTGTTTTCAGGATACATTTTGTACTGTGGTTGTGTCAAAATAAAAGGAATATGACTTCCACGCACTTCGTTAAGTTTGCTTTCCCATATTTATGTAATATGTGAATTTTAGATGTTTGGTATCTAGAAGGAATTCCGATTTGCAATTATTCAGTGCCAGAAATAATGCACATTGACGGGAAATGGTTTCACAGATATAACTATTTTTCTAGGTGGAAATATATGCATATAAATTTCCACATCATCCGAAAGATCTGTATCTGGTTGTGCGATCCTACTTTTAGCACATCTACCCTCATCTATTTATTTTTGTATCAGATTTCAGACTCGTCTGAATAATTCTAAATTTAAACAACAGATCTTAAGTATAAAAGATTTCCTCAAGACAGCTAAAATGATGAAGTGAACTAAGAGCTATTTCGTTTACATCGTTTAATTCATAATACTGATATATATTCATAACATTGGAAACTTGACTCGCATCTCCATTCTCAAATTATTTAAAGGCCCATGGATGAAGAAATATCCGACACTTTCCTGTACAAACCTGGTTGCACAATCAACATGAGCTAAGAGAGAAAAATAAATTTTAAAAAATCTGCGAATATTTACATATGCAGTCGTATACGTTTGTTAGAAAGAGATTTACAAGTTAGAATAAATGTAACTTATCCAGTATATTTGCTACTGATATCGAATTGTATTGAAAAATATTGGTCTAATAGAAGGAATCGCGTTACACGTGCCTATTTCAATGATGGCTGATGCGACCTAAATTTAAAATGATTTATAATCACCAACGTATCGAATCGATAGTACCTACTTCCTGTAGCAGATTAGAATTCTATTAGAAGATTATATCTTCCAGTTCTACAATAACTCCATTTTTGCATCTTCAGACCATGCTGGAGGTGGTCTTTTTAGCTATTTATAAAATACAGAGGACATTTCGAGTCAAGGCTAATAGACACCATTTTAGAGCTTAATCCAACACCCAAACTACAAGCTATATCGCGTTTGGCAGCAGTTTTTGTTGTATTATTTTTGTTTGTTGAAATGACATGTACAAATTAATAAACCATTTCGACGTGTATTACTTTTTAAACAATTCTCTATAGATTTATTAATTGCAAAAGCGTCTTTACTCTATAGAGAATTATTTAAAAAGTAATACATATCGGAATGGTTTATTAATTTGTACATGTATAACAACGGAATATACTACTAATTATAATAATAATCTTTATTTAACATATGTGGTCTTACAAGACGCAACTGACACGTTGTTCTCGACATATTTACAGGCTATTTTATAATAAAATCATTTACACACACTCAGGTATAATCGCATAAGCACGAACACAAATTTGAAATGGATATATCAATATATAGAACACTAGTGATTAAAAAGTCCACAAATGAACCTATACAATACACAGGTATACATATTTTAATAAGTCAGCAGTCATACAGACATATGTAGAATAAAACAGACACACATGACGCTTGAATGCACAATCATACGTACAAATAATGTATATGAACACTCATGCATTCTATGCACCTGCACACTTACACACACTCACATGATACCCGTTCCGTTACGATAGTGATCACTAATAGAGAGACACATATTAAAGTCCTCACGTTTTTTTAATGTTGATTTCATTGTTGGAATTCTTTTTAAGTATACAGGTGAGAAAGCCTAGTTACATTGTGCACTCGAGAAACCATCCTTATGTCTCCAGAAAAGTACGATGGCTAGATTTACAAAAAGTATCTATAATAGATTGTATATTCGATGCAGATAATAGAATACAATATTAATTAGATACTTCCATGTTATATTTGTCAGCTCTAAAGTAGCTCTGCTTTCATCAAAATGTGATCTTTTAATGTGCCTCGTACATTATTTATAGTAGTTCTTCAGATTTGTACCTTGGCGTAGAGTCGCAAATATAGACGGCATATGTTAAAGTATAGTAGTTTGTGTCATGGATGTATTACAATATGGGAATTTCTTCCAGATTGCTAAATATCTCTATATCACCTTATCAGTCTCCATTAAAAGAGGGCAAAGAGTGTCATACCATGAATATATTCCTTTACATGCAAATGAAATTTTGATCAATTAACGAATGTTTAATATACACCCAAAGATGCGACATTTTCATGATAAGTAGTCTATGGCATGCGTCAGGTATAATATCTCTTTGGATCATATATTTATGTTACTCGTGCCACTTTATCAATAACATTCAGTCCGACCAGAAAACTTTACCTGAGTGGTATCTATAATTGGTGTTTCATTACTCATCGTCAAAGACACTTTAGAATGGTGCATACTTCCTAATAATTTATTTTGTTTTGCTTTGTTTTGTATACTGCTGATAAGATATTTAAAATATAAAACTAAAATAGTACGGAGAACAACGTCTCACACTAAATGTTCTAAAAGTTCAGATTATGTATTTAGCATTGATTATTAATATATCACGTTAATAAACTATATATAAGCATGAAACTCAATGAGCATTTTTTTAAGAAGAATGTTTAATACCTCTGTATAGTATAATTTATAACAGACTTTTGTAACTTATTATTCGTTTCACTTCAGTCTTTCTGATGTCTGCGTAGGCTAGCTCATTCAATAATAATAATATGCTTGAGAATTAAGATCTATTACTTTAAAAGAGATTATGTTTTAAAACAAACACTATTAAATGTATGTCTGTGGTTACGGGGTTGGACAATAGGCCCGATGTGCCCTGCTGTATGACATTAAAGGCGACAAATAGAAGCAAGCTTTTACCTGTGTGATGCATCCCGTGAAGATGTTCCAACTGAGATCTTAGCCTTTTTGAACGATTGCGTTTTACACAGAAAAAATAAAGTTCTTGTATTTTATGGATTTTACCTTTTATGCATTCCTCTTTGTTATGTATGCCTCTTTACGATATCTTTACCTTTATCTTTTGTCTCATGGTGCATATTTTCTTTTGGTTGGAGTGGTTTGTCTTCCCGAAGACATGGCATAGTTTTTGCCTTTGCTACCTGGCCTTTATGCTTGGATATAGCCAGGATTGTTCTGATGTGCCATTAAAACCTACACATAACAAGGAATAAGATATGACTTTTTGTCTGAAAGCGTAATGAAATAATTTCCTTCTTCTATTTAATGAATTAATAACATTTTTTATACGATAAAATAAACACGATGTATACCATTTTGAAAGGAATAAGTTTTTTTTAACCAAGTATTGTACTGATGACACTGCATTGTGTATTCAGACTAACACAAATATTTACTGTCACATTTCCACAAATAAAAATTATTTGGATCTTCAACCT
Organism: Margaritifera margaritifera; assembly: GCA_029931535.1. Lineage (NCBI taxonomy): Eukaryota > Metazoa > Mollusca > Bivalvia > Unionida > Margaritiferidae > Margaritifera > Margaritifera margaritifera. Next base: position 7,139,172 of record JAQPZY010001693.1, on the reverse strand, counting down.
TAGAGGAAAGAACGCCTTTTCAGCAGTAACAGGGCATATGTTTACTCCGTAACTGATCTAAACCGTTAAAGATTGATGCGAGGTTCCGTATATTGGAGAACGAATAGCCGTGTGAAATTCAGCAAAAAGGATACGGAAATCAAGTTCCTGATTGATGGGGATTCCATACATGATCAACTAGATTTTCTTGGTGGTGATTGACAGTTATAGAAGTTGTCAGCATTTCTATCTCTGCAGTGGTAGACAATCTTATCTGTCGAAAGAGACCTCGAAGTGTGTAAGTTTTCGAAAGAAATATTTACAGCCAGGTAAAGAAAAGAATGATTGAAATGCAAGGATGGTTGAAATATGCTGCTTGCTTTAGGTTATATGCTTTGAACCATTTAGGGATTAGACAAATAATAAAAATCGGCGTTGAGCATCAGAAACTAATTTATAAATCGCTAGGCACAAAAAAGGTCTAACTGCTTGTGAATGATATATTGGACGAATGGTGTGTAATGGAAAAACGGCATGGGCATCAATCAGTATCATCATATTTATTTTAAATATACTGCCACGTATAATTAGACATGGTTCAAATGACTTCTCGGTTTATATTCGTAAAACCTTTTTGTTTCTTTTATGGTCAGAGTTGTGCAGGTCCTGCGAAAAAAATACGACCTTTATAAGATGGTTTTAACAAAGGCTCGTTTGTTTCGTTGCACCTTTAAGAATTCCCTCCATCATATGTAAATGTATAGTAGTTTGTGTCATGGAGGTATTACCATATGGGAATTTCTTCCAGATTGCTAAATATCTCTATATCACCTTATCAGTCTCCATTAAACATTAATCTTGGATCAAAAGCTCACGAAAACCACTACAACATGGGTCTATGAAGGCTGACTGACTGAGTTTACATGTCACAGGGCAAAAAGTGTCATCCCTGATTATATTCCTTTACATGCAAATGTAATTTTGACTGAAGATAAAATAATTAAATCCCAAGGAAATCACCGCCTTCAAAAGAAAGCTATATACTTTCTGACTAGTTGACACAGATGATAGTGGTAAGATAAAGTATAGATAGCTGACTACATCTAACTCACTAGCAAGTCATTTCATGAAATGGGCAATTTGGGGTGTAACATACCAGTATTGTCTATTCAGGATGAAACTTCTTTATTGCAATCGCAAGGAGACTGAGGCGGAGGAGAAATGATCTACAATATCAGTTACATTCGGTATCAATCAAAGTGTCTAATGCGTTTGGATTAAGACGTATTTGTTTCAATATGTAGAATTCACTAAATTCTTTTGAAAACAAATGTTTGCGTGCTTGTGAATCACAATGGAAAAATATTACTTCCAACACTTAGCTTAGTATCATATCAAATACATATCCAACATACGAAATTAATATCTTTGGTACTTAGAAATAATTCCCATTTGTAATTAATCAATGCCAGAAGTAATGTAGATTGATGGAAAATGCTTTTACAAATAGAGGGATTTTTCTTCCAGGTGGAAAAGACATGAACATACATTTTCCACATCACACGAAGGCTCTTTTCTGGTTGTAAGAAACTATTTAAAAATCCCATACCCTCATCCACGTATATTTTAATTCAAATTTCAAACTATTTTATCTTATTTAAACATAAAGATCTAATATTAAGCATAACAGATGTGTTATAAAGAGTTACAATGATCAAATGAATAATTGAAGATAAAGCTCAATTAGTTCTGCACTTATGTGTTTCTTTACATCGTGGTATACATGTTATGTACATCGATTCATATAAACTGGCAACTGAAGTCGAGATCCATTCTGAAATCATTTAGAGGTTCTTGCATAAAGAAAAATCAGAAACATTACTTGTAGAATCCATGAAAACCGACTGCACAATCAACGTAAAAAAGCTATGATAAAAAACGCAAATATTTACGTATGATGCCAGTTTTTATATCTATTCTTCTATACAGTTGTTTTTGGTTTTGTTTTTTTTATATATATTACAAGTTGCTTTCTTGAAACTGACTTGCTTTGTCGTCCACATCAACATAAAGTAGTTCTGGAAAATATAAAAATAAAGTCCACACTTCTCAGACAGACAGCAAGTTACCTAGATCAATAGCTTTTTAACAGTTTCCTGATATGGATATATATCGCTTAGTTCGCATTTACTTTACTCCATTCAATTTCTCGACCGCTTTATGCAAACACGTCACTCCGTCAAATTTCTAGACCGCTTGATACACAGACGTCACCCCGTCAAATTTCAAAACCGCTTGATGCAACGACGAAATTTTCTAATGCTCTGACCTTTAGATAAATCAATTATTTCTACATGAATCAGAGGAAAACTGACCGGCACCATCGAAGTAGTCAATTGTCTTGTCGGGCCTAACAGACGCTCGCCCATATCACTTTGTAATTAAGTCTTGAATCCACATTCAAACGCGTGCTTGTATTGAACGCTAACCATGTATGCCAAAAAAGACTTCGTATGTATGTACTAGGGTTAAACGGCACGCCAGCACAATACTGGCTATATAGTGCAAATTAAAGTGACAGTCTAGAAATGTAATTATAAAAGAATTTTTAAAAAAACTTAAAAAGAAACTTTAAGAAGATATATCCTTCCAAAAAAACGTAAAGGTGAACTACTAAAATACAAAACATACAAGGAAAAGATGTTACAATTATGCAAAAAGGTATAGAAAACAAAGTACAGGTAAAGATTATAAAATCATTGAAGTAAAGGGTCAATGTAGACTTACATTTGTGACGAAACAGAGGATTGGACAATCAAAGACAAAGATTAGCACTACATAGGTTTGGATTTATTTATTATGTTTCTCCTTTCGATACTTTCCAGTTACTCAAATCAAGCACAAAGACTCGGCCAAGATACTGTCTTACCTTTTAGAAACTTGTTTTACCCAGTTAAAATTCCCTTCTTTTACGAGTTAAGTCTTGGAGTGGCTTGAAGCTAGAATTCCCTCCTCAACATAAGCTTTCCGCTCTACTTCAGACAATACATTTATACCCTTCGAGAATTAGCAGCGCACTAATGTTTCTCTGTGCTTTTACGAATAAGAATGACGGATTTTCCCGCCTAAAGGATTAGCCCCGCCGACCGGTAGATTTAGCTTCTCTCATCCCTAATTGGTCGACACGCCTATCGTTTGATTTTCTTTCCGCCTGGATCCAGGTTTTTTCTCACCTTCTTGGCGCGCCACGGGGTGTCAGGCCTGGCTACAAAATCACATAACTCCCAAGTAAGACGTCCAGCCCACATGCTATGATTTATACAAAATTATGCCCTTCAGTTTGTTATATATATATATGATTTTAGAAACGTAATTATTTACTGGATGAAGGGCAAACAGTAACGGTGCACGGAATCTCGCCAGCAGTTGCTTAAAGTTACGTTGATGAGAACATTCTTTAATTTTCGAGGAACCAGCTCAAAATGCATATTCTCTTCATCGCGTCTATCATTTAATATCTTCTCGACACATGCTTTGAGCGTTCAATATGCTTATGCATTATTTCTATTACACAGCTCATATATCCTTATTGCAAAACAGACAATTGACCGACCTCATTTTCTATGTTTCATGATTGGCCCAACCCTTTTTTTTATGCCGTCAATACGTTTTCGGAAATTCAAGAAATAATACTTTCATCTTCAAACAATGACAAAGTGGTTCCGTGACGACAAAGACGTTGTCTTAATTTGCACATCATTTCTTTGATCGTTTTTATGAATTATACTGTAGTCATGTCACACTTCGCCTTTTATGACTGGTCGTATATTAATAAACTTGGCCATCATTTATATTCGCATACAATCTTGGCGGTTGATTACTTTTTTAACAACTGCCTTCTCCGATTACAAATACTATATACTATTCTGTCGCGCTTTTTAAAAATGTCTAAAGAGTACTTTTCTTTCTACTTTTTTTTTTTTTTTTTTTTTTTTAATTTTAAGGTTGCAACATAATTTAAGACATAGCCCTAAATTTTTTGGCTGTTGAATGGCAATAAATATTGAATATTACAACATCAAAGCAATTTTGTGTAATAATGACAGTGACACAAAGTGGTTTCAGTCGTGCGAACAATTGTGCTGCTTCACAACTCTACCTGGGAAGAAGATAGTATAAGAAAGGAAAATCAATGGAACATTGTTGACAACTCCATTATATGGTACTATATGCATAAATCATGCAGTCTGCTGAGACAATGAGATAATGATTAATAAAATATCTTCAATAAGATGAGCCTGAAATGGATTTTCTTATGAGGTCAGACTTAGACATAAAGACAAAGAGATTTAAATGGCTTACTTTGTTTCATTAAAAATATGAGATAAAGACTGTGTTGGGTGATAACGGAGATATATGATCAAGAGAGAAAAACGTGTGTGCATCACTTGTCCCTATTTACCGACGCACAAGGACAGGGCGTGTTTCTTTCGGTATGGACATTACACAAAACATTACTTTTACTCAAATTACCAATATATATATATGGTGTTTTACACAGCAAAGCTTCCAAGATTACATCGAGGCAAGTTGAGTAAATTGACATCCCAAAAGAAACCCCGCGGTAGTCGATCACGGCTGATCCGATAAAGGAAATTGAACCCGCACGAGTCTAGCACCTTGACCACCGACCCGCCTCGGAAAGAGAGAGAGAGAGAGTCTTGACGCCTGAAGATTTTTCCAAATTTGTTATGTAATTTCCTTAATAGTAAAGTAAGTTCTACCGTCGATTTAATCCATACGTCCACTTGGCAAATTTGATTATAGTCATATTCATTTCATATTCACTTCAACTTTGCCTCCTCACAGTTTTCATTTTATTAGTCCAGCACAGAAGAACAACTTCTAAACGTATCAAACTTACATCGAAACAAATGTGGTTTTCGGTTTTATTAACTTATAGCTTTGATATAACTAATAAACTTACATTATCCGACCTGATACAATGAAGCTTTTTTTCCAGGTGCATTATTAATCTGCACCAATGTATTCTTCAAAGCATAACTATTTATGTTTTCATACCAAAGTTTTTTTTATGACAGTTTATGTTTCTTTTGTTTGATAGATTAAGATAGTTATGGCCAACACATAGTTTTTACCTACCTCAGCTAATTTCACCAAGGACAGGCATTACAATGGTACCTCTCTCATTATCTATTTTTGAAACGGTAAACGTTGAAAAGAATGCATGCGTATAGGTAGAACTAGTGTTGAGACTAGTGAATTCATTCTTTCTACGACAAAATATACACATACACCAGTTATTATTTTCAAAGGCACCCCTTCGTCTTTCAAAGCGATTTCTTTTAGGTAATAGTTATTCTTGCAAATGAAAACAATTTTATAGGAAATGATGTTGTGTTTCAGAAAATTACTGAACACTGTAAAGCCTCGTTATATATATACGACCTCCTTATATACGGATGGCTTGATATCCGAAAATTGAGTTATGGGAAAATATATCGTTTATTATTTTCCAGAGCCATTTCTTAATTTGAATACCTCGCTTATCTCTACAAAAGGATTAGTTCAAAAGTGTCTTGATGAACGGGTTTTAACTGTTATATAAAAATAGGACAAAAGTGCCTTGAATGAAAGGGTTTCACTGTTATATTGAAAATAAGATTAATAGTAACAGGAACTTTCGTTGGACATGAAATATGACAAAATTATTACTTTAAGGCACTTGCACTTAAAGTTGGAGAGTTGGTCCTGTTATTTTAGTCGTTCTAACGCCCTGGGATTAGAGAAAGTGAGTAGGTATCTGATAAATTATGATCAATTACCATATTGCAAGCTGCTACTCTGGTGTTCAACTCTTAAACTTGAAGTTTCTTCGCTTAGATTTCGCCTACATGTCATTATTCCAGTCTTGTTTAGAAGACTACATTATGTTTATCACTTATCTATTTCTGAGACAATATATCACGAAAATATCAGTCAAGTAGGAAAGACTATCAACTTATGACTCTCTGGAAAGGGGTGTAACATTTTACATTCGTAAACTGAAGTTTTTAAATGAGCCTACACGTGTGATATATTGACGGAACGATCATTTCAAGCGGTTATGCAAATATTAAAATTTTATCACTATAGATGATTCTCATTCCAATTGAGTTGAAAAATGACCCACGTTTGTTGACTCCGAAAAAAGAGATCAACACATTACTCTGTAACATACCCTTGAATACCGAAGCTGGGGCAAAGAGTCGTTTTTATAATTTCAATTATGGTCGTCTATTTGCAAAGAGATAAATTATTGTCATACGAGAGCCCACTGTAAACGTCTATTGTTGAATTTTGAGGAGGCTGCAGATTGTTCTTTGCTAACAAGATTTATTTTAAAGGCATTTATAACATTGCAGCTACAAAAATTACATCGATATTCAGTACTCTAGGCTCGAAATGGATGTTGAAACGTAGGAAACTATATGTGGTCATAATAGAATGTAGCAAAAATGGCGCTGTTTATATTGGCAGATATTCAATGCAGTTCTTTAAATACATTCTTCATATATAGCTTCCTGTTATAAATTCGAAACTTTTGGGTTACAGCTCAACTGTATATGGTGAAATACGTTGACCAAGTTTTTGTATGAAGTGTTTAGATTGGTTTCAATCGTATTAAGTAACGCAAAAAATTAGAAGTTATTAGTTGATAACACCAGCAAAGAATTCCTTATGTATCCATGCGCTCTTCTTGTGTGCTTTTGACAACACTTTGGATACAATGGGTAAAAGTAATGGGTTTTTTTTCTTGAAATTCGTATTAATTGTGTTTAAATATACATAATTATAAGAATTGAATTTCATATTTAACAAGATTCTAAAGTCATGAATGGCCTTCGCTTCCCCCTCCCACTTACTTACCTAATTTGCCTTTTATTAAACCCATCAATGCCATACACTCCTTAACCCCACCCCACCCCAATTACACAATTCACTAAGCTGTTTCTTTTACTGCTCCCATCAACACCATATACTACCATTACTTTTTCACTGGGCTCCTTTTTTTTCTCTCACTCGACCCATCAATACCATCCACTTGGTATCTACGTCTTCCTTTTACTGGACCTATCAACACCATACCACCCCTCTTAATTATCTACTTCTCTTTTTACTGAACCACTCCCTAACCCCCGACCCATATCCACTACGCTCTTTCTTTTACTGGACCAATCAGCACCATACACTCTCTTCCTACCTATCCGCTGCGCTCTTTCTTTTACTGGACCATATACACCATATACACCCTCCTAACCCCCTCTCCCAATCATCCCAATTACTTATGCACTGCGCCTTTACTGGCCACATGAAGACCGTTCACTTCCTACCTCGTCCTCAAATTACTTATCCACTGCGCTCTTTCTTTAACTGTATCCACCAACACCATACTTACCCACCCACCTCTTACTTATCCACTGTCTTTTATACACTCCCAACGCTGCCCCCTTCACTCTTTCATTTACTAGACCGATCAATACCACACACGCCATACCTCACTCTCCCCTTACGTATTGTTATGTATATTTAATCTATGATGTGTGTTTAAATCTTGTCCATGGAGGTAAGTTGCACTATAGATTCTGGCCAGTAGTTAACAGGATATTTACTTATCATTGGAGTTCAAGGCCAGTCGTGTTGACAGTTACACTGGTTCCCCCCCCCCCCATTTTATTGCATCACATCCAGTTGATATAGGTCATGTGAAAATGTGTATAAATACGGATTTGGTAAACAAATGATTCATTCCTGTTTTAGATCAGTCTCTGGGAATCCATTTGAGATCGGATTTTATAGTCTGAGTTGTTGAAATAAGATATATTTCGAGAGGAATCATTTACTTAATATATTCATTGAAATTACTAAAGTGCTCGTTAACTTTGAATTAATACATTACGTTTTACTATTGTGAACTGATTAAAAGATATTCTGGATTGTATCATTCAAGAATATTGAAACTCATTCGGAATATTTTATATTTTTGTACTTGTGCTTAGGATATTTAGGATTATTTGGAATTTGATTCACAATATTGTAAGTATCTCGTGAATTTCACTTTGTATTGGAGGGAAATAAATTACTTGTTGATGGCACATACATTGTTAGTTTCACTTTCTTTATGATACATTTTTAAGACCTAGAGTCGTAACAGTATTCACTGCACCCTCTCTTTTACTGGACCCATCAATGCCATACACTCGCTACCGCCCGTCCCACCTTGCTTATCTAATTCACCTTATATTCAATCCATCAACACCATACACCTCTTACGGACACACACCCAATTAGTTTTCTATTGCGCTCTTTCTTGTACTGGACCCATCAACACAATAGGTCGTACTCCTTCTTACTTACATATCTACTGCGCTCTTTCTTTCTTGTACTGGATCCATCAACACCATACACTCCCTGCCACCCACCGAATTACTTATCCAATTACTTATCACTTCTTTGACTGGATCCATCAACCCCATCTACACCCCTTCAGTTTACTTATTCAATGCCTTCTCTGTTTTACTGGACCCATCGACACCATACCCTCCCTATCCACGCCATTACTTATCCACTGCGCTCATTCTTTTACTGGTCCCATTAACACCATACACTCAATAACCCTTTTAGTGAACCCACAAACACCACTAACTCCATTCCAGCGCCATTGCTTATCCACTGCACTCTATCGTTCACTGGAAAACTGAACACTATACACTTCCTACCTACCCACCCCTTCCCTAGAGGATGACACGTTATAGTGCACTCTTTCCTAATCTTTCATTCACAATGCACGGTGTGTGTGTGTGTGTGTGTGTGTGTGTGTGTGTGTGTGTGTGTGTTTGTGTGTGACAGTTTACAAATGGAGGCTTAAAGCTTCAGGTTTCAGAAATTTATATATTCTGATATAAAGATATCAGACCTTGTATCACACAAATTTCTCCAGAGATTTAGAACTAAAATCAGTTTGTAGTTCCTATGAGCACCCTTGAAGCTCATGTATTTAATTCACACATTTCAAAATATACAAGTGGGGTTATGAAGATTGCTTAGCTGATCCATTCTCTCTTTTTTATGTTTAACAGGAATTGCTGTTCCTATGGGATTCAAACCTGCTGAATCATGTGGGGTCTGCGTGAGGCAAATAATGCTGTCGTTTGATTGTGGCAGTTGAAATAACTGGATTTTTTTTTCTTCATTGTAATGTAATTGGATGCCCCCTGACATAAATGTTACAGAACATATATCAGCAGTTTAGCAGTTATTGATGAGTCGGACGTAAATAGGCCGGCATATAAGCACGGTGAATGATTACTAATATTTGAAGAAACGAGAATCATTTTGCAACAGTGACATTTCAAATCAGTCCTTTTCTCATTCCAAGAACCATTTATATCAGCGTCTGAAATATCTAGTACCATGGCTTTTTTTTACACCTTACCGTAAAACTGGAAGTTTTTTTGTAAAGAAATTTATAGCTACCAAGAGAATTGCAAACATTAGAAAATGTCTCTAAAATGGTAATAAAACCAAAATATGTCCTGTTTTGTTTTCCCGTAGGCTTTACCAGTTTGTAGGGTATCCTGTGGATTTCCTTTATACGATTATACTTTTGGTTTTTTCATCTGAAATGTTATTTACAATGCATGTTTTTTTCTTCATTTTAATAAAATATATTCACTATCTCTCTGTTATTCAAACCTGTACATTAGAACATTACTGAAGAACAGAAGATAAAGATATTTGTTATTATCCAAGAAAGAACACAACAAAATTAAAAAACACTCCATACCTAATTGCGCAAATAATGAAAAAAAAAAATTAAATATACCATAATTTATGCTGCAATATTCCGATTTACGGTATATTAAAATTAAACAACCTTTTTTAGATCTTACTCTGATATGCAAGCAAACATTACTCTTTCCCGTTTATCCAAAATGTGACACTGATGTGACCATAAACTTCATTATGTTGGTAATATCAAACAATCTTTATTTCCTCCATAAGGAGAGTTCATTTACAAATATAGAGAACAGGACGGAAAGAGAGAAATTTAACAATTTACATTGATTTTGGAAAACATTCCAGAAAGGCAATGATACTGATTAAACTAATACATATGATGAAGGAACAAATGGAATATCAATAATTAGGAAAAACATGCAAACACACGAAATGGCACATAATCATTGTACATAAATCTAAAAGAGTTTATTATTACATTAATGATAATTACTTTGCTTTTAAAATGAGGTCTTATAGGTACAACGTTTAGGTAGGAGCTAATTTGGGAAGTTCTGCTTGTGACAAATGTTTGGTCTTCAGGCTACGAAGCATACTCGTAATACAAGGACGAAAAACTGGAATAATGAGATCTGAAAATGGTGAAGTTGTGTTTTGTCCAGTCTACTTTCAAGGTCAGTTCTTAAGAGTTGTAGTTACTGTGTCGTTACTTTGGTTAAGATCTATGTGTAGTTCAAGTCCAAACGTTTCAAACACCAGTGAAAGTCGTTGGCAATTTGTCTTGTTAATACATGCTGAAGGAGGTCCATATACTGCTGACCACATTTTTTGACAGTGATTAACACCATGACCTGGCTTTAATACCCAAAGGGATGATATAAACCTGGTTAATTTGCGTTAATAATTATTCTTCGCAATGAAGTACAGAGTGGAAGGGCGAATTTGTGCTTGTAAGTCTCGAAATCTAAAAAAATCATGATATATATTGATTCTGTCGCGCCAAGCAGAATCTTCCTTTTCATGTATAGTCATGTTAGGGACAGCTTATAATTAGAATTTCATCTCCTGTCAAAAATTGAAATATATGACTTTGTAGAATTTAGTTTATAGCTCCATTTATTATAGAGTATTCGAGAATAATCTCTAGCTTTTTAGACACGTTATCTGGGGAATTTGATAGTCGTGTGAGGTCATTTGCAAGCATAGGGCAGCAGCGCTGTAAACTTCCAATTTTACACCCTACTTTGCTTTTTACTAAGTGCTGTAGCAACTCGTCTATAAATAGCAGATAGAAAAAGGAGGATAGGACGCCGCCCGCTCCCTTCCCGTCTAACTCCTCGCTTGATATTCAACCATCTAGATTGGTATTTGCTAACCACGACTACACTTTGTACACTTTGATATGTATTCCCTATAATTTCCCAGACTTTCCCCCGAATTCCCATATTATATAGTTTCAAGAGTAGAGGAGCGTGCCAAACGGTGTCAATTGCTTTTTGAGCATTGAAAAAGGCAACATAGGTAGGACTTCCATAGTCAGAGTTATAATTAATGACCTCTTGAAAATTAAAAGAGACCGTGCGGCAGCTTAGATTCGTTTGAAAGTCTTGCTGTTGAAGATTATGCAATAGAGTTTGCTTCGTTACCAAGAAGTTATTAATTTTTGCTTGCACAATTTTCTCACATAATTTAGGACAACACTGGCAACAAGGATATTGGCTGATCAGCTCTGCGTTTCCCATTTCCTTTGTAGATTGGCACGGTAAGACCTTTTCTCCATATACTTGGCCTATACTCATGATTGAACAAGTTTAAGATTGTTTTATATAGCTGGGGACCACATAGATAAGGTGTTCATTTTGAAGGTGACCATGACTTCAACTATTTTATGGTACGAAGTGCGCAGCATAGTTCTTGCTCAGTGATTTCCTCATCTAAAGATTCTACGTGCCTCGTAGAAAAATGTTTGAGATCGCGGATAGTTTTCTCTACAGAGTTATAAAAGTCTTAGTGATAAATATCATAATCTTTTGATATGTACAATTGAGCAACAAAATCTGTAAAGGTACCAGCTACAGAAGGTGGGTCAGAATACATTTCAGCCTGATCTTTTAATTAGATGCCAGAAAAGGCGTAAATCGCATTCGGCCGCTTCTTGAATTTCACTCAGGGAATTATTCAGAAAAGATTCGCTAGACGTATGTAATGGAACATACTTAGTGTTTGTATACAGACCGTATGTAATGGAACATGATATTTGGTATACAGACCCTACGTAATAGAACAACATTCTTAGTACTTGCTATACAGACCCAACGTAATGGAACAGAATTGCTAGTACTTGCTATATAGACCATATGTACTGGAACAGAAATGTTATCTTTACCTATATTTCAGCTTTCTTTCACTGGCTTTGGGTAACTTCTTGAGGGGATGCATCTTGATGCGTACTACACCCTTTTTCAAAAAGAGGTCTCTATGACCTATATTTAAAGCTTCAGTTACATTTTTGTTGAAGGCTTGTGTTTAAGGTTCATTTATTGGGCGTTGTTTATGTTCTAACCAAAGAAGGTCACTGTGACCTAGATATTATACTTTACTAACATAGGTTAAGTATTTGTATTTAGCTCATGATCAAATATATTTGTCTATAATATATGCAGTCACAGATTGCAAGTGCATTTGGAAGTGTTAAACTGTACATTGTATATTGTAATAGCTTACCATAAACAGGATAACTGTATTGTACCTGTGAATGAGAAAAAGAATTAAATGAATTGACTGCATACATTTTATGCGAAGCTTCAGCTATTGTGGATAACCAAGGTAATTACTGATACATGAGCTATAGTGTTCATACTGGCTGTCACTCCAAGGTTACTCAAAGCCTGTGAATTTCACCCAGTTAAATCTGGTTTCCACTGGTAGACAGTGATAACAGCTTCTGTGGTAGATTTTAAGAACAATCACCTCTACTTTTGATATCATAGAAAAAAATGTTCTTTTTATTCTTATGTCTTTTGTGCCTCGACTAGGACGCCAACATTTTATTGTCGAGATCAGTTTGGTCTGAGTGTATTTTCTGCATGACAATTGCAAACTACTAAAAGCAAACTACTAAAAGCTTCGTAGAGGTGAGCTGTACAATCGTTGATTACACCTCTCATTAATTATGCTCATGATCTTAATAATTTTAATACTAATGACAATGATGTGGTTCATACTCTCCACAACCTATACTATTGATACCACCAACTAAATCAAATCATTGACACAACTGCAGCTAATACAGCTTCCTCCACTGACATTACCAAGTGCATTCTGGCCAAACGGACCTTTGCATTTGACAACAATATGTCTATAGTGCCAACTTCTTTTGATACGCATCCATAATTCTACTTTTATTCTAGTTAAACTTTAGTTGTACAGTGACGAGAAATCACCGAGGTGTCATTCAGTTATGGATACATTTAAATAATATGTGAAGTCAAAACTGTAGCCTTCACCCTTGCTCAGTGCTAGTACACGATTTACAGAAGTCAATTATTTATTTTGTAGTATCCCGTCATTTTTAATTCATCAATTGAATAACCGACTGAACGCTTTTTTAGAATGAAATCACACTTTCTTTGTTCAGTGTAATGATGCAATTCATGTTGGCCTGACTTTATTCTATATAAAGTTAGGTATATATAATCAATTCAGTTGTAGAAGAATTAACTTAAGACATAAGTATAACAGTTTGAAATAATAGATAATTCCCTCTTTGTATCCGACGATGATAACATGTTACTTACAAATATACTATACAATTCACCTAAGTTCTGGAGAAAATAAAAATTAAGTTAGGAATAGAAGAGGATATCAAATATCGTAATGCTGTGCCACTGGATATCTTCAGATAGAAAGCTAAAAAAAAAAAAAAAAGGTGTTGCCAAACCAAGAATAGAAATTTTTAGGTCGCCTATTTATTTAAATTCTATAATAGTGTAATATAAGAAACATATGCTTACCTTGATAATGCAGTTCAATTCACACAGGGACTATACCCATTTCTTTCGTATAGGCCCTAGCAAAATTTGCTACTAATGGTCGGCGGGAGGAGAAGGGTAGCTAAAAGAGAAATCAACACGTGGGCAACGAATTTTATGTCTCATTCCTCAAGAAAGCATTTATTAACAAGGAAGGATTTCATGTGTACTTTGTCATCAATATGGTAGAAAATTCGTCGCTCCTTGCCCGTTTGTCTCTTTTCTTGATGAATTTGGTCACACTTAGGATCCTGCACATTTTGAAAACTTTGAATTTACAATGTGTACTAGTTTATAAAGCTCTCTATTCCTTCAATTACATCATACTGGAAATTACAGTATTTGTTACGTCTTTTGCAAGTAAATTTTTCGTACTATGAGCATAACGTGTCGTTTGCCAGTTCTACCCTTTACTACTACTTTTCTCACCCTTTTCTGACGGTCCCTTCGTCTGCGTACCATTTTGCACCGTTGTCGACCTCCCCTATGCGATTTTCTGCTCTACCGTAACCGAATGATACTGTCTTGTGCAGTTTGCATACTGTTCCTACTGTTTAATTATCGTATTGTTTCGTATTCGTATGTACCTTTTGTGACCGTCTGTACACCGTACCCCAACTTTCGTGGACTTTGTCATTTTCGTACCACTTCCAAGGTTGCAAATGATGTTTCAGGTATCGAAACAGAGGTAAAAGCAGTCTTAATGATTTTCCAGTGATATTTCTTTTCTTTGCCGTTTATTTAACCAATGGTCATAATTCCCTTTGAGCAAATGACCACAAGAATTAGAGATGTATTGCGCATGTAATGCAATCATTATCGCTGATTGCATGAAAACAGAGAAAGAGACAGAGAGAAAGAGAGAGCAAATTTAGCGAACTTTCTTCAAAATATCACCATAATCTATGATCAATACCATGAGACCAGCAGCAAAAAATAGTTCTCCCAGTTTTAAAAAAGCTATATTAAATATGATGAACTCGGTTAAAAATGTATACAATGACAAATTTTATTACATCATAAATTTATAATCTGTGATTGATAGTGTTTTCCATTTTATATCATACCGTATTTCGATAAGATGACTTTTCATAGAGCCACATATTGCACTGCAGTCGGTTGATTGTTTAAAAGTAGGGAATCCGATATCTTGAGGGCAAATGTCAAACAGTCCGGGATTTAGTACAAATCGCGTAAGCAGAGACTGGGAACAGAGCAAAACATCTTACTCCTGTCATGCAGTATTTGATTAGGATCTAAACAAGACTACGGCTCGATTGTGTACGGATCAGCTATCAAATTTCACTTGCAGAGCCATCACTTTATCTCACACTAACCAAGTTGGCTCTTCAGTAACTAACATTTAATACCCGTATAAGATATCATCTTTAGGCCCAACTACCAAACCTTGTCCGTTCAGAAACCGAACTTCATTCCGCATTTGTTGGCATACAAATTCTTCCTTATATAGAAATGCAGTAAACATTAGTGTTACTGCAAAATTATACTGTACCAACTCAGTAACGTAGTTATTAACCTCCCCCACCGCGTAAACAAAAAAGATATTGTGTTAACCAATTTTAAACAGTTTTCATCCTTTCCTCTCATTTTTCAGAGTAAATTTAATAAAATCAGATCTTCTATCGTGGACATACATTTCTGTATATAGACGGTTCAAAAGATGGAGACAAGGTTGCAGCTCCCTTTGCAATATTACTGGGCAACATCCTTGAGCAGGTTACAGGATTAAGATCCCATTTTTACCACATAAATGCTCGATTCTTTTGAACTACATCAAAACTTCTCAATAAATAAATATCATCATCTTTTCAAATTCCCTTTCCACAATGAAAGCCGTATAAAACTTTAAATTTAACAAGGCGGTAAAAGCCCAGATCTTACAGGAACATTATTTGCTCATACAATCTTGTAAAGTATTATACACTGTCATCTGCTTTGTCACATTGGTATTAAAGGCAATGAAAGGGTATTTAAAGAAGCCAAAACTGCCCTACAGCCACCCGTTTCTGAATGAAAGATTCCATGTACTGACCTTGAATGTAAATCGGCATGCTCTATATATTTGGCAAAATATATGAAACGAAAACTCCACAAACAAACTGCTGAAAACGAAACCCAATATTGAGGAATGGCAACCCTCATACAAAACGAATCGCAGAGATGAGGTGGTATTGTGCGTTTAGGACATAAGTACCTGACTAATGCCTACCTACTGAAGAGTGAACATTGACCATCTCCATGAGTCAACCATGAATGCACTCCTAAAGAGTGAACCATGACCATGAGTAAACCATGAATGCACTCCTAAAGAGTGCATACCTTGCCAGTGTCCACAGACAGTGGAACAAATTCTTGTCGAGTGTATTGACTTCCACCCTGTGAGACAGATAAGTACATGACGTGAACTCAGTTAAGAAGTTTGTATAATGACATACCACCAGAGACAATGTAGTTATATAAGAAATGTTTATTTTAAGGATTTTTTATTTTTTACCTTGATATTTTATTGTACATATACTGTAAGGAATTTTAAAGTCTTCACCCTTTTTTTGACTACATATTTACGCTTTTTTCTGGCATTTTTATTATCTTTACATTTGTAGAATTGAATTTTAACAGTTCCTATACAGCCAGCATTGTGCAGTAGCCTTGAGCCAGAAACTCTACATTGTCATTGTTAAGTTTTCATCTTTTTTCCCCCAATTTCAACGCACAAATGACTAAAATAACAACTCAGAATTAAGCCGAACCCACGATCACACGGTTTGCGCAGGCAATGGCGTTTGTTTAACTACGTTACTGGAAAGTAGTAAGTAAAACGAAACTAGACGGCGCTGGGAGCGTTAACAAAGAATACATTCAATTTAATAATGAAAACAAAGCAGGTCAATTCGCATCTTCAAGGTCAACAAAAGGCTAACATTTATGTTAGTCAATAAGAATACTTTAAGATCAATTTAATTGTTATTTTGCCCTGCATCATATTCAATATGATGCATATTTGACGTTATAAAATCAGTACTGTCAATACTTATGGATTGAGTGCAAACCGTATCCGCTTGAAGTAACCAATCTGCAAAGGGGTGCATTTTATACTGTATTTCCCTGAAAATTTTTTATGTCGATACAGTCTGGATAAGCCCAGTTATTACCTTTTTCCTTCGTATGCTAAAGTATCGTTAACTATGTAGGCACCTTTACTGACCTTAAATAAAATAAATAATTGTTATTCCAAACATTAATACTAAAGTAGTGTTTTGACAACGTTTGTTCATTCTTGATTGTTGTGTAATCTGCACTTCAGCTGTCATCACAAAACTTTCAGACGAAAAGTATCGATTGCTATGGACTTTTACTATGGCAGGATGGCACTAAAGTGGGTCAAGAAAAACAGACGTTAAGTCTAATCATTAACAGTGCGTTTAGGTCGGAAGGGGCAGGCTAGTTCGCTTTTTTCCCCCAATGCGCTGTGATTTCATTGTGACATCATTGCGCGCGGTATTCAATCCAGTTTTCACTGGACAACACCTCTTTGTTGGCCTCGCCTAATAATGTCGACGTTCTTTAACATTAATTTCGTCGTATATATTTCTCGGAGCGTTTATATAATGATCTTCCAAAGAATATTGATAAACGAGGAGCGAAATAAAGTGAATAATCACCATTTAAAGGTATGTGTAATTAAAATGTCAAAAATGACACCTACTGCTTATATAGTCGGAACCGAACGCCTACATGACCTGTCCTGACTGGTACTTTAGTACAAGACCTCGGGTGCCGTTTTGAACTGCCCTCAAACTCGTGGTTTGTATTATGTAATAATAACTGCACTGACATCATAACAATTCGACGACATGTCATTACTAATAGAAACGTGAGCAATAGTTTGAAGCTATTGAAACCGAATGGTTTCTTTAATTATTGTATGAAAAGGTTGAAGGAATAATATCAAAGGTTAAAAGTGCTCTTATTTCATTGATGGTTGAAACGTTGTCTAGTGTTATTTTAAACAACGATTATTTTATAGTGATATATACTTCCTACATCTTTCCCGATGTACGTCCGCCAAACGTTTACCAATTTGGGAAGAACAAGGGTATCATTACGAGTAGCTTTGAGTCTCTTTCAGAGAGTCGAAGTTATTTGACTCGCATCGGAAGGAGACGAGGATGTTCTGATTATGGGCTGGCTGAGACTACTATAGTAAAAGAGTAACCCTGTACAAGTACGACTTTTTTGAAAACGTTTTACAAATAACCCATTTTTGACACTTATGTGCAAATGTTTTTTGAATGACGCAATAGCACAAAATAGAGAAGACTTTTTCTTATTTAACTATCATTGCTTAGAAAATAATTTTGCCTATATTTGCATATGATTTAATTTACAAGTTAACATATTACAGAGGTTACCAAAATGTGGCACATTTGACGAATACATTATGAAAGTTTATGGGGCAAGGAAACCAATATCGGCAAGGACATATATTTTATACAATCAATAAAATTCGTCATATTTCATTTAGTTTATATTTTAATCTGCTCTCCAAAAATGTGAATTGCCAAAAATTTGGATGTGGTACTGCACTAAAAACATCAAAAGAAATCCAAATGGAAAAGAGCGCAAAGAGGTCAATAAATAAACTTCTAAGGAAATGATAAAGGTTTATATTGTCATGTTTCTTTCTTCATGTTACAGCTTAAAACCTTGATATCATTTACAAAGCAAAAGCAACATCCGTCATGTCTCCTGGTTTCCAATAAATGATTGTATTACTTTCCTTAATATATATATATATATATATATATATATATATATATATATATATATATATATATATATATATATATATATATATATAGTGAATTCTGATTGGTTGAACAGGTAAAACGCGTTATATATTAGTAGCACAAAGTATTGGTTTGCTCACAGGGGATTTCATCTCTTCAAAACAAAGCATTATGCTCGCCTTGGATATTTATTATATCATGGTAAGCAAGTAATAAAACAATTTCAGGCATTTTATTTCGGTCAAATTTGGGTGGTTCTTCCTCCACCAAATATACTGGCCATCATGCATAGCCTATCATGTGCTGAAAAATGGCGTTAAACCCACAAAACCACAAACCACAAAAAAAAAGAAAATAAATCAACAACAACAAAACAATAGCATTTAAGGTCAGCAACTTCAATACGTAAATATTTAAAAAGTTTTTAAGCTCAAAAGATTTGTGCAAGATGAGTCCTGCATTTTCAAGAACAGACTTGGGTTGAAATCGCCAAACAGCTTCTAGAAAAATCTTTAAAGAGTGACCAGAGACGTTTGAACGAAATTGTCATAGGTGATTTAAACGTGGATTTAGTTTTTATTTTACCTGACTCTAGTGAAAAGTATGGATCTGAGAAAACGAGGAAGAGACCACAGATCGCTCGACCTAGTCGGATTGCCAAGAGAGTTTTATACGCATTATTTATCGATGCAAAAGACCTAGTTGTCCAGGTACCTGTGCCTGACTCTGTTAGGGTCACTAGATATTTGTGTGCCTCCAAGGTGTTGCCAAAAGTTGTGGAACGCTACCAAACTACCTTTCGTTGCACCGGTACCCCGAGATATCCATTTATTCAACGACAACGCATCGGCGCATTAATCCGCAATCATGACATACTTTCTGAAGTAGCACAACGTCCAAACTTTTCGACATTCTCCATACAGCCCTGATTTAGATCCAGATGAGTTTTTGCTGAATCCCTTTATCATCGATTCGCTGAGGAGCAGTTTTCCAATGTATAAACAGCGTCCCAAAAAGTGAATACAAAATAGAATATAATAATTGCATAACCAGAAAGAGAAGATTTGTAGAGGTGCATGGGGACTACTTTGAAGGGATGGACTTGCGTACTGTTCGCTGATACAAAATTTTGTTCTCCAGCGCATTAATATTCGGAACTATTTCATTTAACGATTACCCGGATAACCTTTGACGGTTCGAGTATTAACTTTAATTAAGTCAGAAAGCAAAGAATTTATAAACAATGCTAAATTTAGTATTTCATGAATCTTGTTTTGAACTAAAGAGATTAAAAACGGATATAAAATACTTAACGTTAGAGTAATATCAGCTAATAAAATATGTACAATTATCTCTCTTATTCTTAATTGTCAATATCACCTATATTATCAGATAATAGCTACTTATTTCGCGTGTTTATGCCATTTATATGTTTGTTTTGTTTTTAAGTGAATTGCATTGATTATTTCAATTGCTGAACATATATTTGAATTTTGTTTTGTCTAAATGGGATTGAAACTTCAGTGTAACCTAATAATTTTTAATGTCTTTTACTTCGGTATGATATTTGCCTCTTGAACTATAGTTAGAACTTTTTTGTTTTTATTTTATCGCTTAAATATGTAATACATTAATTGTATGTAGTTCTAATAATCCAATCTTAGTTTCACTCAAACTTATTTTGTTGTTCTTTTCACGTTTTTTTTTATAGTTGTTTCTATAAAATCGTTTTAATGCAACTACGAAAACGTAATATTATTGCCAGTTACCTTATCTTCCAATTGTACTACGGCACTTTAAAATAAATTAATTAAATTATTCTTGTATTCATTTTCGTTTAATAAGTCTGTCATTAACACATTTAACTGTATATGTAAAATAGAATGCTTTCTAAAGATTTCTTTATTCTTTTTATATCACTTTCCAATGCATTTGGTCCTGAGTTTATCCTTTGTTAAATAGGATGTTAGTATTGTAGAATATATAGCATTACGGAACTTGTATGCATGCTCTCAGCTCCTTCTTTTACAAATGTTCGTATTGCATTATATCGGATATGATATCGCTGTTGAATAACGTCTTTGTCATGTCTTCTAGTTTTCTTATTTTCATCAAACTGCTTTTGTAATTCTTTCATTTTAATAACTCTTTATTTTATACTCTGACCAACCGTTGTCAATTTATTTTCAGCTTGCTCTCTTCATGTTTTTGTATCTCAGAAATAATTATCCTTTGAAGTCTTACGTATCTGTGCATCAACATTTGTTTTATACAAACATATGATTAACGGAAACAGTTAATTTTACAGGGTCTGCTACATTTGTAATACGGTTTTTGTATAAATTTAACTCACTGTTTATTGTTTGATCTAGCTTCAACTTGCTCGCTTCTATCTCTTCATCCACTGGTTCAAAATCAAATTCAAGAACTTGTTGTGTTTAATTAATTCTCAATGATATTTATCCAGTCATCTATTTACTTAACGCGAAATCAATACATTAAAGGCATTCCGTGATGTTAATGTTCCATCTTCAGCTTTAATGCTGATATTTAATCTGTTTATGGTACCTGTTGGTAAATTGCTTGCAATCTCCATGAACATCGTATGAAATACGCTCACCGTGAAGAAAAGTTTTGACAGGTGTAAACTTGTATCACATCCGCTAGAGTAATGTTTGGTGTTATTGATCTGGTCGTGGAAGATATATAAATTGTTATTTATCAAAAATCTACAAACAAGATGTGTTTTAACAATTTTATGTGGCTGTTAAGGTCTAGTAATAGCGGGTTTGTGCACTGTATAATTATTAGCAGAAGATACTAAAACTTTTGGATCGTGTTTGAAACACTCAATATCAAACAATACTTTGTTCACTGTCGTTATTTGATTATTTTCAATAGATTTCAGTGTTATAGAATTCATCTGGAATTTGAAAAAAAAGAATAATGTTTGTGTTTCATTCTTAGCTTTAATATAATAGAATACGTTACTTTTATGATCATTTAAAATATTGTGATATTCAACTACAAATTAAATGCTCTGTAATGATATTAATAAGTTACCATCTCTATAAATTGGATCAGAAAACTAAATTTCTTTCTCAGATTGACCTTCTACTGTAATATCCATTCAAAAGGATTAAAACACTTGTTCGAGAACTTGTTCGATTCCATCCCAAACTCTTCCATTAATATTAGAGATTTCTTGTTCTCTGTAATCTTTTCTAAAATCTACACTTCTATAATTTACTTACCTTCAGCTTAAACAGTTGTATCCAGTTTATCAATATTTTGGATTTTTGTGTTGTTTTTTTAAGTTTCCTTTTACAAGTCATATCCTTTTACAAGTTATTTTCAGTAATTATTAAATCATAATCCTCATGAGCTACAGCATTGTCACTTGGTACATTACTAACCATGTCATCAATAATGTTTGATAGAGCTCAAACGAATACCAAATTTTCGAATTCGAATATTCGTTGAATGTATACGAATAGGATTTGAATATTCGTCTGTAAAGATAAAGATATCAAATCCATCCTTTTTTCTTTATCTCCATTAGTATTTCTTGACATCCCCGCTCCCCGTCAAGCCGCATCGAAAACATTGTGATTTCAGTCATCTCAATCTAATTAAATGACATTTTAGGGTTCTTGAATAAAGTTGTTGAGGATTCAGGCTAAAAATCAAATTAACGTACACGTTATTTTCCCTGTTTATCTTCAAACTCGGTATGACGGTAAAGAAAGGAAGAAACTCGATTATATGTTTAGTTATATGCGGGAACTATCTCAAACATTTATATGGTAAGTTGCATGTTCACAATAAAAATCGCAAAGACATATTGGCCATTTTAATGCAATTAAATTTTGTTACGTTGACTGCATGTCTCGGGCATTTGTCTTATATGCCAGACATATCGGATAGGACTGAATTTTTGACCTACTATGAAACGCCCAAATCGGTCATTGCGAGTTTTTGCTAGGTCATAAGAAAGCCATATTCAGACTTGATAAATAATTGTTTTATCTGAAACCGATACGGGTAGTGACCTCATCTTATACATAAGATGTAAATTGCAAAAAGTCCGAAATGGCCTTGGGATTTTTTCCCCTGTAAACAGTATATTGTAACCTCTACCAGGGGGAGCTACCAGGGAGCTATTTCCCTGCTTCAACCAAGTATGGGAATAGACCATTCGACATACTATTGTGATATTTAAGTGACTTTCATGGTTTCGTGTTTGGATTAATGCATGAATGGTGGCTAATGAGTGACTTCTGAGCTTGATTAATCACTCATATCGTCAAAGAACTCCTTCGCTCTCATATTTGAACAAGGTAGTATAAGATTTTTTGAAAATTATGATGCTCAGATGTGGTCTAGGTTTTTTTTAAAAAAATGAAAAATATGGATAGTCGGGTCTTGCCATGGTATGACTATGCGTTTTTTTTTAAAAATGTGGATGGTAGCATAGTCTAGAGTTCTATGAAAATGAAAAGTGGTGGATGATTATGGGTCACATGTCAGTGGTCAAGGATATCCAGTATTATATATATATATATATATATATATATATATATATATATATATATATATATATATATATATATATATATATATATATATATATATATATATATATATTGTTACATCTCTAGGTCTTAAAAAATATGCAACATAACGAAAGTGAAACCAATTATATCAACAAGCGATTAATTTCCCTATAATACAAAGTGAAATCATGAAATACGTACAATATTATGAATCAAATTCCAAATAATCATAAATATCCTATTCACCAAGTCCAAAAATATAGAATCCTAATGAGTTCCATGAGTCTTCAATGTCCTGATATAACTCAATGATACAATCAAGAATGTCTTTGTATGAGTTCACAAAAGTCCAAAGTAATGTTTTCAAAAGTCGATGAGCACTTTAGTAATTCCAATGAGTATATTTTAGATAAATAATTCTTCTCGAAATGTATCTGATTTTTAACGGCACAAACTGTAAAATGTGATCTCAAATGGATTCCCAGCCTGATAGAAAACAGTAATGATTTTATTTGTTTACCAAATCCCTATGTATACACATTTCACTTGACCTATATCGTAACAGGATTTGAAGTACTGCAATAGAAAAAAACCCCAGTCTAACTGTAAACAAGACTGGCCTTGAACTGGAATGTTTTTAAACACAGTATAGATTTAATATACATAACAATATATATATATATATATATATATATATATATATATATATATATATATATATATATATATATGTGTGTGTGTGTGTGTGTGTGTGTGTGTGTGTGTGTGTGTGTGTGTGATAGACAAGGAGAACAAAACATGTATCTAGTTTTGTGTATGTATAGTCTAATTACTATGTGCAACCCGAGGGTCTAGAGGCCCAAACTCTGTATTGAATGCCTTTATTATGAAACTTAGTCTAGATCATGCAGTGTTGATTAGTTAGATAATGTACATGCATGTATGAGTTAGCGCTGAACAGCACACCAGCACAATCATGGCTCTAATAGGGCCGATTAAATGTTCTAGAAACGTAAATATAAAGAATTGTACACAACAAACTATAGGAAGATAAACCCTTTCAAATAAACGTAAATATGAAGTGTTATGTGATAAAAGATAAAAGGTAAAGATGTTAAAATTTGGTAAAATGTACACTTTTTGAAAATTAGAAATCAATGTGAACACAAGCTAATTGGAAATGGTTGAGCTCTACATATATTACGTACTTCTGACAGAGTGACAGGTGTAAGTTCTTTGCATTTGCAACATGCACAGTGGAGAGAATGTTTACATACCTCTGTGATACTTTCACGTACTGTGGCTGAAATTTCTTTGCATATTATAGTTGTGGAAATCGTGCATGATCTAAGCACACAGCTGACCAAAATAGCTGCTCAGATTGACTCAAAAAATCAGCCTGAACTAGTCCAAAGGACACTAACATTAGCAGTTATTAAATAGGGGAAACAAATTTCGCTCGAGTAGGCAATACCAGTTTCTGAAAGTGCAATGAATGAACTACAAAATATATGAAAAATAAAAAAGAGTTATTCTCTAGCTTTTTTTTTAAACAATTTATCTTTGAAGTCTAGGAAGTGAAAGTGACCAAGTGGAGCTAGCAGTTTTTGAGAGGTGCACATCTGAAAAGTAAGGTCAAGCTGTATACTCTATAACCCAAATTACACCCATCAACCATACACCAAAATAGAGGGAATTTAAAGTTCTTTTAACAAAACCTAAGATGTGCATTGTCTTTTTTAAATAGCCAGGATAACCAGTGAAGAAAACTTGGGAACCTTTTTTTTTTTTAAAATCATATGCAAAGTACGAAACTACAGAGCACAACCTATATATTTTCAGACGGGTGGCTCAGACGTATTTTGGTAAACATAGACTTCTTCTCCACTTTAGCTGATATGCTCATGGAACAAAGCTTTACATAAAATATGGTTGAAACTTCACAATATAAAACAACTGACGGACTACGGACAATGAATATTTATTTGACCTCTCGCCTAGACAGCCGGGGTGGACCAGAATGAATATTATGTTGTGATCTGATCCTTAAAAACTACCAGTAAGTTGTATCAAATGGGCGTACAAAACCAGAATTAATCATTAATTAATTGATATATCTCCTCCAATTATTTGATAGTAAAATCAAATTTAGTTATGTTGCAAACAATGGAGAGAGAGAGAGAGAGAGAGAGAGAGAGAGAGAGAGAGAGATAGCAGGAACTACCACACATTCTGGACTCATGTAATATGGACTATATTACACGTATTTTAGATAGGACAAAGAGAAAATCAATTGCGATACGAAATTGGCGCTTTCCATGAACATAGATTTACAATTATTTTTTAGTTTATTTCCTGGTTTGGGATTTGGAAGAAATAGCACCAAACTATTGTTTACGAATTGAAATTATGACCTAAATAATAAATGAAAATAATAAATGAAACGTGTTTTAATTTTTACTTCTGAAATAAACTGGATAATTATGCAACAAAAGAAATGTGATTGCCGGCACTTTTCAAATTACATTATTTGAACTCGAGTCCATCCTTATTGTCAGACCCTGATTACAGCATTCTCCAGAGAGTTACTCAAATCTGAGGGATGATTGTAACTATTCCACTCATATGTTAATAAACGTTACCAGACTACATTAGAACCCACTTGTGCAACAAAGCAATTATAGAAAACGCAATCTAATAGACAAATGAAATTAATTATGTGATGAAATAAATTTTGCCTTGTCTTTCTAAGGAAGGCTTTCCGTATCTCCTTTCTCTGCGTTTCATTTCTTCACAGTCCATTTTTGACTGATCCTACAGACAAAAGGCACAAAAGTTTCAAATATAAATGTCTGATTGAGGCATCTACTATTAGATTTGCTATCCCCCTTCTTTCCTTTTACTCTGGATTACTAAATTGGATGGTGATCTTCTTTCTGGTTTTACTTGTCTAATCGCTTTCTCTCTGACAGTTATCCTTAAGTATCTCTCAAAAGCCTTTCAGTTTCAATTCCTCTTTAATGAAGATATATTTTTCAGTTGCAGAATCAGATTTTTCGTAAGACATTTTCTAGGTCTATACCTTAAAGCAATACAATCAATTTTTATATTGCCTGTAGATGGCCTTATAAATGACATTATAATTCTTCTCGCATAGTGCTCACATCCTAATGGATCTACTTCTTTTTTTATAAGGTTACCCCGGTCTCCTAAGATTATTCTCTATTAAGATGATTTAATTCATGTGTCAAGAACTAACGATACGTAGGCAAGTAAATGTTTTGTGTATCAGTAGGCGAATTAGAAATGTTATTACATAGAGATGCTTTTACATTTGCTGACACAACGTCATGTGATTTGATAAATCATGCTATTGCACTGTCCTTGGCGTTATAACCTTTGTTTTTATGGCGTCATGCAATTCAAATGGTATTTTCACCATACTGAAACAAATTGAAATTTCATAATGTTTGAGCTAACTGCCTATTGTGTAGTGCACATACAATCGTAAATAACCGAAAATTACTATGACTCATTGAATTAATTAACATTCATCAAGGGTTCACAATATTCAGTTGCACGCCCCAAGAATTAAATTTACTCAAAAGTGAGAGTAGGCTTTTTATTTCTCTTTTAATAGATCAAACAAATGGCACATTGCAATGAAAGACAAATGTCGGCTTTATTACTAAATATTGACATACAGATACACATGAAATCATCATACTTTAATAATCACAACCAATTGAAAAAGTCATACACCTAGATTATGTGACGAAGTTGATACAAGTTGAGTTGCAATTTAGGAATACTTTACCAATATGAAAATTTCTCCAGAATGGAACAAACAATATGCAGACCAAATATCGGAGCAAGTGTAGTAAGATTTAAAGCTGATTTACGTCACAAAATGAATTGTTAACTGACATACTAAACGAGTACGTAGTAACTCTTAACATATAAAATGATTGAATGTATTTTGTGACAAGAAATATATTGTTCGACCTTAATTACCACTCATATATATTGTAAACTTGGTTAAATTGAATTTTCTACAAATGAATCCCTTTCTGTTCTTCATAACCAAGGTCACCAACGGCACCAAGACAAAAGAACAAGTATTAAAATTGTCCGGTCACAACGCAAACATCCCAGTTCGGCTTGATTTATTTTTCGGATACACAGGTATTGAAGACTAAGCATAATATTGATATTTTCATGAGTTATGTCTCTAATTCTAATTGTCAATCAAGTTAGAATCTATAGCTAGCAGATTGGTTCCATAAACTATCGTATCTATTAATAAAGATGACCAACTTAACATAATTCAAAATCAACATCAACATTTTATAAAAGAAAATGTTTTATATTGTTTTATATTTTTATAATTTTTTTTGTGTAATTGCTTTCATGCTAGCGTGCTTGACTGTGTAAATTTGCATTGTTTAAATTATAAATGCCACTACAACAATTAGATGCACAAGGCAACGTTACACAAGATGCAAAAAAAAAATGGAATTTCTCGCACACGTGTCGTCTGCTTGAGGTTCATTATTTGCGGTGAAAACTTCCATTCCACTTTTGTGTCATAGAACTAAAAATAAAATTCTCTCTGTGTATAGTTTATGGTTTTATCATATTTTTAAGTCAGAAATATTCCTCGCTCGCTCAAGTCCAGCTTATAATAACAAGCTCAATAGTTTTTAAAACAATATCCGACATTAAGTAGTTTTCCGCGATAATGTTTCGACAAACGAATTTCCCTACATTTATACTTATTAGGAGAAATACATCTTTTTATGTAGTCGACATTTAATGAAAATATTAACGGCTCAATTATTTTTATTTTATGTCAAAAATGTGATACATATTTTTGCTTTCCTAAACTTGATATTTACAATAAACACAGATTGTCGCATTCGGACACTGTAGTCAACAAACAGAACAAGATACTTGCATCATCTTGTAGAGCTTAAAAATAAAACTGAGTCACGCCAATAAAAATATTACTGAATTCTTCCTTAAATAACATATGATCCCATAGTTCAAATGTCGGGATTCGCTGCTTATTTAAAAATCAACTGTCATGAATACGGAACTGCCCAGTGGAACCTAGGAAAAGTTTGCAGGGAAATATCGCCAACAAGAAGATAAGTATACACTTATAATTATTTTGGTATTTTTAATTAAGAATTTTTTAAAATATGTTTATATAGGGTGCAATTCATAAAACGTGTGGAGGTTATATATCTAAGCGGAGAGAACTCGCATCCAATTCCTTGATAGGTTAAAAAGAAGCAAAATGTTCACAGTGAAACAATTTATGGAAAGTAACGCTTTGTATCTTTAAACGTAAGGAATTTAAAAAATGGGTGCGACAAGTCTTACTTAAATATCGGAATTGCATGAGCTGTTTTAATATAGGTTTTTCCATCCATTTGGTAGGTATTAGGTATAGTGTTTATTCACCTAAAAATTGATCGTGTAATATTAACAATCATAGGCGGTTTAATGTTTATAACCATTCACTAGACCAAAGGGGGTAAGACACTGAACACTAGGGCTAAAATTGCTTCTCTCGTGTTCCAGCAAACATCTGCCATATTAGAGTTAAAGGTGTATATTATAGTAAAACTAGTCTAACCATTTGCCTAGAGTAAAATATACATTGCATCTTTACAAGTAAAACTAAATATGACAAAATTAAAACAATTTACGTTTTACTTTTTATGCATCTGATTGTGTTCTGTATGGCATTATATAAGCTAAGTTTTATACAACAGATTTTCTTTTATAGTTACAATCTGATGATTTCCTCCTTTGTTCTAGTACCTATGTAACTTGATGTTCTTTCTCTCATAAATATTTTTCTAAGTTCAAATCGAAAGGATCTTCCCCACAAGATGTAAATGAAAAAGTTAACAGCATAATTTAGAAGGGATATTACAACAAATAGTTCATGGAATGGTAACAGATTTCTATATATTTGGTAAGCACCAGGTCCCTTCGTTTTCACAGATATGTCAATAATAATTGTAAGGATGAACAATGGCAGCAATGTAAGAATAAAACTGAATGACACAATGAGAAGCATCACTGTTGTTTTGTGCCTTTTGCTCACAACGCGTGTATAGCGAGTTGATTGTGACTCATTATAGTGAGAAGCCTTCCGTATCACGTGGAATATTTGGTGAATAACGAGACTATTGCACACAAGTACGATACCAGCTGGTATAACAAAGGTTAACGTCACTTGGTAAAAGTATATATCCAGTGCCGTGAACAGAACGAGAAA
Organism: Margaritifera margaritifera; assembly: GCA_029931535.1. Lineage (NCBI taxonomy): Eukaryota > Metazoa > Mollusca > Bivalvia > Unionida > Margaritiferidae > Margaritifera > Margaritifera margaritifera. The sequence goes on along the minus strand of JAQPZY010001693.1, from coordinate 7,109,699 downwards.
TTCTTCCTCCGCTTCACATGCGCCAACGATGCTTCCGATCATGACAAAACGAAAAGCTTGGGTTAGGCTGACAATTAAACATAACGCGCAAATGGCGATGATTGCACCACACTCTTTGCGAATGATGCATTGTTTAAACGGTAAACAAACTGCAAAAACTCTTTCAACTGCCATAAGAACAATTAACCAAGACGACATCAGGTAGCAAATATGTTCCAGAAAATTAAACATCTTACATGATGTACCACTGAAATCTGAGAATAATCCTGATTCCTTCAAGTGGGTTATGTAATACTCATTCACCGTGCTAACTTGACGGCCTATTAAGGTAAGACTATCAAAAACTGCCAGAGCACTGATATAATGGCTGTATGACTTATGTCGTAATGCCTCAGATTTCATTACTATCAAAGAAAAGCAATTCCCGATTATTCCCACAGCAACGATTATCGGCGTCATTACTTGTTTCGCCCAGAAACCCCAAGGGTCAGCAGGTTCGAATTCCATGGGTAAAACCATTCCTGTAAAATAAGAAAATTACAATAAAGACGAATTAGCAGAACCCTTTACACTACACAGTGTTGTATGTATTATATATATACTTAAGAGTAAATAGTTATATATATCGTTATATAATTGGTATATATATATATATATATATATATATATATATATATATATATATATATATATATATATATATATATATATATATATATATATATATAAGTATTTACGCTCAAATAAGGACATTTATGGGAGGTGTGATTCGGTCCACATGTTCCCGCCTTCTTTGGCGTGTAATCCGCTGTTAAAGGCCAATATATTTAAAGTTTCGGATTACACGTTCTGGCCATCCAATCGCAATGCTTTCGCGCCAGCTTCGAGAGGAGGGATTCTCTCTGCTAAGTACTTTGGCGTCAGTCGAGCCAATTTCTGTGTGGGGTTGAGACATGTCTTTTTTCTGTAAGAATTTTTTTTGTAGACGTGTTGTTTTCAAGCTGAGAGGTTATCTTTGTTTCTCGGAATTTCTTCCCAACCAGATCGCCCTGAAATTTGAGTTTTTATTTATATTCTTCTTTTGCATTCCACCATTTTTGTTACTCTTATCTTTATTATGCCTTACGCCACACTTATATTGGGTCATTCAATCTGAAAATGGTTACACCGGCATTTGAAATCGGAATCAGACACTAGATTGCGCCCCGATTTTAATATTCCTCGTCATTCTAGAATTTTTTTTGCACGGGGTGGGGGGCAGGACTGGACATATTATCAAGTGCGTACTTTTGATGGTACGTAAAGTTAAGCTTGACATAGTTGTTCTGTTGGTTGAGGAAAACGATTTTAATCGGGATGGTTCGACGTCGCCAGAAGAAGCCGCTTACTAGATTTTAGGATTCTCTCTTGCAACGGAAATACGAAGTAAAAAAGATAGTAATTTGTGCCCTGTTGCCGCGTTTTAAGGCAGGGAAGGGGGCGAAGGGGGGGGGGGAGAGCTAACGGTTTAGGCCGCTCCTATATAACATTGTACAGAACAAAAGCGCAACAAGCTAAAGCCATTCTGCTACTTGAGGATGACAGAAACACCTATCTTGCCTTCTGGAACCACAATAAAGAGAGGATATTTGTTTAAAACGAGTGAATAACGGATATATTTCATCGAGTGGGTGAAAAACTCAGTATTTTCACGAGTGGCGAAGCCACGAGTGAAAATACTTGTTTTTCACTCACTCGATGAAATATATCCGCTATTCACTCGTTTCAAGCAAATATTCTTTTTATTTTATGCTCAAGCGTATTGTCTAGCAATTTGCATAACACACTGAAGTAGCTGATTTCTTACTGCATCCCGCGCGATAATGTCAGCGGTTTGCCATTTATGTTTTGCTCTGTTTTGTGTATATTTGCACATAAAATATCAGTAGTTACATAATGCTTCTTCCCAATTCAAGGTAAAATATCAGATAAAAAGAAAATGAAACCAAACAAAATTTATGTCTGTTGTTGGATTTGAACCCGTTCCACCGGGATGCGAAGTGGCCATCTATACCACTACACCACGCGAGCTATTGAATAGTAGTGAAAAAATATCATGATATTTTTTTACTGCAGTGAAATATCACAATTATATCACTCGGAAAATCCAGTATTTCACTGCCTAGCATAAAATAATAAGTTCTATTTTTCTGAGGAAGCTAGAACTTACATTCAAAATTTTCTTGGGGACTTGCAAACATGTCGCTGCCAATAGAATAACAACAATAAAGCTATAGATAAATACATTTTCATACTTTCATACATTTTTCCATTTCAGCATTAACATATGCGCATTAGTCTTATGATAATAACACATATACAAAATAAAATAAAACAACAAAATAAAATAAAACAAAACAAAACAAATATTTAAAACGCCCAGAAAATCTCCATCACCATTGCTTCGTTTTTTTTTTCTTTTTCCTTTTTCCTAACACACGGTTAAAATAGCTCCTGCCAATGTTACATTATCTGTACCACTGGGTTCTGCTTCTACCAGTTGGTTCCGCACCACTGGACTGAGTTTCTTTTATTAAAATTGTTTTTCTGTATGTACTTGTTGTATCATTTGCGTAGTTTGGTTCTGAACACCAATGACTTTCAAAATAGTCAAATGAGCTCTTTTTCCACCTGTTGGTTCCGTACCACTGGCCTGTAATTTGTATGTGTGTACTTGTTTCATTGTTGACGTAGTTTCATTCCGCACCTCACTACAGTGGCCCATAATTAGTCAAATATGGGTTCTGTTTTCCACCAGTTGTTTCTGTGTTTACCTGCTGTTTCCGTACCACTGGCCTGTAATTGCTCTGTTTGTACTTATTTCATCATTGGCGTAGTTCGGTTCTGCACCTGACTACAGTGAACCACGATTTTTAAATTAGTCAGATATGGGTTGTGTTGTTGACCAGTTGGTTCCGTACCATTGGCCTGTATTTCTGTTTGTACTTGTTTCATTATTGGCGTATTTGAGTTCCGCATCTCACTACAGCGACACATGATTTTCAAAATAGTCAAATTTTGTTCCTTTTTCCCCTATTGGTTCTGTACTACTGCCCTGCAATGTTCTATGGGTACCTGTTCTTTTATTTGTGTAATATTGGTTCCTCACCTCACTGCATTGAGCCGTGATTTTCATAATAGTACAATATGGGGTATGACTTTACGTATTAATGTACTGAAATTTATGTATTTGTTAACTTAGTTTGGTTCCGCACCTCATTACGGTGACACATAACTTCAAACTAGGGGTTCTATCGTCCAACTTTCCTACTATTCCACATGTCCCATTTTCCTTACAGAATGTCCCCCCACCCTTCCCTCAAGGCGGTGAAGAGAGCCAAGATCATCAAGATCCAATGTACAAGAGGCGGTAAAGACAGCCATAACGGCGGCACCATCGTCAGTACCGGCGGCCACAAATCCTCAACCTGGACCATCCAGCGAAGGAGCTTGGGTGGATCTCCAGGTTCTTAATTTGTTTACGCAAGTGGTCTTCGACAGGCTCGCCAGCCAAGTGACACGGGAGATCAGCAATAAATTTGATCAGCTGGTAGTGCTGTTTGGGCCTTCCGCGGAAAATAGTCCGACGACAACTTGTCATCCATGCCAAACGACAACGCACCAGCTCCATCCGCGGTCTCCCGTGACATTGTCCAAGCCACAGCTTCACTTACAGGCACAGCCGTGGATACAGGTTACGTTACCAATCAGCCAATTATTCAAATGAATCCTGCCTCCGCGGGTCTTTCTCAATCACAAATCGTGAGCTCGTCGGTCTCCCCATCTGTTCTAGCCCCTGATAAAGTTCAGGCAATCATTTGGGCGTTTTCGTACATAGATTTTTCTACCCTCCTAAATAACTCACAGGAATCGGTTTTCCAATTTGAGCGCGATACACACATTACTGGTCCTATACTTAAATCAGTAACGTCAAACTCACAATAGGACAGTGGAGCAGGAGTACTAGTATCTTATGTGAAAAACATCTACCGGTCAGTACCTCTTTTCCCCAGCATATGGAAACTGTCATTAAAGTTGATGAGAAACGCGATGATTGGTGGTATTATGATGAAAACTTTCGACAGTTGGTCGCACGAGGTGAAGCTCAACGGGGAACCACCCATATATAATTATACATCGAGTATCGAGTCTGGTCAAACAAACTCGACACAAAGCATTCCCTCACCCATGGCAAACATAAATTATCCGAAAGGAGTCTGCTTCACTTGTCGCTGTTCTGCGGGATGTTAATCCGCTGACCAAAGCCAATTGCGCAGCCATTTAAGGTTCTAGCACAATACAGTCAGTAACCGCAACTACCTTACAACAAGCTCTTCCGTTTCCAGCGATAAGAACAACCCCGAACCACAAACTCTTAACAACAAGAAGCCAGCCGGTAGATAGGGCTGATCATTTGCCTACCCCAGTCAAACTTGACCGCTTGCAATATTGGCTCCACGACTTTGATCCTACCACAAAGTGTTTAAAAGGGTTTAAAGGGACATTGCAAACGCACGTATGCAAGAACTTGAATCAGCTCAAAGAAACGCCGAAATTACTGAAGAAATGTGCAGCCGGTGGCTTTGCAGGGTCTTTCATTACAAAACCATTCTCTAATTTACACATTTCACTATTGAGTTTAGTCCAAAAAAAGAATCCCTTGGTCATTCAGAATAATTCATCACCTCTCTTACCCATCGGGCAATTCGGAAACTATGCAATTACAACTAAGCAATCAGCAGTAATAAAGGTATCAATAATGCCATTACATTTATAAAGCAAGCTGGGCAGGGTGTGTCTTATGGTCAAAACAGACATATCAAATGCATTCTGTATTCTTCCTATTTGCCCCATGCATTATCATATTTTTTGTGTGGCGAAACGCGTATTATTTCGATAATGGTTGTAGTTCCAGTTGTCGGATATTTGAGACCTTTAGTAATTCTCTTCAATGGATAGCAAACACAAAGTTATCAATAACACATATGACATATTTTGGACACTAGATGCAATTCGTGCCTAATGCTAGAAATAGATTGATCGCTTTCTGACAGTATGTTCGGCGTTCGTATGGCGGCGGATTAAATATTTGCCCCATTAACAAACATGATTTACCTCGGATACGAATTTTAATTCGGTGAGAATTGAGGTTCACCTTCCCGCTGACAAACTAGAACAATGTAATACACTCACACAGTTATATTTAGCTCAAAGTAAAATCACCCTCAGAGAGTTGGAATCCATCATAGGTACTCCTAAGTTTGCTTGAGCAGTAGTTTTGCCAGGCCGGGCTTTCCATTAAGACGCTCATCAGCTGGGCAATTCGGACCTCCAAACCGCATCACCACATTAGAATAAAAAAGGAGGTCAAAGAAGATTTATTGGCCTGGCAGACCTTTTTTACCGGTTTTAACGGTAGATCAGTGTTCTTGCCTGATCTTTGGACGATTTCCGTGTCATTGCACTTGTACACAGCTGACTATGGCTTTGTGGGATACGGTGCTGTCCTAGGTACACATTATTTCTATGGACTTTGGGATCATACATTTGGGCATATCAAAATATTATGCTTCTAGAATTATACCCCGTCATTCTGGCACTTGAGGTCTGGGGAGAACACATGACCAATAAATACATATATTTCCACACCGACAATCAAGCCTTAGTTGAAATCATTATCTTGCCCAGCTAGAACGTACGCAGGAACATTTGGTTAAAAACATGCTAAACCCAACAACACATAGCATATATAAAGTACTTGGACGCTGCATAAGGACTTAACTTTATAAACCTCGACCGAATTGTCTCTCCCAGTTTCGATATCCATTCTTGCAGTGCACAAACTTAATTGCCTTACAGACCCTTCTTCCTTTTCTGTGTTTAATACTTCATTCAAACCATTCACAAAAGCATCTCACGATGTTCGTTTGCCAGTCTACAAAGGTGTGCTGGATAAACTTGGTTTCCTTCGCACATACCATTTCAGGCTAAAAGATGTCTTTATAATTCTGTATGTTTCATTGTTCCATTTGTTAGCACGTTGACTCGATAGACTTTGTCCGAATAGTTATGTTATGCTTTAAATACATAGTTAATTTTTGATTCATTATATAATATTCATGTTAAATGCAAAGTCACGAAAGTGGCCAGCATCAAACACAACTTCGGTCTTTTTGTATTTATGTTCGCAAATGCTTTTGACTTTATATTCTGGTATGACTTATCTGGTGAGTGATTTCTGTCTTTGCTCTATCTCTCTTCCTTTCGAAACTATCGATGTCTTAAAGAGTATGCTTGTGTGTGTACATTTCTCTTTACACCATCTCATCACTCATGTTTCTACTATAAAACCTTTCTGTCCTTACATTCACTTTCTTTCTCTCTGACATAACTTGTTAAGTTTTACTGTGTGCGTAAGAAAACATCACTTAAAACTATTTACGCTCGCGTAAGGACATTTACAGGAGGTGTGATTCCGTACGCATGTTCCCGCTAGCTTTGGCGTGTAACCGGCTGTTAAGGGCCAATATAATTTAAGTTTCGGATCACGTGTTCTGCCCATCCAATCGCAATGCTTTCGCACCGGCTTTGTAATGGTGTATGGCGGTTGCAGCCTACAAAATGTCTTTATAATGCTGTATGTCTCATTGTTCCATTTATTATTACGCTGTAAATTACATAGTTAAGTTTTGGTTGACTATATATCAGTCATGTTCAATGCAAAGTCTCGAAAGTGGCCAGCATCAAACACAACTTTGGTCTTGTTTTATTTATGTACTCAAATACTTTTGACTTTATATTCTGGTATGAATGATCTGGCGAGTGATTTCTGTCCTTGCTCTATCTCTTTTCCTTTCGAAAACAATCGATGTCCCCATCTCATCACCCGGCTGTGCTTACACTCACTCTGACATAACCTTTTTCTGTATGCGTAAAAACACATCACACACACACACACATATATATATATATATATATATATATATATATATATATATATATATATATATATATGTATAGAGAGAGAGAGAGAGAGAGAGAGAGAGAGAGATATCCAAACCAGCATGAAAAAAGATGACAAGAAACATAACATAGATTGGATAACGTCATGAAGTGAAACAATTCTTGAGCTGGAAACAAAATGATTTATTGATTAAAGCATGATGCATTAAAATTATTCCCACTAATAAGCAACATAATGAAGAAATGACTTCACGCAAATAAAAAAAAAACTTGACCGATATATTTCATAAAATATAATATATTTGATCAGAGCTGTATGTAAAAACGTTTCTGGACATTTTGGAAATACATCACCACATGCAGGTGACGTAATTAAGGTAACAATATTGACACATCCTCACCGCCAGATATTTAGTATCTCTTAGGACTAGACGAAAATTTGGCCAATTAAACATCCAACATGGATTCATGGGTATTAAACCCTGGGTTTTTCTTTTCTTATGCCACACCCCCTCCGAATATTGACTTAAGATGTTTTGTATGTCTAATTAAATAGGTCAAAAATACTAAATGTTATCCGATGGTAATCTTGAGAATCTTAATCACTTGACATTTAGCCTTCTTTCAAAAGCTTTCCTTAATTGCTGGAAATACCTTTCTGTGGCAATATTACCGATATTGAATAAGGTACGCCTTTTACCGAACAAAGGTTCGGACAAATTAAACAGACTCGTGACTGAAACATGGAATTTCCTCTTTAGTAGAAATTGCTTCCAAACAGTTGAAGTCATTTCAAAAGCTGCATTTTTGTAAACAACCAAAGCACATTTCCCGGTATTTACGGTATTTACAGCAACTTTCCAAAAAAGATTTTATTACCATAATCAGCCGTGATAATATTATTTGACGAGGCAAGTGTATCTGTATTAAATCCATATATATATATATATATATATATATATATATATATATATATATATATTCACAAACCGCTATTATTCCAGTTATCTGTGGAGTTGGCAGCAGCAGATATAAATGATGCATTCGTCATTTTGCTGTAACCTGTAAAAAAAAAAAATTATATTTTACGCAGTTTAAGAGATAAAATGTCAAATTTTAAAAATTTCCATTTTTCAATAAAGCCATTTTGAACGGGGAAAACGTTCTTTCCCCCAAAATCAAATTCATCCCGAGGTAAACAAAATTTCATATTATGCTTCAAGACTTGAAATGTACTAGCAGAATAATTACATTATTTTTAATGAATAAAGTCAGTCTCGCAAAATACTTACAATTACTTCCATAGAATTATTTAATAAGAATAAAGCATTTGTCATTCAAGCACTTTCTGCTCAAGCCTATCATGTCATATACAAAAGATAGAAGCGAAATTCTTCTTTTAGCAACGAGTCAGCTAGATACAAAAATGAGCTGTGAGCTAAAGTAAACCTAAATGGTATCAATAGGGAAAATGATGACTGGTAAAAGCTTGTGGATATTATTGATTAGCTATAGACTTATAGTTAAATTTATCATCACTGTTCACATTACCACTCTCAACACTTCAACATATTAGGACCTTTAATGGCGTTTGTTTGAATAGAGAAGTAGTAATGAATATATAAATAATACAAGTCAATGATGCCAAGAACCAGCTTCTCAAAACAGATAAAACACGGCTCTTCGAAGTAAAACTCAACTCGAGTTTAAATCAGAAATAGTAATTATTCATAAAAAAGGCAATCGACCCTTCTTATCGTGATCAAACGTAATAGTATCTACAAGTTTATTAGCTGACAAACTTAACAAACGGCGGGATGTGATGTGCAATTCGTACAAGCCAATAAGAGAAAATTAAATTCAAAGAGTAAAAATGAAACAATCTTTAAATTCGTCACGCAGACACTTAGACCTTAGCTGAAGAGGCAATTATATATTCACTACGTTCTACGAATGAACTGATGGGATAATATAGAGAAGTGGGTAGTCTGTAAAAATGTCAATATAAATTACCAATATTGGAGTCCTGAGTCTGTCTCGAAACAAGGAGGAAACATGCTGACAGTAGAAAATCAGCTAGGAAGAACACGAGTTCAGTGTACTTTTTAGCACGACTGTCTAAGTCTAAAGTCTACTTTCTGTTGTATTCAGTCGTGGTGCATTGACCTTTTCCATATTTCAACTCTTTGCTGGCACTATTACTTGCCGCTTCTCATGGCATTTGCTTGTTAAAAGTATAAATCTTATATAACATCGAAGAAAACATTTGAACTAAGTTGTTAAATTCCCATTTAGTGCCAATTAGGATTTTTGCGTGTTTGCCATTAAATTACCTACCTTAAGAAGGCGACTCTGTAAATAGTGATACTTAACAATCAATTTAGAAATGAATACTACAACTAACAATATCATCGATAAAATTTACTAGAAGATTATATTCTTACCACTTCGGGATGCTCTTATCATTTGTTCTTACCGAAACAGTTTTTATGTTATGGAAATGGAATTCTGTATAATGTTTGGTGCACTGATTATAACGAGCCTTATTTTGAGTGAGATTTGTGACTAAACTACTAAACTATGTACTTTGGTTACGGGCGGAAAGAGGTGTTGTTGAATCAGACAAGACATATGTTTTCATAAATTTTATATAATTTTGATGTACCTATTTACTACCTTTAAATGAAAACATTTTAGAAAACTTTATTAATCTATTTAATTGATCAACTACTGCATGGCTAAATTTGTGTTCGTCTCCAGAGATGTTCATCTTGTCATCATTTTGCTACGTTTTTTAACAGAGGGTAACACTATGGTAAGGCCTAGTAAAACTAAGGTAGTAACAAATACCGTCATTTATTCATTACAAAGGTCGCCTAAACGGGGTAAACTATTACAAAGGAATCCATGCCAAACATCTACCTACGAACTATATCATTCTAAACTTGTTTCTTTATATGCCTAACAAACGGTGGTGATGGGGTTACTCAAATGATAATAACTATTTGTGTTGAGAAACCAAAGATAGTTTGAAACATTCATGAATCTGGTTGTGATATTGAAAACTCTAAAGTGTATGGCTGGGGTCAGAAATATAGCTAGAATTATTTCATCAGCAGTAAAACAAATGATGACCACCGCCCTTTAGCAAACCTCTTCAAATATTAGAATACTATGTGTTATGATGGCGATACCATCAAACATTTTTAAAGTACTAAATGAAATCATCCATCTGACTACTTACTCTCCTGGTTTTGATAAATAAGTGAGAACTGTCATAATGGAAACATTTTCCGGCGACTTTTTTCGATTAGTGTAATCTAGTTTGAAGAAAAAAATTATGGTCAGAAAATATTTTGTTCCATGTACTTATTATATTAACGGTACTGGAAAGCAGAATACAGTTAGATGAGAAAAAGAAAATAAAACCAAAAGAGATAATGACTGTCACCGATGGCAAATGTGTTACAAGTAATGAATTAGTAGACGTATACAAATATATTACAATTAATTAAGACTTTGGATTTACAAATTAACTAGTGCCCCTTTTCTTTGTACTGCAATTTAATTTAACGTTAACAGTGCACAAACATTTCAAACTTTTTCACATAAAAAAAAAACAATTTTTAGACTAATCTTTAAAATTTGGCAACTGAAATGGACAGATTTTAAAGTAAAATATGATGTTGTTGGCGATGGTATATTGCCATTGTAATGGTAATATGTATGTAATATGGTAATGGAAATATGTAGCATTGTTGGCTGCAAAAACAACTTGAAAACGTCATCAGAAAGCTTTAAAATAAGACTGAACACTAAAGTTTTCTTAATTTCGAGCAATAATTCTATAGCGTACATAACCAAGTACAAGTCAGAATTGCTAGGATTCATTAGCCCAAGATTTATACAGATATCTACTGAATCTGATACAGAATTTTTTTTTTTTATAAAACAAAAAGGACGTTTTGCTCTATCAAATCAATAACACCAAAACTACTCTAGTAGTTATTGTTTCTGTTTGCTGGAGTCTCTGCATGTCATAAATGTTTTTCACGGTGACTATGTTTCACAATGTTAATAGTCATTACAAGCGATTAAAAAGTGGTCTCATACACATGCTGTCCATTAGCATTTAAAGACTAAGACAGCAAAGTAATCGATTTTCACCGTATGTTTTGTAACATTTGATTTCCACATTAAGTAAATGGGAAACATATCTTTAAGAGGTCATAATATTCTTGGTATTACATCGGTTAAAAAAGATGTATCATAAGATCAATCTGTTAACAACGACCTAAATAAATAACACTCGTATTACAAATTTAGGTGATGCAGTAAAAATAATTTACCTGAGATAACCTAAAAGATAAAGGAAAAAGAAACGTGTGACGCCATGATTAGATCTTTCAGAATGACTTACGATTTGTCCAGTATTTGTATGAGTAATAAGAACAGATTCATAAAAGATGTAACCTTTGAAGTTGCATGTTGAGGAAGAACAATCAAACTCAGAGAAAAAAGAAGACGTTAATTGGGAACTACTTTATCATATTGATGACATGACAGTATTCACAAATTAAACAAAAGGCTACAACGTATGAAATAAAAGAATTAAATCTTTTGGAACAAAAGTTTACAGCGGGAGCAAATAGAAATAAAACTGAAATAGATTAAAAAGAACTATAAAAAAATATTGCATTAAGTGGTCAGTGATACATTTAAAACCGAAATACATCAAAAATATAGCAACATTCAGACCTGCATTCAACACAAAAACGGGTATATAAAGTTTTTCATTGAGTTTTAGAATGGATACACTAAATAGGAAATCGATAAATACAAAAAGAGTTTTAAAGAGAAAATAATAGAAATGTTTGAAAATGGATCAGTATCAGTATAAGTACAATATCATTGTACTAGCAAGTAGTGAGACAAGTGTGTGTTTGTCATTGAGGCTGATATATTAAACATTTGTTGTGCATAGTTTCAGAGCTAAAATTACACCTCAAAATTAGATGAAACTTCAATACTTTCCATGAACATTAGCTGAATACAAATTATCTCCATGTCATTTGCAGCCACGGTGTTGCCATTAACACAAATAAATCGTGTTTATATACAATTCTTAACAACAAATATATAAAAAAATCTTTGAATTATATATTGAGATTAGAGATACAAATCCAACGTGTTCCTTACACAATGGACAACTTGGCAACCTGAATAAAAAATGTAGAGAACAAGGCTTGGTTATTCGGTTATTGAATAATTTCAATGATGCCTTACCAGTCTTTACCAGCTTTCTAATGAGCACTAAAGATATGAGTTTGTATTTATTGTCAATTTAATGGGTTTTGTTTTGCCTTTTGGTATCAGATTTCTTGAAACCTTTGATTGTTTTGGATTGCAATCATGGTTGATATGTAAATGCTTATAAAGAAGAGAAAACACCACAGGTTTTAGATATCGTAATCACTCTCACATTGTATTACATATTCTCTCTGTAGTATTACACCTGAACAAAATGTACAAATGTACAAAATGTACAAAATGTAAATTGGGGTGTAATGTATTGCGTGCACCTGGATAAAGTTTCATATCTTTGGATGTTGAAAGTAGATGCTAAAATGTCAGTGGTAAGCAGATTGGGGATAATAAAATATCCAACCATTTCTTATGGTAGTAATGATTGTTCAAATTGAACGACTACAACAAAAGTTTATGACATGCAAAGAATTGTGGTTACCGGTGTCAAGACAAGCAGAACAGAACAACGGATTATGAATGATAAATTAAGAAAGTTAAGATGAGGAGCGGGTAATGCACTAAACACGATTAGGATGCAGTTAGCTGTATACAGACACAAATTTTGGAACTGTTCCAGAATACGTTAATATAGTGAATCATAACCAGACAAATTATGGTTAAATAGTGGTATATATACTTTAAAATTACACACATAACGTCAATGCTTACCACTAAAACAATCGTAATCTCTTACATTGTTTAATTTTGTGTTCACAAAAATGACATTCTGGAAGATTCAGGTTTTTTTTATTGTATTTTGTAAATATTATTTTAGCAGCATCAATTCGTCTACGTTCGTCATACACAGTTTCCGCAATTTATTTGCAAATGCTCATAAGAACACTTCAGTGCAGTATCTTCCTCTGTACATTATAGACCCACAATCTTAGTGCACAGAAAATCCTAATGCTATTTATTAGACTGTCAATAATTTACCACTTGTACTTTTGGCAGATTAATCTGGTGATCTTAATGTTCTCTAAAATCATTGTACATACATATCTTTTTTATTTATTTAGTTTTTATTTATCTATCTATTTATTTATTTGTCCTGTTCAGGCTCGTTAATGAAATACACTCAAGATAATAAAGTGATTTTCTTTGGCAATATATGCAATATTCTTTCCCAAACCTATCATTATCTCTACTATAAGTATTTAAGTAGAAATGGCCAATCTTTCCGTGTTTGACAAAACTCTAAATTGTATTGTCATCCAAACCTCTGTTGCAATATCAGTAAGCATCTGCATATTGTTTCTACATAATAATTACATCATACAAAATGTTACAACATCTATCCTTCAATACAATTTTATTGACGGTTGGTTCTTTGAATTTTCGAGTGATCAAGTTTATGTCTTCCATTAATTTTAACCATGCAATGTTTTCAACCGGTTCTCAACTCTTTCCAAAAGCATCATACTCCTTTCATTTGACCAGTACATAGTGTTAATGTTCTTTTATTTTCGTCGTCAGAATATGCTCAACCTTATATAGTTCAATTTCTTTCTAATATAGCAACAACTCCTCAAACAAATCCAACCAATATTTTCCCACCTTTAAGTCTTCGAATGCATAGACGACCGGGTAGTCTGGGTTTGAACAATCCAACATTGGAAGGTACCCTTTTACAAAGATAGAATTATATTTTGAAATTATAACCGTCTAGCTTATGATATATCACAGCATTCCAAAGATATTATTTCTTTGGTAACCAGATAAATTAATCCAGACTTTAGATCTATTGTATTCTTTGTTTGTTTCGAATAGAATCATGTAGATCTATCATAGGTGTTACTATATCCCTAGATAAGCTTAAGCGGTGGCTCTATTTTCTAGTTTTGATATGTGTATTTCCTAATTTTGAGCTTAAACATTTTGTTGATTTCACCACAACAGAGGCTTTCTTTTGAGATTACGTATAAAAAATATTCGATGTTTTCTTTGTTCTTGCTGCTCCTTAAAAATTTAAAATTGTTTGCGTTCATCGAACTGTATCTTTTGTGATTTTCTTTACTTAAACATACTTTTAAATGCATTCTGCATATCCTCCCCGTTTCCACTTCATTTCTTTGCATATTTCTCATCCATATTTGGAGAAAATATATATCAGCCAAAATCTATTTATAACCGTTATTATTCATCTCGTATAATTGCACAATGAAAACAGCTTTGAAAATCCGGGTCATATACATAAGCTCTTTTGTATGGAAATCTGTTCTCACTTGCTTATGTAATGTAGGTTGTCGAGCCAATCAATCATCCAATTCACTGTATTTGATCTTATCTTTTTTCATTTGCTGCCATAGGTTATTACTTTTAGAATATTTCACGGTACATTTGGATCATAGTACAATATCTAATTACTACTCTTTTACCGTCAATTTTAAAAGAGAAATTATTACCGCATTATAAAGAAGTTCTAATGTGACACATTCTACATTTTTTAATTGATGGATATATTTTTAAAATTCAGTAGTAAAGCAACGAAGTCTATATCTGAAGGTAATATTTATTTATTTTCGGGCTTGGAGAAGATACAAATATGGGTTAACATTGTTGTTTTAAACATCAATATACAAGAAAATTGAAACAATAATTTACCCAACTCTAGCACGATACTGGGTATTTTTCCGTATTGTAAGGAGACCTCATTTACCACAAACAACCAAAATAATGTTTTTGAAAGACCTTATAATGTTTCGCAGACCTCTCTACAAAAATCGACAGCACAGTTAGATTTAAGACTGTTTCGGGGAATTTATGAAGTGCCTCAAATGGATTCAAAGTTAGAGAAAAAAACATTTGGCATAAACATAAAATCATTCATCAGCCTTAAAAGTTTGAAAAACAATGTCAACTATTTATTGTTGAAATGATAGTTGTAAGAAAAGATCCTATTTTCATGTTATTGTCACCTAAAGATAACTCTCAAGATATTAAACACTCTTTTTTATGATTTTATTCCATTTATTTGAATCTAAATTTCAAACATCAATTTCATAATTCCTATCGTTTGTGTGACCATTTACATGTTAACCTTTGATCTTTATTTCAAATCTTAGCAAATGCCCATCTGCTCCCTCTAGTGTTCGTCAATTCTTTGAAGCGGTCATATGTCTGAGGATGTGGTCACCTGACCACCGCGGTGGAAAACATTTGTATCTTTCTTATAGAAAGTTAGGACGATTGTCGCTTTCCATTTTCATAATTCGAATCAGCCATGATGTTTTTTTAATGTCTTTAATTGCACATTGAAATTTAGGACAGACAGTTATACTAAAAGCGAATTGTCATAACGAAAAGGTATGCTCATTTAAGAAAGAAATTTGTCAACGCCATTGACAGGAGTCGAATATATACTTTTAGGGTAGTTTGGATCTAAAGTCGGAGCGACTTATTAATTTATTTTCATGATTGATAACTGCTAATATCATAATGTCGTAACATTATTTAATGTGTTTTTATAGTGTACAATTTTTTAGTCTCAGTTGAATGCTTTTCATTTTTCATACATTATAACATATTCAAGCATACGAAATGCGTCAATACCAAAATAAGGTCACTGAACATATCACTAATGTATGGCATTTTGCAAAACATTTTAACCATAAACTAATGATCCCACTTGATAATTGATTAAAATGTAATTATTCATGACAGCGATTGACAGCTAAACGACTTATAAGATTTGAATATTCTTTAACACAAATACGTACGACACTGTCGCTGCATATATATATTTTTTGTAATGTAGAAAATACGGGAAAATACTTACATTCTTCATACACATAATAGTGTATGCAGTTTATCGAAGACACAAAGAAAATATACTATCAATTCACCTAAAAAAAATCTTGCAGTTTTATCAGTAATATTGCAAATGCGAAGAGGTATTAAATTAAATAAACTGGTATATCTCTCTTTATTATCACCTTTCGCCTAATATGTTTGTGTACTTTATGGTACCTTATATGCAATACTTGCGCGCACCAAACTTAATTTATCTTCTACACGCTTAAATCAGACTAAATTCAAAGTAACCGAAAAAAGTGGCCACGGTGATAGTATGAATTTATTTATAACACCCGAATAGTAGTGAGATGGATGATGAGTCAATATAGCACATTTCTATTTTAGCACTTTAGATTGTTTTTGATAGCTTTACCACCAATTATAAATAGTATTGTAATAGTTGAAGAGAGCCCGCTAAGGGTCATAATTTTATTTAATAATTTTGTCTTCTTTTAAAAACTGCAAGTCTAACTAAATCAGGTCTTGATCCATAGCGTCAGAGTTTGCCCAGTTTAATTGGTTTTAAAAGTCTGAATATACGGAATTCTTTTTTAAATGGTCCTCCCGTTTGAAAAATAATAGACTCAGTATGGTGAGATAGATTTGCGTTAATAAGTTCATGTCGTTTTGCATCCATGAACTATGAGGATTCTACTTGAAAGCATTTTCTTTAAGATGTACGGGTCCTATATTGATTTGTTAATATTAAATCCGTTTTCTTGAAATCCACTTATCATTTAATAATAGGCAATTTCCTGCAACGTTAACATCCAAATGGAAAACAAGACTTAAAATAAGCTTATTTTTAATAGGTTTTTCAGTATTCAATTTGCTATCTATGCACGTAAAGATATTGCGTTTTTTTGACTAAATCACGGACATACTTTTGTAAAAAATAAAAAACGTGCTTGTTCCAAATCTGGACACATTATAAAGGCAGAATTCTCTACTCAAAATTAGAAAAAAATACTGTTGAAAGGAAAAACCATACTGGGTGTAAAGAATCAAAGAAGACAGCAACTATGCATCTTGTGCGCTTTGGTTAAATAAATGATTTTAAAATCAAAAGTCTATATAATTCTGCACAATTTAAGATGCGTAAAATTTAGAAATATTGTCCAAGTTTTGAAACAATACCTGGAAACAAGCAGTGGAAAAAAAAAAAAAAATATAAATAAATAAGTGATTGCCATAAATTTGTTTGTTTCACTCTATACAAAACTCCGAACATTTTTAATATGTGTTCAATTATCTTGTAAATGATATCATAAAGACCATTAGATTCTCATTGAAATTTATTCCAGTCAAATCTTAATTCCTGGTCAGGAAAATTTTATTTGAATCAGATTTCCATTTCGTGTAATATATGAAATGGTTCATAAAAAGAGGAAATTATAAAATAATCATCAAAGGCAATATTGCTTTCAGTTTTTGATTGACATACTATTTTATTTTATCATTAATATAGACACTCTAGCTCCTCAGATCCTATTCAATACAAGAGTATGCAGGACATATGTTTCAGGACTTAATTACTAAGTCATATCAACAAGCGACTGATAAACCTGACATAGCGATTGACAACATCCAATGGTGTTTATCAGTTTTGCTTTGATGAATCTCGAATTAATTGAGTAATAGCTTTTACACCCAAACTGAGAAGATACAAATGATTTGTGAGGAGTGGCAGAGGGGGGGGGGGGTAGTATGCTAAAAGAAATCTCAATTACTTTACCATGCTACCTAAATAGTCTTCTGTGAGCTAAAGCTATAGTTAAACTATACTGGATGTAAGTGAGACATTTGAAAAATGAAGATGGAATCTTTACGGAAAGTAAACATTATAAGACGGATGTTTGAAATTAGGTTCAAATTACCAACAACATTCAGCCAAAAATGTAATAGAAATTATTTTTCTCATTCTTGCAACATCTTTCTTCTTGAAATAATATTTAACATCGCTCGGGTGTGCTTTAATAACTAATTTAAAAAAACTGATGCGAGTTTGTGTAACTATTTTGCTTACGAAACATTATATATTTGCACGTGAGTACTGCGAGAAAAATGATGATATAATACGTGTTATCTGTTTTAATTGCTGAGAACAAATATATTTTCAAAAGAAATAAGTTGGTTCAAAGCACTATTTCTTTACGCTGAAAGCATTCAACATGTTACTTATTGGAAGTAACTGATATTCAAGACACGTTCTTCTCCGCCTAAGCTTCCTGACTATCATATAAATCAATTTATGACTAACGTGATATTGACTAAGTATTAAGAGGAAAAAGAGAAATTAATTTCATGCAACAAAATTAAACGAGGACGTAGGAAAATTGTGGGAATCTCACAAATTGTATATATAGGCTCAAGTGATTGCAACGGATCAATGTCATTTTTTAAGTGACAACATTTCTAGAGATAATTACCTTAAAATTTCGCCTGTTATAAAAACGTATGCACTTGTTTATGCAAGTCACATTGCTAGTCTCTTCAGCAAGCACAACACGTTGAACTGAAATGCTCAAGTATACAGTGCGAGATCAATCAAGTATACAGTGCGATCGCGATATGATGACAAATCATGATTTAGCATACATAGGTTGTCAAGTCCGCTGATTTCGGAGCTCTACGATCTACGCTAATACATATCAGTAGTCTCCAACATCTTCACTGACATACAATAGCGGGAATATGAATATATGCTTGTATCCTAAGCAAATATTTTATGAAATATGTATCAACCCCCTTTCGGTCATATAGACCACTTCCTTGCACGTAAACACTATGCCATGATATGTCGCATGCACATTAAGTTCTCTTTATATCACACTTCGCCATTTGATGGTGACTTTTCCCAAAACTCGAAGTCTAACTATGAAAGGTGCATTGTCGATTCAAAAGTTGTCTACAGTATGACTAAATGATATTTAGTTAGGCTATTTCTCTAGTGATCTTTAGATCATAACCAATCAGATACAACTAAGAATGTAATTAACCTATCGATCCCTGCTCGTTTTTAAGTGCTACATGGAAACTAAGTGATCTTATTGAACCGCAAACCTTTTTAATTTTGAGCTATATGTAAACTGTATACTTGTGAATGTCAGAGTACTAGCAATGAGGTCACGAACATTCTTGAATAAATTCAGGTATATGTACTTATAGGAAGGCCTCTTCTCACTCATTCGGCGTAGTTTTCAATATGGCAAACAGCTTGGGTTACGTTGGTATGTACGTTCTATTAGGAAATTGTTTACTACAGAAGTTGAAATACTAATTAGGCCTTTGGAGAGGTCTAACAAAAACGGTAATTTAAATATCCAGCAGTTAAGAATATTTGATCATACTAGAAAACAACTACTACTAATCTAAGAAATTTAAAAGTGGAAATGAAATGACGTGCTAGGCAATCACTCTTTTAAAAGAAAGTATTTTTCTTGCATGCCCAGCTTACTGAGAAATAATACATTACCAAATTGGTGTACAGATTAATTTGAAAACAGTGAAATAAAGCCCGCAAAGCTTCAGAAACATGTAATACTTTTGTTCACACTTTTGTGCACGAAATTATTACTTTTCGGTAATCCACTTTTGATCGCTATTCAGCCAACTATGGACGAGAATAGGGTTGAAATCGAGGCAGGTTCAGTCCAAGAGAAATAAAATGAAACCAACTAATTTATCGTATAACCTGCCTTTTTATTGGTTAACTGTGTGCACATGAAAATATCGATTGACAGAATACATATCTTAATTAAAATCTTGCAGTTACATCTTAAGTCACCTATAAAAATCTGGTTTGTCATCAATTTGTCCTTTTGATTTTCCGAGATCTCTGTTTGTCTTTTATTTGAACGTTGTTTTTAAGGTGTTGCAAAGAAATAGCTATGTGTAAAATCAAATCCAAGTTTTCGTGTTGCCTTTATTTAAATCGTCTTTGATATCCTAGGTTGATGTGTCTGTTTCAATCTTGAAAGCTTTCTGTTGTTAAAGCTACACTTCAATATGCATTTGTATGTAATAATAATAATAATAATAATAATAATAATCTTTATTTAACAATTATAACACTTTTAGTTATAAAATCTATCTGTTACTTAGCCCTCAATGCATTAACAGCTTATGTTATGCAAAAGTCACATGCACTCAGGTATACTCGAACACGCATTCACACAGATAAAAAAACAACTCGATTAATTTAGATAAATATAGTGGTCAACAGGTACATATATGAACATATACCATACACAGGTATACATATTTCAGCATGTCAGAAGACATACAGACATACGTAGTATAAAATACACAGATTATCTCCGGATACAATGGTGATTCGATGATACTGGGAGGCTTTAATATATCATTCGAGCTGGTCAAGAAAGAATTTCTTTAATGAGGTTTTAAAGTTAATCAAGGGAATTTGGATTTTGTAAGCAGGCAATTCCAAAAGGTAGGTGTTGAGCTTTAAAAGAGCTTTAGAAATAGTTGGTTCTCGACCTCAAAATAAGGAGTTCGTTATTAGTGGTAGATCTGAGATTACACCCAGTATTTGATGATCTTAGTTTAATTCTGGAGAAAGATTGTTCACAGACTTACATGTCATGATTCCATTGAAATAAAGAATATGTTTTTGTATGTGTAGCCATTGTAGACGTGAAAACAAAACATTTGAGGGAGTGGAAATAGGAACTTTCAGGATTATTTGCGCAGCTTTTTTTCTGGAGGTCATCAATTCTGCTCAAATTATAATTTGACGTGTTTCCCCATATTGTAGAACTGTATCTATCAGTGGCTAAATATATCCAGAAGAATGAAGTTCAAGCGAATGGAGAGGTAAAAATGTCGACAGTAATTTTAAGAGAGTAATTGTTTTGATGACCACTGCACATAGGTAATATTGGTCACCTATGTGCAGTGGTCATCAAAACTGTGCGAATTTCAACTGAGGTGTTGATCAATGTAGATACCAAGAAGTTTTTTGACTTTTAACACAAGACAAGTCTGAGCCATTTTGAGTGAGAAGAAAATCCAAGTCAGTAAAAAGGAGCTATCTTGTTTGGATTTGTCATACATTTCGTTTTAGATGCGTTGATATACATTGTTTTATTTACACCGAAATGATAAATTATTCAGGTCGATTTATTATTTTTTTTCAATGGAATTGAGAGATTTGCCAGATGTGTGTGTGTGTGTGTGTGTGTGTGTGCGGGTGTGCGGGTGTGCGTGTACTTAGCATTGATTCCAGAACGGGTATACACTTGTAATAATAGAAAGACTGAAAATAGCTTGAGTGCAAAATTGTAATAAACAAAAGCTTTTCTTCTGCGGAATCTGCCTCTACCATTGGTGGACTCGCAAACATCAATTTGTAAAACAAGCAAGCAGTCTCCAGCAAAAGTTTACAATTCGCATCTGGTCTTCGTTATGGTAACTGTACTATCAATTTAACGGTTCTTATTTAAACGGAAACTTTTTCCTGAACATGACAGATACACTCATCACAAAAGTATTCGTCTGTAACTGGTTTAACATATAGGTTCGGTGCCTAGTAATGCAACATGTCTATTTTCTAAATAATGATTGAGATTTGAGGAAGTTATTGTTCAGCCAAAGGAAGCTCGATGATGCCCAAAAAAAAAGTAACCCGTTCCAAATCTCTGACACTAAATTTCGTACTATTTTCTTGTTGATAACGTAAACTCTTAATGTAAACTTAACATTTATAAAAAAAATTATTGTATAACCTCACTTACTTTTAGCTCAGAGAAAAGTTGCATAGGGGTTGTGAACGGATAGCCCTCCCTAAAACCATATAGACAGAAATGTTGACAGCCTCTACAAATGGCAATCATCATCTTGAAATTTAAGGCGAGAGGCAAGCGGTAAGTAACTGTGTATTAAATCTGTATCAATCAGGAACTTGATTTTCCTATCTGTTTCGAAATTTCATCGTAAGGCCGTTTCTACTTCGTTACTCAGAACTTCCAATGAATCATGAGCGACTGAAGGTCATGTATATTACTGACTGCATACACGCTATGTTTCTAAAATTACCGAGACCATGTGATCTCTTGTAATGCAGTATGGGTTATTGTAGTGGAAAATCAGTACTAGTGTGTGTTGGCTTACCCCTTTTTCAATATCCTTGAGCTAGCTTGAACATATGTGCAATAGGATCAGTAACAAAGTCCTTAACCGGTTATTCGAAATCAAAATTTATTTTTTTTTTGTTTTTGTATAAAAAAAAGTAGTCCATACGTTAACAAAACCTTTTTAAAGATATTTTTAGTTTCTTTCCTTTAGCAGATGGGTTGATACTTCCCATTAGCGGAGCAACTGTCCAAGCAACCCCCGCAAGGGTGGGGGAGGTGGAGTGGGAGTGGGGGGTTGGGGCCGGAAATTCCCCCTTAAACAACTTTGTTTTATTGGGAGGGGGCCCCATAATTAATTTTTGCAGAGGAGCCTAGAATTTTTTACTACGCTAACTGAAATACATATTCGATATGGATCAAAATAAACTATATATAGTATACCCATGATTCAAGAGTGTTATGATCTCAGAGGTATCCTTTTCTACAGGAAAAAAAACTTGGCCAGAACATTAACAAGGTTTGTTGATTTTAACCAAGTAATGATACGGCCGTTTTTATTTCAAAAGACACTACAATATTGTTTGCACCTTAAAGTTATTTTACGAAGCTTTAAATTAGATCAAAATAAAATCCAAACGCACTGTCGAATCATCAAATCATTTTCTAGTTTAATCAGAATTCTGTCAAACTCGTCGCTAAACTAGAATCAACTTAGTGGAATCACGTATTGGACTACACTGAATATCTGTCTGACTTTTCAGAAAGTATACTAATATTGCAAGTTATATTGCATTGGAAAAGTCGTTGATTAAACATGGTGGCTGCATTGATACCTAAGTTTAGCGTGGATCATGTTTGAACCTGCATGCAAATTTACGAATCTCACAACAACTAACTTTGTAAATTCATAACATGTAGAGCAACCAATTTCTTCGTATCAGGAGTCAGCAAAACCATTATTCATATGCAATAAATGCAGAAGCCAAGTTTATAAACTTAGCTGACATAAATAGTTATTCTAATTTGACAGCTAAAAAAAAAAAAAATTAAATACGAACGGAGCCGATTTTGGAACAGATTGCTTGATATATCGTTCTTGTGTAGACAAATTCAGCTAATTGTTCAAATTTTTTTTTTTTTAAATGGAAAATGTTGATTAAAAAGAACTAAATTGTTTTTAAAATCGATGCGATGTTTAGTGCAAGATTTTTTTATCTCTTATAATTAAATATATTAAGATTCAGTATTAAACGTGTATTCTTTGCCTTGCAAATTGCATGTTTGCTTTTTTTTGTATTCGTAAGAATTGTCTTGGGAGCTAATTGAAAAGCCCATGTTTTAGAGAGTTTAATAGAAAGACCGATTTAACATGAATAATTTCACCATATTTTATCTCGAGATCTTATTGTGTACTCCGAATGTTTTTTGTTTTTTTTTCTTACGATGTCAACCAAATAGATCAAAAACAACAAACCGAATGAAAACTCAGGAAACTAAAGAAACGAAACATAAATAAGAAACTCTAAACCAATCTATGCTATCATAAGTTGGGGCGGCGAGCTAATTGCAAATGAAATTCCGGTTGGATTTAGCGCCTTGAGTTATATATATTCCATTCAATTTCCCACATCTATGCATATAGAACAGTTGTGGTTCTTCAAGGGCAAGAATAAATTGTTACTATACGCATACTAGACATCATCATACATAATGAGTCTTTTTATGTAATTTAACAAAATTGCTATAGTGAACCTCCCAGAGGTAGGTATAACTTTATGAATGTTAAACCTTTTCATTTTTTTTAGATTTTTAAGGATTCGTTTATATATAAACATGTTCTAATATAATTGGAGAAAGCACGATTAAATTTTAAAATGGTAAGATATTTAAAGTTAAACAGGACATGGATTGCAATTTAAAAAATGTAATTTATGCATTGATATGTGAAAAATGTGAAGCCTTTTACAAGGGTCAGACGAAAAATTAACTCAGATTGAAAATGACAGTACACAGACAGCAAACAGATCTCATATTAACGATTAATCAACATCTGCATAACTGTTCAGGAGCAAAATTTAAAGTCCTTCAATTATGTAAAGTATTTACTGATAATGAATATTTACGAGAAGAAAAGGAATTTGAACCAGACTTTACTAACTAATTATTCGAGATTCATGAAAAATTAAAACAGGATGCTTTGTCCATTGTATCAATACACTGAAACATTTTCATAACATGACGATAGAAAACCTATATTAGTTGTTTTAATTTGTATATACACTTTATACACTTTATACATTGTATCAATACATTGACACACTTTGATAACTATATACAATGCCTTTCTGTCAGAATTTATTTTTTTAATTCGCTAGGGACTGTGAAGGTTTTTTTTTTATTGATTTCTTACAAATGTGTTTTTGTATACAAGTGTTGTGTATAGATGTTAAGTTGTTTATATCTCGCCCTATAAACAATGACGTAATATTGTTTATTTACAAAAATACTTTTGAAAGTATAATGTATCTACCTTAAAAGCATCCATGATGATGATGCGAAGCGCTTGAAGGAATAAAAGATGAACATATTCACTATTCATATATATTTATATATATATATATATATATATATATATATATATATATATATATATATATATATATATATATATCACATACATTCCAAGTAACATGACTTTTAAAGTGTTTGTATAACTCAATTTGATATACCAATACTGTTGATTGTGATCCGCCCATTGCGTATCAATACACACATAATTATGCTTTAATACGCATGTAAGTATGGTTTCATAAGTAGACTATTGCTTCTGTAGTCTCTAGATCAGTGACGAATTTCTAATTATTAAGAAAATAATGAGAAAAAAATAATTCTCGTCTTGAAATGAAAACCTCTCTGCTTTCCCTTCTATCTTTCTCTCTCTCTCACATGCTGTAAGGGATAAAAATTCGTGGAAATCTGTGGAGTGAAGGAGTGAGAGAGAAAAAAGATATTTTGAGCTGGATGAAAACCATGAGCTGAACATACACCAAGTAACCTAGTCCTTATAAGTGTATGCGTACACTTTCCAAGGGATTTTTCTATAGTGTTACACGATACCAATTATACAAAGTTGCAATAGCCTATGGAGATGAGTAGCCCCAACAGTAAATTCCTTGGCATACACATACTGTTATCTAGTTACAAACTAATAATAAGGTTCTAAAATAGATAATTTTTAAATATTAAAATGTCTGAAGGTTTCTCTCCGTCTTCTCTTTCTCTCTCGGTCTGTGTTGGTTACTCAGTCTGTATGTCAGTCTTACCTCTCTCTCTCTCTGGATCTATGATGGTAAAACTGACAAATCGACCAACAGAGAAACAGAGTGATAGAAACGGAGTGATAGAAGATATAAACAATATTATAGTCAATACCCAACCACCCCCGCCCCTTGTGTTGGTTGGTCAGCCAGCATCTCAGTTTTACTACAATGGATGAAGTTCTCTCTCTCTCTCTCTCTCTCTGGACTAATCCGTGAAAAAGGAGTGTAGCGGATTTTAGCCCCAGGCATTGCGACAACGTCTCTGGACCTATGACGGTAAAACTGGCAGACAAACAGACCAACAGAGAGAGAGAGAGAGAGAGAGAGAGAGAGAGAGAGAGAGAGCGGATAAAAACAATGTTATGGTCAGTAGCAAAGGAAAGTAAAATATAATAATGACTTCGCTCAACTGTAAATAACTTTAAATGTTTGAATTACCTCTTGTTGGTTCGTCATTTTCCTTAAACTATTCCCCACTCGTTTCGATGTACTCAAGTGGCGGCGCGAGGGTTCGAGGGCAATGTTCTATGATGGCAAACCCCACAGAAGCGCCCGGAAACAATGTTCTTTAGTGGCGTCCCTATTTTGCCTCAGAAAACAGTTTTTATGTCAGTTGCCAATCGCCCCCCCCCCCATTTAAATATAAGCTTTGTGACGAATTGCCCCCGTTACACTAAGGTGAGTTGAAATGCTATGAAAATTTCAGCTGCAAAAAAAAGAATTAATGCGCCCGAGGACAATGGTCAACACCCCCCCCCCCCCCCCGCCCCGAGCCCGATCCCCCTCGCGCTGCCACTGATACTGATGTACTCGCCCGTGATCGAATTGTCGCGTTTTCACTGAGCGGATGCTATATCTGTAACAGTTGGTTGGTTACGCTTGTACAGTAAAAACGCCAATCGATAAACTGATGAATAGCATAATGCCGGGCAAATGTAGATTTAAATTTAAGCATATATCCATTATAGTTATTGTGACGACTCTAACACGCATGCCGTCAGACATTTCATACTGCAATTCAGCCATTTTTTTTTTTTTTTTTTTTTTTTTTAAATATTCAGCATGTATATCTACAAAGCCAATTTTTAGAGGCTACATTTCCAATTAATATATAGAAACTGGATATTACACGTTTCAAAATGTAACAAGCAAGACTTTTGAACTGTCTTCAGATTCTAGGTCGTTGTCATTTTGTTCCCCATACGCAGGGGGCCGGATTAAGACCTTTAGAGGCCCTAAGTACTGAAAAGATGGTGCCCTACCCACATATTTAATTCAGAAAAAAAATAATTTCTCGTTTTTCTTTTTTTTTTTTTATTTTGGCGCCCCTGCTTTGCTGGTGTCCTAAAAATAAAAACAGCAACAACAACAACAACAAAAAAAAAAAAAAAAAAAAAAAAAAAAAAAAAAAACAACAACAACAAAAAACAACATAATTTCTCATTTTTTGTTGTTCTTGGTGCCCCTGCTTTGCTGGTGACCTAAGTCTGTCTATTGAGTAATCCAGCACTGCCCATACGCGATCAAATTCAGTTCAATTGTTGATTACAGGCGGGATATGACACACGGGTATCGGACCCTTATAGACATTGTAACTAGTATTTGTGTAATTTATGAAATCTTCCAAATTATCTTCCTTACATGTAAATAGAAATACAAGCTTTACAGGTTACCACAGCTCTGATGACACAGGTTCTGACAAAATCTAAACTCTGTCCAAATAAGTTTGTGCGCATGTTTCTCCGCGACAATTTTTTAAATTTGTAATCTCATAGAAAAATGTCAGTAACAGTTTGCTCAGGACGACTTTCACCAACGTCACTAAAACGGTCCTTTCTTAATCGAATTTAAAATAAAGTCGACATTTTGACTATTCCTTAGAGATGACTATTTGCATAAACCACGCGCCCAATACCACGTCATATGGAATCAATTATTATTTCTTAAAGTACTATTTTCTAATTAATTAAGTTACAAGTCATTGGATTACACATGAAGACACTAATATAACACATGGGTTGTTATTATAAGTTTGAGAATTCATTGTTAATGACACCCGCTTTTTAAAAGTTGATTAGTTTTCTAGTTTAAGTTTTCTTTCCCTGATAATGATAAAAGTAAAAATGTATAATTATTATTTTTTATGCATTTTTCTCTTGTATCACTACATTACTTCCCG
Source organism: Margaritifera margaritifera (assembly GCA_029931535.1). Taxonomy (NCBI): domain Eukaryota; kingdom Metazoa; phylum Mollusca; class Bivalvia; order Unionida; family Margaritiferidae; genus Margaritifera; species Margaritifera margaritifera. The sequence continues at coordinate 7,082,001 of JAQPZY010001693.1, read as the reverse complement.
GCAGTTTTTGTTTGTTTGTTTGAGTTTATTTTACCCTAGTTATGAAACCTGATTGCTTTTGACAAACGTATAGATCAAGTTAAAAGTATGTTCCCTTCGTTTACATTACTTCCTCACTTGTTTTTCTTTCTTGACCCGCATATAATGGAATATGACGCTTCTTCGCAGATGAGGTCTATGTTGTTTGTAGTTTCTAAGGTCATACAATCAAATGCAACGAGAGTAATAAAACCAGTTGTATGTGTTCATATCTGAAAAAATATAAATCTTCTCGTTAATCTAGTAGACATAACGTATGACACGGATGTCAAAATGATATAGATTGAAATATTTGTCTTATTTGGAGATGAGTTGAATGATTTCTATTTGTATATACTTGTCCATTCCAAAGTGTGAATGAATGATGTTAAGCCCACTACTCTCTACGTTGTTTTGCATTTCTGGATATGTTCTATGGATCTCAAAATCTCTGATATTTCCCCTTAGATTCACAGAAGTGATACACTTCCTTAAGATCTATTTGATAAGATATTAGATATACCATTTTCAACTTTATCGGGCATCTTACGTCCAAAGCAACAACCTGGATTGAGATTTTGGCTAAATATGGTGACATTTTATCATTGTTTATAAACTTATATATTTAACAAATATACTACTATATCAAGTAGCACAAACATATGAAAGAAGCTTTATTCTTTCATGAGTATGGCGACATAGTCTTTGTATTTATGGCATGTAATGACCCTTCACAAAGTCTGTTTTCTTGTACGATAAATTGAACTCTGGAAGACACGAAGACAAATGCAACAAAACTTTACAGTTATGCTTTGGTGTTGCTGCAGATAGAGAAAAAAACAAATTTATTAAATAGGTCCAATTTTGTCTGCTCTTCTAGGTATCACTACCTCACTAGGCCAATCAGCTATTATTACATCCTATTGTAGTTCCTAAGAAAATCATACATATTTTTTTCTCTGATAAAAATTTGCTAACCAATGAAAACTGCTACTGTCATTAAATAGAAAGCAGCATTAAAGTCTAAGCAGAAAATTAAATGTTTAACGAGTTCAGCCTCTTTGATTTTTCCCGCTGGCTGACAACTCAGACAGGTGTTACTCTGTAAGTTCTGGAAAGGTCACTTGCATTGACATTTCCGCTAATTTCCTTCAAATTCAGCTATGTTTAGAAATGTAAAATATCCTAAGCTGATTTTTTGTATACGTTGTGCCCAAGTTTGTGCTTAGCATAAATAAGATAGTCTTGGTGCTTCTAAATTATAACTAATGTGCTGGATTTCATTAAAAAAATTAAAAAACATGTAGAAAATATTGAAGAAACCTAATTACTGGAGTTACCTTTGAATTAGCAGTTAGCAAAACACTAAAACCGTGAACAAAGGGGGTTATAACCCAAAAACTCTAGTACAGCTAATGATTAACTCAAAGCATTATTTTGAAAACGGTGATAGCCAAATAATATCTCATTAATCTGCATAGTTCATTATTATTAATATTATTATTATTATTATTATTATTATTATTATATTCTCTAGTACAGCTAATGATTAACTCAAAGCATTATTTTGAAAACGGTATCAGCCAAATAATATCTCATTAATCTGCATAGTTCATTATAATTATTATTATTATAATATTGTTATTATTATTATCATTATTATTATTATTATTAATTTCATAGCAATTTAACATATGAAGAAAAAATCATTTAATTATCGTCGGTGAATTTATAGACAAGAAATGTTTGAATTTCATTGTTAATTAATTTTGTTCCGTTTCTTTGTGTTAGTTCTGTAGCAACTAATCTATTTTTTATTTTTCGTGATTCATAACATCAAAAGTGAGTTTAAGGTCAACTACTTACATGAATCTTTCAATCTTTTTTTTTTTTTTTTTGCAGACTTTCTATACAAAAAGAAAAGGTATACAGGGTTAAAACATTTGTACTTTTTTTTTTAAAAAAAAAAGCTTTCAACCAAAGGTCAGCATGTTCTGCATGTTTCAAATTTTTAACTGTTGGCCATGATTCATTTCCTGGTGTCTTTTCTAAGGCAGAAGACATTTTCCCCACTAAAACCATGCTTTTATCAAAATTTTTCTTAATCCTCTAAATCTGATCTCAACTCACCAATAAAGGAAACTACAGTAATATAATTTGCATTGTTTCAGCTTCAGAATCGCTTACATCACAAAGCACGTCAAAACTTATTAATTTATATTCAGGCACCAAGCAAGAAATTTTAATAAGTGCAATGTACTTAATAAGCTGGCGTTATCTGAAATTATATAATTTCCCCTATAAATGCACCACTGACATTGTCAGCTGCCGTCGACGTAAATAGCTGAATGGTCGCACACGTCGTTAATCAAACGAACGAACGAACAAACGTCAGCTTCCCTTTTAGTAATAGCTATATGGATATATTTCATGGCTTTGACTTTATAAGAATATTTCAAAGGAAATTTGAGGAAAAGCGTGTCCATTATTTTCAGTGAAAAATATTATTGTGTCAATCATCAACTTACCTGAGTTTGCAACAAATATTTCACCAGATAAGCAGCTTATTCATATCTTTTGATATATTTTTTTCTGCAAGTGATGCTGATTGAACATGACGAAAGTAACAAAATGATTGCATGCAAATAAAACTAACCTTCGCCTCTTTCCTCAAGAAATAAATATGACGCCGATGAGTCTGCGAAGAATGCAAGGTATGAAATGATTCCAACAGTAGTAGATACTTGACGCGTCCTGTATTACAAGTTTCTTGCAATGGAAGAAGTAAATTACCTTTTTTCCTATATTTCAATTTAAAGGGGAGGCGAGAAATAACCAGGTGCCCTTTTCGATTGCAACAACAAATAAATACAATTTGAATGACATAATACAGAATATAAAGACCATGATGGACAGTAAGAAAATAACTGTAAATCTGTGTTTAGATTTTATACACAATACAAACAATTATAACTAACAAATGGATCAACGCATATAAAACAGGGTAATGCTTTAGAATATTCAGTGGATGATAGGATCCAACATCAAAATTAAGACTGTTCTGTTTGCCAAATCTTTTCACCTATACTCCATCTAGCCAGTTTTCTTAGATCTATATTCCGACTCGATAGAATAATTCTAAATAGACTGATTTTGGGTTGAAAAATTAAAGTCACGTTTTGGTTTGCATGGAAAGTGACTTGCTAGATGAATTGATAAAACGATTCGAAATACAGTCTGAACGCAACATACTTTTTTTAGTCAGCAAAACTTAATACTCAATGAGATCAATTTTGAAAGTAGAAATTGACCTGTAAACATATTAGAGGAGAGTGATCCAAAATATAAAAGTAAGATCTAGGTCATGATGGGAATAAACAGAACATAAAGGAAAGCTGTAGTAGACGCAAGGGAATGATATCCTATGAAAGAAAGGAAATAGTTTCTTCGGTAATAAAAATTAAAAGCTCCAAAAGGAATCAAGTCACTTGTATATGTTATTATGCAAGAAATATACATTTTCTCGTGAATCAGGTAGGCATAACGCGTGACACAGACGGTAAGACGATAAATAAAGAATGATTTTTTTTTCATAAGTTGGATAATTGCTTTTTTATTGCTAAATTGAACGGACAAAGAAGTTGATTAAGCTATTTTATAGTTATTCTCGTGTTATCAAACGATAGCGTGACCATAATGTTCCTTACAATCTTTTACAATACTGACTGGACGTCTGGTGTAAAAGGTTTCGTCCATTGAAATGTTTCATATGGAAACAAACTTACTTTTGAGATAGTTGTGTCTTGAAAAACAATGGTGTAAAAATATTTTCCTAATATTTTTTTTTATTGATTTTATGCTACATACTACACAAAATTATGCGTTTTTAAAATCAGATTATCCATATTTTTTTCCCATGCGTATATATCAGTAATGTTCAGAAGCGTCATCTGCCTTTCTAGTGAAAAAATGCTCCATAACTGTCACGAGAGTAGATGAGATATTGACAGAACTGGATCACTCATATATTTTCCTTTTTAAATCTCGTATAGTGATACGAGAAAATTAAAAATAAAAATTAAAACACTCACTAGGTCGGCAATGCAGAGTCTCACCGAAGATAGACTTGAGTACGGGTGGGTAATGGATCGTGTTAAAAGTTACTTCTCATGATTTTGTTATCACACTCAAAAACCAAATTTAAAATGCTACTTGACCAAGGACAACAAAAATTTACGATCTTAAAATAAATCAATATAAACGAATTCCTGTACTGTCTATTCATATTCGAATTCATACTAAATCTTGCTGCTTCTGAGGGCAATTAGTTTGATTAGGTTTTGGCTTCTTGGCAGACTATCATGCCATAAACCTAGCTAGATAATTTCACTCATGTCATTTTACGAATAAAAGATTGATTGATTAGAACTGCAGTGAGAGTCAATATTTTATAGTAGAGACTGTATGAAGATTCTACTGCAGTATATTTGGTAGCAAAATATACTTTTGCATTACGTCTTAAGCTGTTTTACTTGTTCAAAAATACATAGTCAAGAATAAAAGACGCTTTTACGACAACTGGTTCTTAGCGACAACTGAAATGAAGCCTTATTACAGTAAGTTATTTAATTGTAGTTTTGATTGAATAGAATGTATACAGGAATGTATAGAATGTACACTTTGGTGATATTTCAATGTCGTTGTCCATTCAGGACAAAATTTGTGGTCAGTTGGTATACTAGTATACAAGTAATTTTACTGTGTCAGTAAGCAGTGTCAGTGGTGTATGTGCATAGCGTTGAGTTTAAGAGCTAGAAGGCTACGGTTTGGTTCTTACCTCGGGGAAATAGTTTCGATATGAAGTGAACACACATGCCCTCTAGTCGACTTATTCGCTCAAGTATGACACTGGATTATGTTGCCTGGTCGTTGAATAAAAGGGAGTATGACATCAAAATAATGCCAAGGATATGATTTGAGATTTTAGAATACAGGAAATGTGAAACTTTGGTGCACAATAAATCTCTGGAGTACAGTTTGACTATGCCTACAGATTGAATTACTTCCAAAGCTTTTAGTCTTTTTGTTTCGAATAGTGACCTCCAGTTGGTGGTGGTGGGGGTGGGGGGAGGAAATTCAACTGTTTAATTGAAATAATTCAGTGACATCCTGCCTGATTTGACATAATAAATCTGCGCCGACAGCACTAACAATTCACATTAAGAAAGAGCTATGCATTCAGTCCCTGGGGGCTGTCAGGTGGACCCAAATTCAAGACATGGTTTTCCGAAGGAATTAACAGCGCAGAGAGAGCAGATGGTCTTTTGCAAAAGTATGACAAAGGTTAAAGGTTAAATAATTAAATACACATGCAAAATAGCGAAATGAATATCGAACTTTTTTTACTCAGATACAATACAATATATATATATATATATATATATATATATATATATATATATATATATATATAAATATATTAAAACAATTATAGTCAAATAAATGCAAAATGTTTGAATATATATTGAAATATTTATAGTTAAATAAATCAAAATAAAGACTTTTATACTCCGTGAAAAATACAGAGCAATCAGATAAAAATACCCCTTTTATACGGTTTCATACTTAAAAAAAATTAAGATGTATGAATAATTAAAATTGCAAAAGGAATTGTAAGGAAGAGATTTAGAAATTCATGTAAAATAAACGTCATTGAGTATAGATTGACGGAGGCAAAATCATTATTTGGATGAATGTTTCCATGACATTTAATCTTATTTGAAGAAGTTTATAAATCCTAAAACTCAGCAAATTGACTTTGTAAAAGCTAAATTAAACCTAACGATCAGACTTAAGAAACGACCCACCGAGGAGAGAGAGCGAGTTTGAGTATGGAAAGTTTAAGTAGAGAACAAGGTTCATAAATATATTAAGCAGAGGCGAAATAGTTAATGTTAATGAACGTTTATTTGACGATTTACATTCGAAACGTGGACAGGAAATATACCAAAATACAAGATGGGTGTCTTATAGCATTAGAGGAAGCTCATGCACAGATTTTCTTGAATGTGTCAAGAAAAAAGACGCTAGTATAAACGGAAACAAATATGGACGGTAGACGTTTCTTTTATTCTGTGAAATCTATGTTAAATACAGCAAGTGATCATGTTGATAGATCATCAAAATACTGTGTAGATAGATACAGTCCTAGGTTTCAACGATGTCCTGTAAAAATAGATCATATTATGAAAATTGAAAATGAATGTGATATATCCGTAGATCTGTAGTAAATAAAGGAAGTGGAGCAGCGGAGGTAAAACTGATACAAATAACAACAAACCTTAATATACTTACTGAAATTGAACGATAAAGATATATTGAAATGTTAATTATATTTCAATATGGTGATCTTAATACAAATATAAATGTATCCGACCAAAATACTATTCAAGTTTAAGTTCATCGCAGTAAAAAAACATGACGGATAGAAGTATACCTGTACAAAAATCTTGAATTTATTTCTCTGCGCCAGGAAAATTATAGGAATAAAAGACTATGTTAACATAGGTAACTCGATTGTATCAAGGTATTTTACTATGTGTTGAGTACAATCGTAAAACTAGTGTGTGCCTAAAAAATACTCAGTTGCAAAATTGAATAACTACCAATGAAAAGCTCCGTATTTGATTTATTTTCATTTTTAAAGTATCAACGTACCAGAATCAACATGTAAAATCGATACCGACACACCCCAGCATAGCTATGCCAAAGGTACACGTGGAATCGTGCCAGAAGTGACGTTCATCTCTGGTGCAATACAAAGGGTATACCTCGCCGTAGGCCAGGAAGATCACGGCCTCTGCTAAGTATAATTCAATATATTATCCAGAACAAATGAAATAACTGAACATATTCCTTAACTCAGTCCAAAAGAGATATAAACCAATAGTTTAAAGAAGAACAGATTGTATCAACGTTCAGTAAAATTGCAAAACTAGTGTATGGTGATTAAGACCAAAAATTGCAAAAGCTATATTGTTCATAGAGGAAGATGATAAACATTTTTTCTACAAATTCGTTTTGCTGTAAGAAAAAACAAAAAAAACAAATTAGAAATCCTGACCATTTAACAGACATGTATAGAGGTCACGCACATAACGAAAGTAAGTTGAATTTTAAATATCCGAAATACACACCATTGTTCACTCCCGGCTATGACAGTCACTAATTAATCAGGATATTCGTTTTAAATGATGGAGAGGTAAAACTCATATCAAACAAGGATGAAAACTATATTCAATTCAGGAAGGATTTCATAATTAATGGGTAGATGAAAGAAGGAAAAGAAATAACAGTTAAAAAGACAATTAGGTTTGTAGAAAGCAATGGTTTCGTGAGACAGTCTATAGGAAGCCTGAGTGATGAAAAGTTCACAGAAACAGTTTACAAATACGCAGTCCAAATATTTCAGGAATAACAATTACCAGTATGAATATACGAATAGCTTTGGAAGGTCTAATGAAACCGTTATACAACCAATATACAAGTTTTACTCATAACTTAAGAATTGGAACATATTAACTTGCGATTACCAGTACGTTAAACATTATCAGTATGTTAAACATTATTAGAACATATTAATCTTCGAACACTGAACATGACTATTTCGTAAGGAAAGATACGATAATGCTTATGAATGTATATGTGAAACATTACAAACTAGACCATGTTCATTATTATAGTCCTATTATTATATGATCACATATTCAAGTTTTAACAAATCGGGTGTTTAACGGAAACTGTTGACAGCCTATGACACGTTCCTGATGATTGATAGTGAAATAAGAGGTTGAATTAGCAGGATACCATATAGATACGCTAACACAAAGTACGAATACTATCTTGATAAGGATGGTCAGATAAAAATTGATGGCGAGTACGAAATATCAAGGTTAAGGTCATGCATGATGAACCTAGATGTCGCAAATCTGTATATGCTACATATTTGGATAACGAAAGAACAAATTTGATGGACAAAATAAAACGTTTAGAAATCAAATTACGGTTTATTTACAGTATTTTAGCTATGTGAACGTGAATACCTTTGTTACAGTTAGCTATTTTAAGACCACCACCATATAATTGGTTTTTCTAAATGTTAGACCGTTACTATAATAATTACTTCAGCAATTATTCGAGTTAAAAGCTTCGATATTGTGCTGGAAACATAAAGGTTTCCCGTTTACTGTAGTTTCAACGCGTGCTAATGGCACAGTTTTGCAAAACAAAGGTTGATGATGCTGCCAGTTCATATTTTATATCCTAACTCATTAGGATTTTCTTTGTGTTGTGATCTAAATAATAAAACACTTTTTTTCTAAATAGTATTTCCGTGTTTCTTTTAGATTGTAAAGATTAGCTCCAAATTATATCTTTTCACGTATAATGAGTAGGCAACAGTCTTCAAAGTTCAATACACAATTTGATACAAATTATGTATAAGTCCGATTGTTTTGATTTTGAATGGCATATTGCTGTGCAGCATGTGTCTGTAACTTGTATATAACAAAATATGGTGCAGCATAGTTGAATCTATAAGTTGTAACTAATGTTTGAGGTTTATTTTCAGACTTAAAAGCTTCTCACAATTATTTCATTATAATAAGAAGAATATTATCTCTTTGTGTCTTTGTATCAACTAAAATTACATAAATTAATTTCAGATCTAATTCAACACGATTCAGATAATTCCGATGTAGTACAATTCAAAAATCGTAAAGCAACATACATAAAGACATTAATTTAGTTTTCTGCTCAAACTTCATTTTGTTATAATCTATTTTCTTTTTATTTTATTCTAACACCAAATGCAAGAACTATTAATACCCATTTCAGTGATTACTTCAGTTTTTGATGACTCTATGTTTTCGTTTATTTTGGTATTACTGTATCCATTTAACCGCTTAATGCAAGAGTCTCTTTATTTAATTCAGTTTTAACTGCATCTTTTTTTCTTCTGAACTCTTGTTTCAAAACAATTAAATCTTTCTTCGCACGTTTCATCCTTCTGTCTATTTCGTGAATAATATAATATACCGCACCAATATTATTAAATACATTGCAATCGTTATATTCTTTTCTATCTAATTTTGATCATTCAACCTCAACATGTAACTTGTTGTAAATCTATTTACATGTAACATGTTTTATTGTTTTGATATTTTCACTCTAATCGGTAATAAATAGATAAATCAATAGGTATATTCATAGATCTGATCGTGCTTTTATTTTTTTGCTTTCGTTGTTTTCTATCTTTATGTCTACGTCCATTAAATCATTATTCTCCTGAAATTCAGACGGGATATTAATTTTAACTGTGATCTTATTGAATAAGTCAGTAGGTTGTATGTTAAAATCGATCATTAATTTTTTAATTTCTTAGTTGGTTTGTTGGATCTCATTTTTCAAATCTCTCTATAATTGTTTCAACTGTGATTGCAAAGTGATATAAATTGTTGAATATTAGGTACTGAGACTTTTAGGTCTTTATTTTCTCTTACTTTTTGCTATAATCGTACGGCACTACATAAGGCTCTTAATCTTTGATGGACTTATTCCTATGCATCTAAAATCATTTATTTTAGTCATACTTTTTGCTATGATTGTACGGCACTACATAAGGCTCTTAATTTTTGTTTGACTTATTCCTATGCATCTAAATTCATTTATTAGTATATTTTTCTAGACCTGGGATTTTGTTAGTTCTTTCAGTGCCTCTATGTTCAATAACTGCTAATTTATTGTCAACTTATTCCCTCCATGACTTAATGTCTTTCAAATTCTTATCCTCTAGCTTCCTACGTGTTTGAGTATCGACTTTATTCTGTACACAATTTATATTAGCTGTACCAATTGTTGCTGATGTTTAAGTCAGTATTAATTGTATCGCGCATTGATGCAGTAGCAGTCCCAGTTTTTCTGTCAATATTTAAAGGTAAACCGAAAGAACAACTCGCTAAGACCTCTCAAAGAGATCTCTGTCGTCTTTTTAGTATTTACTTTACATGAAAAACAGATGTTACAGCCATACCATTAAAATTTATCACTTTTCATCTTTATCTTTTATGCTGATATTTAAATCTGCTAACCGTATCTCCTTGTAATTGATTGTAATTAGCATTAACATTGTATGAAACAAGGACTTCGAGGAAAAATATTGTAACAGGTAGGAACTCAGCAAAACTGAGTAATCGCTAATTAGTCATTTTTGATGCTATTGATCTGATCCAGGAAAATGCATAATTGTTTTCGGTTTCAGAAAACAACAAAGCGTATGTAGATACTTCTCTCTCTCTCTCTCTCTCTCTCTCTCTCTCTCTCTCTCTCTCTCTCTCTCTCTATATATATATATATATATATATATATATCGCTCTTTATTGAATCCTATCAATTTAACATTGGAATTGGTGATATACACTATGCAATTATTGCTCAGAGTAATTTTAACTTTTCAGTTGAGTTTCAATTATTCAATATATTTACTGTCTTCGTTCTGAGCCTTGTAGGTCTTTATTTGCAGTAATTTTCCTTTTAACTTGATTCATATACATCTCAAGATTGTAGAAAACATCACAAATGCATACAGTCTGTGTTTCAGCTGTGTCATTTATGCAGTAATATATATTTTTAGTTCGTCGGAAATATTGTAATACCTAACAGAAAATTCTACGTTTTGTAATGAAAGTAATCATTTACCATTAAGTTGTCACTACGATTGGTAAAATATAATTCTTTCCCAGGAAGATCGTCTACTGTAATAAAACTTTTCATTTATCTAGCAATAAAGGCTTCCTTAAGCGAGGCATTTGTGTATGAAAAAAATTAACATTTAACATCCAAGAGTTGTGCTGTAGGCAGAGACTACCGACATTAAAGTTTTTGTTTTAGTTACTATGATTTGCATGGAGCACCTCTCCAGCACATCGTCACAACAGACGAGGTGCTCCTTCACAACAACTTGTATCTCTTGCTCTTTTCATTTCTTCCCCACTCCAATTTTCTTTCATTCAATTTCTCTACATCTTGGTTTTCTTTGTTTTATACTTTTGTGAATATTTTACTCGTTGGTGACCAAAACAACTTATCATGAATGATGTACTTTGCACTAAGAGCTGTGCTGTTTTTATACAGTGAAAATACAGCTAATATTTTCTAGTTACAACTGGTTTTTCTGACTTAGTAGGTACTGAACTATGCACAGACTTCGCCGTTGTAGTTTACAATGTTGTATTAATATTTGTAACAGACATATTGTGTCCGTGTGCCCTTCGGCGACGAGGTTAACATTTTTCTTTGGCTTGTGATTGAAAACAATAAAGTGTTTATCTATCCGTAAGTAGAAGCGCTGCTGTTTATTGAGTAACAATATCGGCTGGTAAAAGTGTATCTAGTCAATTCTAAACTGTCTAAAAGAAACTAGAATTAGCTTTACAACTTCTTCAATATCCAAGCTTGACAATGGGCTGATTGTAATCTTTATTGACTTTTTCTAAAGCATGATGTAGGTAACAGTAAGAGCAGATTTTAATGTTGCATAGTATATTGTGTTGGTAATTTATTTTTTTCTTTGCTAACAGTTGACACTTGTCTGTGGGTATATGGTATCAAATTTATTTGGGAAAATTAAAGAGATGGTTTTCAGGACATGCACAAAATGCCAGGAAGAGATAGGCGTGTCAGATTTTATCAGAGATGACACTCACTGCAGAATATATAAACAAAATTCCTTAAAATAGAAGGATGAGAAAAGAGAGTACTATAATGAATGTACGAATGAATAAATTAGACAAATATACCACAACGATGAAAATGTTAGGATGATGAACAACATAAGAATGGGGATTTTTAAAACATTAAGACAACCATAACATCAAATACGACGTTAAAGTACTAGGTCTATTGATCGGAGATGTCTAAACGTCGCAAAACATTAAATAAAAACCTGATTAGGGAAAGACCTTTACATGAATGAATTACAGTACACAGTGCCAGATTAAGCTAATGCAGGGCCTGTAGCATCAGTGCCGGATTAAGCTAGTGCGGAGACTCCTAAACTAAATAAAAAACATAAATATTACTACTTGAAAGTACGGGGCATATGCTAATTTTGCTACTAGGATAATCCGGCACTGACAGTACACCTTCGAAAACAAACAACCTTAAAATATAAAACGAAATACTCTATTGTGCAACAATATGGGAATACAGTTTAAATCTTAAGGAAAGATATCGAAACAATGCAAGCACACATCACTATAGCATATCGGATTGGAAATAAGTTGCTGATTACAATAAACTAGTTTAAACATTGCAACATAAAGGTGTATCCAGTTGAAAAAGAGATGCAAAATATATACCAGCTTGAACCTACTGCTGTACAAAGACGACAAATTTAAGTAAACAAAAAAAAAAAAAAAAAAAAAAAAAAAAAAAAAAAACGTGAAGAATATACCCAAATGAGCCATTAGATAAATAGGTAAGGGAAGATTAGACAGTAAATGACGAACACCACATAAGAACTGAACGTGAAGGGTTATGTAAATGCTATGGAAGTAGTCAAATTTAAATAGAAAGAAACAGATGCACAAAAACGTATCACTTATCATTTATGTTTAAAATAAGAAAACTTTTAAACTGTAACAAGTATCAAAGTTTAAGTAGTTCGACATCTAGGACTTTCGGAGAGCGTTTTCAGAGAAGATATTGAAAGAATTATTTAAACAGTTAGATAAAAATTACGGTTAGGTGAAAGATTGAAAAAATATTCAAAGACAAAACTTCAACAATTGCTGCAATTATCCCTGCAGCGATAGCAATGAGTATAACAATAATAGTTCTGAGTATAACAATAATTGCTCTGTATAGCAAATTTGGTAAAAGTGCTATTTTCATACCCCTGCTCCAACACAATTATCTACCCAACAGACTTGTATAATCTTCCTACATGGGGTAGGAAGATTATAAAAGTCTGTGGGGTAGATAATCCAACACCTCCTACTCTAAGCGAATAATTTTTTGAGAAAATTTAAAATGGTTTGTCAAATGTAGCCAATTATTTGTACCAGGTAGCGAAAAAGGTAACAGTAGCAATACTTGGTATTATAGGGAAGTCTGATAAGTTGCTTATTTGAGAGTTATTTTTTTTAGATGATCACGTCATATTTCTTGCTTTGCCAATTAGTGAGTTCACTATTTGCAGTGTTGATTAAAAGAGTAAGCAAAACAACAAGTAGGACTTGTAACAGATGCCCCAAGATCACGTGCATATTACGAATTTCATAATCTATTTTAATAGGTAATCTAAACCAGCTACTGCATCCATGACTGTCAATATAGATGATTGTGTATTTCATGATAAATATTGTTTCTTGACATTTCAATATTGAACTTTGTTCACATATTGTGTTTGCCATATGTCCTCGTGACAGAGACAAGGAGCAATGAAGGTTCAATCTGAACATCCGATAATAGTTCCAAAAAAAAAATGTTTATTTGATGGACTCAAGCAGATGTGACGGTATCAACATCATCATCATAATCCTTTTTCAGTACAAAATATATGCTCACTTTGTCCTCTATAATTTGTAGTCGTATTGTGACCGATTGTTGATGAGATTTTGGAATATCAATCTTTTATAAATTATGTAATGGTAGTGTTTCGTACCAGTAAACGAATCAATGGAATTTTGTAAATTGTTGCTGTATCCAACGATATTACCAATTTTCATGACCATGTCTTTGGTCTATTAACTACCAATAGGAATCCAACAGCCAGACGTTGCCACCCACACTGCCCAGTTTAGCTGATTCTACCATAACCGTGTGTCATACTGTGCTCTGTATCTTATCATAGAGTCATCACTGTGAACATTTTAAGTTTAGTTATCAAAACTGTTTTAATGGTACAGTAATTTTTTTTATCTCGATAAAATGGATTTGCTAGTCTAAACTGATTCATCTGAACCAGTCTATTGCATTTAACTCACTTGCAGAGTTCCATTATTTAGGTTCAAAACACTAATAAAAAATGAACGTTCCATCTGCAAATACATCGAGCATCTATTTATTATTATTCCTATTCATATGTAATTCTTTGTAGATTTCGAGCTTTGATCTGCTTATTTCGTCCACTGTAATGCAATTTTTACATATCAGCATTTTGCATTTCGTTTTTCCATTTCCTGTTATCATTTCAAAGTTTTCTGTATGTATAGTATTTACGTCTGAATGTGTCTGAAATATTGATTGTTCCATTCATTGCTGTAGTTTAATCTCAATTACTACTAGATGACAAGTAACATTTCCGAAGAAAAAAAAAGTGCCGAAGGTGTAGGGAAGTGCTTCGGAGGGGCACTGATACGAAGAAACAATTGTATCTTTTTAAAACTCTGTAGATCTCCACAGTTTAATGTGTACTAGATTTTGCTTCATCCAGGTGGTGTAGAAACTCCTTCCATATAAATTGACTTTGGTTAAAACCGTTGGTAATATTCTGTCATTTAAAGTTTTATAGATGTATTAAAAATTTAACATTTTTTGTAATATCAGTTATTACCCTGCTAGGATGTTGTCTACTTTGTAATCTCATTATCTCGTTTTCCACGTGTACAATTGTCTTATTTTATCTGTGGTGATTTTGGATGTGATTTCTGTTGTTCGAAAATAGCTTCTTTGCTTCCTTGTATAATGTGTAAGTAGGTGGTTCAGTTTACCATTCTTTCAATTAAGCGTATTTGCTTTATTTTTCACATACGTGATTGTTGTCTTCAATACTGTTTGCTGTCGGGCGTCTAAAGCTACATAAAAACATTCAGAGAATACTTTACGGTTCATAAATTGTCTTGAAGTGTGTTCAACAAACCGACAAGACGACCGTCAAAAACAGTTTCATTTATTATCAGCAATTTGCAAAGTTTCCTCAATCCTTTCAAATTATTTTGGTCATAAAAACGATGGGATTCATCGCTACAAATATTATCATATGCAAGCAACGTCTACAACTGTATATCATAGTCAGGGAAAACGTGTCGAGAGTTGTGAAAGATGTACTCACCGACATTGTATTAAATCTGAATCAGACAGCAAATAGATTATCCTGTTTGTTTTTAATTTTCTTTTGTTGGCAGTTCTTTTTCCTGTATTCAGAATCTTTAACATTCCCCGTTACCAGACTACTGATATCCTGTGTTCTACTGTAGCGAAATTTTAGGTCGTCGTAAAGTTGGATACAATTTAAGTTTTACAATGAAATAAAGATCTGATTTTAATTTAATCCAGTGGCAAGAATACTATCTGAAATTTGATCGAGAATATACACAAGCGTATCAGTAGCAAAACATGTACTTGTCACGGTTTATGATGAACCACAATTGTTATTGTTTACAACAGTTTTCGTTATTACTGACCAATCAAACAGTAATTTCAGGACACGACCGCAGCTAGTTTCCAACTATATTTTGCATTAGCTAGTGATAAACTGAAACAAGTGTATTATTGTGTATACAATGTTAAAAGATTTATGAATTTCTTATTCAAAGAGAATTCATTGTGTATGAAAAGATAACTTGTCGTAAAAAATGATATGAAGAAACTAGCAGTTACAATGTGATCGAAAAAGCATGCTGTATTTGCACAAGGTACACTTACAAAAATAGACATCTGTGCATAAGAGAAACACCATGGAAGAAGGCTATTTGACATTTATCTATAAGGAAACATTTCGTGTATGTTGGAGATCGAACATTTTTAATTCGGACCAATGCTTTTTTAAAATGGCAATCCCGCATACGTTTGAGAGCATATAACATGACAACGTTGAAAATCTGTTTAAATTACAATTTATCCTTTATATCTTACCAAATTGTTATATGTAAAATCACTTTATTAATTAATGCAATTATCAACAAGGAAATATGTAACGAGGTCCGCGCAGCAACTGTAATAAAGGATGAATCTATTTAGAAATTCTCGCATCGAATGTCTGGTCAAATTTAATCTCCATATTGAACATATCTATGTCGTCACCAAGTAATGTTTGGCTTGTTGTGATACAGCTGCTTGCTGAATCGCAACTGTAAATAAAGTTTGCTTTGGATTTGTTGATAATATAGGATACAATTATACAACTGTGTACCCAAATTATACCCAATAGGACCTCATATAATGTATAATGGAAATAAGTGGCGAATCAGTCGGAAATAGTGATTATTAACATATATCACTGTTCTCAAAGGTAGATGATTATTTCTTTTTTTTTTTTTTTTTACTGTAAGATGAAATTTAAAAACAAACAAAAAAACGAAACAAGCACCACTTTCTGTCAAACAAGGCACAATACCGGACCCGACACAAGTTTGCTTATTCTTACTGTTACTGGTAGTAGTTCGTTAGATGTAGAGTGAATCTTACATGAGTGCTATTTTCAATGAAAGTTTTGAACAGGACAAGTTGTAAAATTTCTCTCTTGCGAGCTTTGTCGAGCACAAGTTTGAAAGCATTCGAAGAGTTTCATAAATATCATTGCAAATAAGCTCTCATGGAAGATTCTTTCATTCCAATAACAAAAGTAATACTAATTGTATTCAATAAAATCGTAGCGTGTGGTGAATTGACCGAATTGCATTCGGATTCTTTCCACATTATGTCTTTGCCTTATATGAGAATCACTATCGAATGAAATACCGAAAATTATTGCATATCACAAATGCATAATTTTGTGATAGTTATCGTCCAGATCAGATATAGACCTGTCTATATCAGCACCTGACGTCACGTCACGCTAGTCGCGTTGCAGAACATATACAGGCTATATCATTCCAATGTTCCATCTCAAGGACAGTCAATACCCAATGATATTGACCTCATAGAAAGGGGAGGGCCAATATCACCCCAACGGTCCGAGCCCTGGCTTGAGGGCAAGTCCATACATAATAATATTGCCCTCTTCATAAGCAAGTATTGCTTAAATATCATCTGGGTTTATTAGCCTGGACTGGAATGAATTATATATTTTATGTATCATTTCTTTCTTTTGCTAATCGATAGAGTTCATATTAATATTCCTTCAATTAGACACAACTATAAGTTTTGTCTTTGGAAAGAAACTGCAATGTTTGATGAAGTGAAGTCCTTCTGTCCAAACGAGCTTTATAGACCTTCAAAATTAGATGAAGAGTTCAATACTCTTAAAGATTATACTAATAAAAACAACAGTCTGTGTTTTCAAAGGCAAAACAATAATTTTCAATGCATTTATTTCGCAACGCGTTTCTTTAATTAGTTTGATTTTCTAAAGATATAAAAAATTAACGTGTATGGAACAATCGAGTAAATTGTACAGAAACTCCAGATTGAATCCCGCATCAAGATAATTATATTTTGAACGAGTGCCAACATTTACGCATGATTTAAAGATTTCGTTTCCTCAGAACCTGAGGCACGACACATTGCAGAATAGAGCTTTAAATACCAAATTATTGGGTATAATTTTATTTCATGATAAGTATCACATTTTGGAAGTTCGTTTCACAAAACCATACGATCATGTTGCCATAGTCATTCTTTGAGGAGATTATTACTAGGAATATCTTGCGAAAGACCATCTTTATTCCGCTTTCTATGAACCTTTTGAGTGTTCTTCTGAGTTATAATAATAGCGTATGTCTCTTCAGTGACAGATATGCACAGGGGAAAGTTGCGCAAATTTCTTATTACCAGTTATGTTACGAAAAAAAATCGAAACTCGCGTCCTAAATATTCTAAGCATTATTCCAGTGAAGGTATCGGTCATTAATTTGCTTTGGCAAGCATATTAAAGTGCTAAATCAGATTGAATGTGCATCCCATTCGTCAATTACATGAGAATACATACAAATGAAATGAAAATATTAACTTTGTGGCAGAATATAGAACACATACAGTCTGACATATAACAATTATAAGCTCCCAGATATCCATGTGATATATATATATATATATATATATATATATATATATATATATATATAAGAGAGAGAGAGAGAGAGAGAGAGAGAGAGAGAGAGAGAGAATTACAAATATACACCAAATAGAGCGGAAAGTGGATCCTACAGGAAAATGCTTGATAACATTAACCTACTTTTTTAAATACAAATAAATAATATTATCATACTTGTTAGAGAATTTTTAATTCGTACTCTACGGACAGAGCAGAAAGTGCTGTCTCTGGATCCAACGCTTGTTTGGTGTATATTTGTAATTCACTATATACCTTGATTATACGGAGTGACTGTGTACTTAGATGAGAACTAATTACTACTCCTACGTAACATGCCTGTACCGCAGACATTGTAGCATGGTCCAAATGATTGGTGCGTCAGTTAAGGCGATGTGTGCCGCAACCCGCTGACCCGGGTTCGAATCTCGGTAGAGTACGAATTAAATTAAAAATTCTTTAACCTGTATGATGCTATTATTTATTCGCATATATATGTATATATATTTTTCTAAGAGCTTATATCGAGAGAGAGAGAGAGATCATCAGTGTATGTATGTGTAAGAGTGCACCCAAGTAAGGAAGCTATTATTCTGAAAAACAATTTTAAAATATTGCATGACAAATTACCTGAACAACGTACGTTTCTTCACATGAATAAATACGTTCCAATCGGAAATTCAGTCATCGTCACAAAAACATTTGAGAAATCAGCTACTTTTATAACTTTACATCAGAATTATGAATAAAAATCCATAATGTTAAAATTACCCCATTCATTAATGTGCACGCTTCAAGAGCCTGGTTTAAGGAAGGCATGGAGCATTGCCTGCTTTTTCTTACATCTTTCCTTAACTAATGTGGTTTGTGTTAATGACTCTATTTGTTGTGCCGTAGCCAAATAACGCTCATCTTTAGCAGTCGCGAAGTTTTTGGTTTTATTTTTAAATCTCTGTAAAAGATCTAATGCTTCAGAGTACAAAATATCAGTGCCAGGTGGCACAGAACATACATTCTCATCATCATATTCATCGCTTTCGTCATCAACCTGATTGCTTTAAAGTACACAAAGGAATAGCATCATCACAATTAGTTATTTTACATAAAGAAACATTATTATCCGTTAAAGACACATTGCAGGCTTGGGGATTTGTGGATGTCGAACAGGCACGATGCGACCTCCTGCATGTCGTAAGGGGCGACTAATGGAGGCTGTAGGTACGGTGGCTTAATGTTAGAGTGCAGGATCTGCGACTGAAAGGGTGCACGTCCGAATCCTAAAATCAGTTTAGCCAAATCTGGCTCCTGGGGTATGTCCTTAAGCAAGGCACGTTACTCCAATTGCCACAGCACTAAATAACTTAACAGTGTTGCTGTCCCGTCAAACACCAAACAATAAGATTCTTTAAAGATTTATATATTTCCGCACGACCAAATAACTCTCTCTCTCTTTCTCTGTATATATAATTTCCTTTATACAGTTTGGTAACACACTAAAATATAACTTGCTCCTAAGTCTATGTTGCGCGATTTTTAGACATAAAATAAAGAAGTAAAATGCAAGTTTTTGGCAATTACCTGTATTATAATTTGCGGTTCGTCCAACATTCCGCATATATTTTACAACTGATGGCAATAGTCAGTGGAATACGTGCTGTGCATGTTACATGTACTGGATAGCTTCACGATACTGAGTGACTGGTTTCTACATTTACTCCCGACCAAGAGTTGATGCAAGATTTAGAGCCAGTCTAATGAGCAAGATGATATCACTGCTTAGCTGTTGGAGATGAAATTTGTTGAAATAGATTCTCGAATGGATTATGTATTAATGCATATTCATAATCTAACGTAATTTATATCTCTACAGTTAAAGTCGACACGCTCAAAGTGATATATGTTCTCCCAAAGTCAAAAAGTCCAACACATGTTGCTACCGAAGGCTATCGATGTCAATAAAGGGCATTATTTCTTGCAGTCTATTCAGAAAACTATGACAATATTGTATTATATATGTATACAACAAAACGATACCTAATCGAAGTTTCTTCGCTAATTTTATTTTGAATTATACGCAATAATTTAAAGTAGTTATATACTGAAAACAAATACATTTTCAGTCAGAAATAATTTTGTATGAAGATTTCTTTTTTTTAAAAATTAAATTTATGTATAAATTCCTATTTTCATTAGAGTAGGAACATGGTTTCTACCATCAATGAGAAATGTGTTTCAGAAACAACTCTATTCAAGTTCGTAAGTAGATATTTTTTTAAGAATATTCGATTAAAGACGATTACAACATAGATATCATTTCAATCTATTATTTTTCAATACGTTTTAAGATCTCAATAAGACTGATATTTCTGTGACAATCTGAATTACTTAAATTTGACTCAAAACTGAGTTACAATCGCAAGGAATATCTGAATTACACTGAATAGCCGTGCACAATATCCGGACGATTAATGTATTTTACTGAGATGCGACAAAGCTTCAAATTTAACAAAACCTACCAAAAATATAAACGATTTAGGTACAACATTAAGTAAGGAAAACGTGACATTACACACACACACACACACACACACACACACACACACACACACACACACACACACACACACACACACGTGTTTGCTAACGTGCGTGTTCTGTGTGTGTGTGTGTGTGTTTCAAACTTCCATGAACTCACGATTGGGCTAAAGAAACAGGTATACGCAGTAAAATCTCATGTGAGACTCTCATGTGAGTCAATAAGACTGATTACTTCATTATGACAAAAATACTCAAGTGTGGGATAGAATTTAGTTGGATATTCTACCATGAAACTATATCGACAAATAGCTGAACAAATTGGAGGTATAGTACAGACGTGACAAAGCTTTAAAGTTAAAATATCGAATAATCAATAGTCCCCATACAAATAGGGAGTTATGATTCTATCGGGTTGAGAAAGGATAGTGATTTGGCGATGTAAATGCACAATCCTTGTAAGATGGTATGAATATAGACTAATTGTCAAACTAGCTTTATCCATTATTATATCGTTCTTTCCAAGACGAAAGAGGGACAGCGCTAATTTTATAAACCAGTTTTTACGTGAATCTGTCCGCAGATGGAAATACTTTTTTTTAACAGCATCCATCCGGTCACTTGCTGTGCAAAAAATTTGCCAAATTAGACTTCTACGGCTTTATAACAATCAAGTCGCTTCAGTAAATATGTTGTACGAGTTATGGAAAATAATATAATTTGCAGGTGAACTTAGACCACTCGGTCACCCGCGGCCCCAACTTCATTTTGAACTGAACCATTCATTGCATTCTTTTAGTCATAAAGATGTAAACAAAACTTTATTTACTTCAATGTCTAATTAACTCGCACAAATAAAATCTAGTTCTTTTGCATGGTGAAAACATCTATTAGCATCATTTTTGTCTAGCATTCATAGCAGTCTTTGATAACCAATCGATAATTTGTATTGATTTGTTTCTACTAATTTGTCAGCAGAACATTCATGGAAGATGATATCTGTGTCCTAACAAAGAAGCACATTTTTTTTAGCCAAAGTAGGTCATCGTAGCACCAATTGTTTGTGTTTCAGCTATATATGTAACCATTTTGCAATAACCGCTTGAAGCACAGTAGTTAATTGTGATGTGCACACGCATATGACATAGTAGAGTTGGAAACTGTGATTTACGTTTCTGTACGTTTGAATGGAAGTTTTGCTTTTGACGTTCATGTCCATTTTCTGATGCTTGCATTTGATCGACTTGTACAATCGTGGTGCTCCATGCTAAACTGCAGTTAAATCTTATCAGTATGGTTGAATATTAAGAGCTCTAAACTTATATCATAAGTTGGTCTCTGACTTAAGTCCCTATGACATATTTTTGATGCATGATGTTCGGAGTTGGAACTCAGATCGCATTTTTGTCAACTTTACTTTACCCTTAAAAGGCACTGACGTATGGTAAGAACATTACTTTTCTCAGAAATCACGAACTCTTCTGACTCAGTCGTTAAGCAAACAGACAAGGCAAGTCCTGTTGTTATCTTTCAAGTCTTGTTGAATCACGGTAAAACTTCATAATATTCCAGTATGAAAATGAGTATGAAATTACTTTTCAATATTGATTTACAAAGTTGTAGTTTGTCTAAGTTAGACAAATATAAAAAAAAAAGATATTAATTATATATGTTAGAAGTATCCATACGATTTATTAACAATGCGAACTTAAGTGAAATTTATAATCTTTTCATAAAAGATATAATAAACTATTTGTGTATTAAGTTGTTCGCAAAGGGAAAATAAGAAGTGTTCATGGTCCATTTATTACAACATATATCACACAAACAAACATAAAACTTGTGTCCCATAAAGACCTTTAGACCTTGCTTTTTGTGTCAATTTTATAAACTATATATAGTTTGTTTTGAAAAAAAAAAACTACTGGAAGATAGCTAGAAAGTAATGAATTTAAACTGCATATAAATTTCTACACCAGTGGCCAGATAAATCCATACTGAAAAATGGTGGATGCTCACATCTCCTCACTAAGAAATGCATTTGTTTCAACTGATTTAATTTTGATTCCAAAATAAAAAAGGAATCATCTGACGTACTGCTGAGAACCTAGTGGCAAAAGTACAAAATGAAATTTACTACTTAAATCATCTAGTTTTCATACATTTGGCATGACTGAAAAGAACTGAAAAGATGTTTTTATAAAAATTATATGTGTCCATTTCCAGGTGAGAGAAGATAAGAAGCACTTTGTACCTTCCACATCTTCAAGAAATGATACCAATTGAGCTTTGTAAAACAAAGTGTGCTGTAATCAGATTATTTCTATTTTGTTTTACATTTGAGGACTTCCAAAATTGTAGTGGCTCTGAAAAGATGCCAGATGGTTTCAGTACTCAGTCAGACTGAGCATCGAAATTTTAAAAACGACAGAGATACGAGACAAAACTCTCTCCTTTAGCGAGTCTCGTTACATGAACAAAAACGTTATGTCACCGAATTAGCTTAGGGTGGCCTAAACCTCATAAAGATGTATCCGTAGCCATATACTGTAGGTGGGGCTTGTATCATTTTTACAGCACGTTTGCATAAATCAAGTGACACAGTAGGGTAGGCAGTGATGATTAAAACAAAATAATGAACTTAAGTGTAGAAAACTAACTGACATAACCCACTTCATATTAGTACATTTATAGTTCTTCAGATGCATATAAATGTCAGATTTCATGGCTGTATATGCAGTGAGTACTAAAGCATAGCTTGTGCCACAGAGACATAGCATGATAGATAGAACATAAAAAGTCGGTCACAATGACCTGCTTTGACTGGGAAGTTTGTGCTTCTCATTGTAGCATTGAGGTTATCACGTTATCTAATTGTACAGAAAACAACGCAATGTCATCAAACGTAACCACTCTATATTGTCACTTGCTCATCAAAGTCTGATTTGCAGTTGAACCAAACATTACGTCACTGAAGCATTTTAATAGATGCAACCAATTTTTCCCCAGGTTAAATGAAAAGAATTAAATACAAATTATAGTTGATAATTTACCTAGTATGATTTAAGAAGAGAGGTCACGCAAGTAAATTGCTGTATCTCCATAATATCGATTTGTTTTTGTGGCTTTGACGCCATTTTTCAGCAAATGCTTGCCAATACATTGCGGTCAGTATGTTCGGAGAAGGAAGTACCCGGGAAGACCCCGGGGAGAACCACCGACCCACGGGAAACTTCTGGCAAGCTTTCTCACGTACCCACGTTGGCCGAAACTCAACTCACGCAGAGTGAGGTGAGATATCAGTGATCCAAATAATGTCGAAGAAGACATGGGTCCAAAATTAGGTAATAAAGATATAAACTCTAAATATAAAAATGATGACAAACATTGAAGTTTGATTTAGAAAACCAAATGTTATTTGTTTCATGTGTTTTAACAATCCATGCACACGGAATTACAAATGGATCCGGATTACAATGATACAATTTCATTACAGCTTTATTTTTCTGAAGAGAATATTTATTTACAAGTGAAAAACAATAGACAGATGTTTCAAATTGATCATCTTATAAGACATGCAATTGTAACAAAACGCTTCACAAGCATGCCACCCTGTGTTGATATCGTTTAAGAATGTGATCAGACGGATTTATTATGTATGTGTTAACAGGTACTTACAAAACTTAGTTCTCGGTTCCTCACATGATAAAAGCAATACACAATTTCAACGTAACCCTTATCATCATCGTCGTCATCGTCATAATTAAAAGTAGTAGCAGTAGAGCTAGTTTGTTGTTTTTATTGTTGTAGTACGTGTATCATTACAATCATCATTATTGCTGCTGTCATTCTCTTCGTTATTGTTATTCTTAGCTTTTTTAATCTTACCCTGATGTTACCTGTCTCAGTGTAATGTGAATACACCAGTCAATATTTTCCTGTACACACATAACTGAGCTCAAAATAACAGAAATATCCAAATATAATCCGGCTCTTCTAAAAGTTTGAGCTGTTAATATAAAGACATATTAGTGGAAGGGGTTAGATGAAAAACTGAAGAAAATATTCTTAGCTTACCTTTCCGCAGCAGATACTTTCAAATCGCTTCCGTTGCAGATACTACACTAACGCTTGGCGCACGATCGAATCTGCTAAATGGATCTGTCAGCTACCGCATCAAATCGCTATAAAAGATACAAGTGTGTGAACTTATTGGTCTTTTCTCATTGGTGCGTCTTAAAACCTTATCACTCAAGAGATCTAGCATTTCGCGAGAAATTCTATCTCTCTCGCTCTCTCTCTCTCTCTCGCATTAAACGAAACTATTTAATATTGGAACCCAAGTAAACTTTGGTCTGATTACTCAACCAAGATGTATGTGAGAATTGATATTTAGCTAAATGAACATGACTCAAGCATTGTTTGCTGTCAGGAAGCTTTAGAAATTGAAGTATGCTGCTGTTGCATATTTGTTTGTTTTTTGCTGATGCAATTATACTTTGTATCGTACCATAATAATCAGGAATAACCATCCCAAAATTCTTTATTTCAAGACATAGCTACATAGATAGTTAGATACGTATTATTCATGTACATGTAAGTACAGTATACTAAATTGTCATAACGGCTAAACCTCTCCGGGTAGCAGGAAGTTTTGTAATTTATCCAAATATGCTGATATTTGTATAGGCTCCAAATGCAATAACTATTTTAAGTCTATGATAAAACAAACAATGTAGAAGAAAGTTTGTCTATGTCGTATATCAACTTGAAATCCTAATCTGGAGTTGCATACTCCAATTTTATGAATCAAATATAAAATGACCACCTGTGTATTGTATGAGTCAAGATGTGGTAATGATCAATTTACCTCTGTGCTGTTTACGTATATAGCTTCAAATTAAATCACTTTGGTAACATCATCATAGTTACAATTCTTTGCCTTGCTAACATATAAACCCTTCATATCACCCCAAACATCATACTCTCATAATTTTCTCTTTATAGTTACCCAACTTATTATTTCTCTTCCATTAATATAAAGCATACCGACCAAAGTTGATTTAAAGGAGCGAAGGCAACATACATTACAAACGAGAGCTATATTGACAGGGGCACGCGTTCATCTTTCCGGATCGCATGCATTTAAATGCCTCTAACTCCCCCGAAAAAGAATTAAATAAAAATAAATAAATAAAAAAAACATTCGATGTTAAACTTGTAGATTTTTTTAAAAATTACATGTATATATTCATTTTAATTTCAGGGTCATAATGTGAACTATCTCTTAGTTAATTATGTCACCCTGGATAAATAAAGGATTATTATTAATATTATTATCATTATTATTTTTGTTGTTGTTGTGATTATTATTATTATTATTATTATTATTATTATTATTATTATTATTATACAATTCTTGCGGTATCTCATTAATAGCAGAAGCAGAAACTTACACAAGAACAATGGTCGTGCAAGTGGACGTCCTAATTATGTGAGTATAAGCGACAATGCTCTTACCACCACAACTATTATTACTATTACTGCTTTTGCCATTACTATTAATTATCTATTTTTTTTACATAGTAGTAGTTGTAGCAGGAGTAGCAGTTGTAGTTGTAGTAAGAGGAGGAGAAAGAGGATAAAATTAGTAGTAATCGGACTAGAGTGGCTAGCAAGGACTTTGATTCTTGAAAGGATAGCCAAAATGGACTTATTCAACTTTTACTACAAATACGTTTTAGTTGAAAATGATTAAGAAATAACTGCATGAGAAGGTATGATAGCTGAAGTCTGATTAGTTGCAAAACAGAATGAAGAAGTGGACGGCGAGTGTTGTTAATGCCATTACTATTAGTACTTGATATAGTAGCGGCAGCTATTGCAAGCGTTGTGTTAAAACTGTTGATCAAGCTGTATCTCTATTGAGTATTCATGTTGACAAATAATAACCTTATTCATATTGAATAATGCTCAAGGTTTTAAAAACAACATGCAAAGACAGTTTTTAATCCTAAATAAAATTCGTACGTACAGGTACTTAATTCTACATGTATTAATACGTTATTCTTTGATGTGTGAATAACGAGCATTCTATATACTACAGAGAACTTAAAGCATAAACAGAATTCATTTAATAAATTACTTGATATAATACCACATGGTACCTTTTCGTCAGACCCTTCAGGTCAAAATCCAGATGCTACCATCTCCCGGTAGTTAGAAGTAGTTAATACCCCACTTTGTATTTATCGGGATTAATGGTGTGTATTCAACTGCCAAACAAACACCTCGTTAATTCCATTTCGAGACATGAACTATCTTGCCCACTCATTGAATGCAGGCCGTAAGCCAATAGTTTTGACGTGACCAATCCTTTGCCTTCCTTTGAACACTCTGAGTGTTTGTATAAATGCTTTTGACAGAATCATGACTATAGCAGATGGTTAGAGAAATAAGCAGAGAAGTGATTGCATTTACAGTACTGTTGGTTAATCGTGAATGTATTAAACAGCAAAAGAATTAATAATGACTTAAGGGGACCGATTGTAAGACACAAATAAGTACACCATAAATGAACCATTTATTCGCCCAAAGAAATAATATGCTTTCTTTCACAAATTGATCTAATCGTGTAGAATGAGTTCAAAAATATGACATAGTGCAAAACAATAGGTAGGGAGGTCGGAAGGCAGGCAAAATAGGTTGCTTGGTAGGATACATATAGGTAGGTAAGCAAGGCAGTTCGGTAGGTATGCATATGTTGTTTATAATCGCTGGTGATTATGTCAAGACGTGTTGTGTCTGAAATTAAAGATTAATCCACCGCTAGGTAAAATAAAATTCAAAAGATATATCTTATTTGGAGCGTGCAATGTGCAAATCATAGAGATAATCTGGGTAATAATAAACTCCTTATCAACCATCAATTCTAAAAGGTAAAGTTTCTTTAAAATTTACTTGTATAAGAAATTTTGTTTCCATTTTGTTTTGTATCAGTATATTGTTATGTATGATGTTATATAATATTATAAATATTTTATGAAATTATAAATGTTTCTTGACTAATATTTGCTTAAACCTTAATGTTAAGCTATTGTCCTTGAATCAGGTTGTTTACTTATTTTTTGAGTTCAAGGACGGTTTTGGTAAAGTTGTTGATTCAATCTGAGGTCAAGATTGATTTTGTTTACAGACAAAACCAGAATTTCCTTTTGAGTTATGTGTCGAAAGCCACATACACCATACTATTCTAGAACATTCTGGCATGTGTCCTATCTTTTTATATACCATGTTTAGTGGACAGTTTTTCAGTTTCGACCTTAACATCAGTATTTAAAGAGCCATTACAGTTGTGAAAAATCATTCCAGATTCAGAGAGAGGAATTATAAAAATATTCATTGGATTTTGGATTTTTAGTTGATGATTTTGGGATTTATGTGAACTTATTCAAAGATATTCTGGAGTACTTCACTTTGGCACATCAGCAAATTAAAGACCATTTGCACATCAAAACATTGATTCATTTATTTAAAACATTCTATATTTAGGACTTGTGATTAGGATAATTAGGATTATTGGATTATTTGGATTTTAATTCACGTTACTGTAAGTGTCTTTTGAATTTTCAATTTAATTGTCTAGAAATAAATTGAATGTTGATTTTTACTTGGTTTGTTGGTTTCACTTTCTTTCTGTTACATTTTTCTTAGACCATAGAGTCGTAATAGAAATTGAGGGCTCGTCCGGGATAGAATTTCTTTAAAGCATATTTGAGATATTAAAGTTATCTTTGAAATTCATATTCATTTTGTCTCGGAATTTTTTTTGTCTTTGGCAAAGATTTTAATTTCAGGATTTTTTTTTAGTGAAACCAACAAGCATTCACAATGGCATCTAATGTTCAGAATTTCATTTCAAATCCTACTCAGGAGTTGTTATAGTGTATCAAAAAGGATGAATTGCTCGAACTTGCCAGGAAATATAGCCTGTCTGAGGCGGAAACATAATTAAAAAAAAAAACAGGAAAAAAAGATTATTTTAATTCACTATTTAGTAGGAAAGGGAATTTTGGATAGTAGTGCTTTAAGTTTGGTCGAAAAGACTGTATCTGGTTATGACAGGAAATTAAATGAATTAGAGTTAAAGAACCAGATGGATTTTGAACTAGCAAAGCTTCAGATTTAGAGAGAGAAAGAACAGAGACAGATGTAGAAAGAGAAAGAAATCATGGACATGCAGATTCAGAGAGAGAGAGAGAGATAGAGAGAGAGAGAGAGATTAAGTTAGGAGAATTGGAACTGGCAACCAGAGCACACTCCCCCCCCCCTTTACACACAATTTCAGGTTTTGATTGTACCAGATATATTAGGTTAGTACCTCCTTTTCAGGAAAAACAAGTAGCTAAATACTTTCTTCACTTTGAGAAAATTGCTGAAAACTTTAAATGGCCAAGAGAGCATTGGACTTTGTTATTACAAAGTGTACTTGTTGGCAAAGCTCGTGAAGTCTACACTTCACTGTCAGTACAACAAAGCACTGATTATGATGTGGTTAAGGAGTACATCTTGGGAGGCTTATGAGTTGGTACCTGAGGCATATCGACAAAAGTTTAGGAATTATAGAAAAGAAACTGGACAAACTTATGGGAAAATGAACGACAATTTGATCGCTGGTGCTTAGCCCAAAAAGTTGATCAAGATTACGATAACCTCAGACAGCTCTTATTAATTGAATAGTTCAAGAGGTGCATCCATAGTGATGTTAGGACCTATCTTGACGAGCAGAAAGTGGAAACTTTGGAAAATACTGATGATGGTTGTTCCTTGACTCACAAAATTTCATTTGGCAATAAGTCTTCTTCTCAGCAGTTTTCTGTAAAAAGAAAATATTTCAATCTCAAACTATTACTTCCAAATTTCACAACAGCTCAACAGTTAGGAACAAACATCTGATAAGACTGATCAGAAATCCTTATCTCTTCCTACGTGCACTTATTTTTAAAAGAAAGGGCACGTCATTAATGATTGCTTCAAATTGAAAAATAAGTAACAGAAAGATCTTTTCCAAATGCTTTTATTTCAAAGAGGTCAAAGGTTACGGTCTTGTATTGAAAGCATTACATTTGTTTGGTCAAACAAACCCCAGTCTGATTCTATTTTGGAGACTTATGAAGCATTCATGTCAGAAGGTTCTATATCAATTTTTGGTGATTCTGCCAAGCCTATCCCTATTATAATATTAAGGGACACAGGAGCTTCTCAGAGGCTTTTATTTTCAGGTACTTTGCCTTTGTCTCAGGAGTCTTCTTCTAGTGGAAGTGTTCTTATTCAGGGAGTAGAGTGCGGTTTTGTAACTTTTCCTCTCCATTGGGTCAATTTGGCATCAGACTTAGTTTTCGGACCTGTGACTGTTGAGGTAGTGACTTCTTTACTCATAGAGGGTGTTTATTTATTCCTAGGCAATGACCTAGCTGGAGATAAGGTTGTTGTTAATCCACTTGAAACTGTCAAGCCTTGTTTGGATCAGTAAGTTGATCCTGTCGAAATCGAAATACCTGATTTGTTCCCTGCTTTTGCAGTTACCAGAGTTATGGCCAAAAAAGCTGTTGATCAGGATTTTATTCCTTTGGCTGACACATGTATTGGTCAGTCTTTTGATGAGGTCACTTTTTCCTCAGATATTAATCAATCAAACTGTATTGATCACTGTGATCCTCTTTTGACAACCCATTCTCTTTATATTAATCAGGATGACAAACGATAATCATTTGTCGTTGAACAGGATATCCTGTTTGTTTCAGAGGGCTATTAGTGAAACTGAAGCCGCACAAGTTCCAGTGTGTTACTTTGTGAAAAATGGGGTCCTTATGAGGAAATGGAGACCACCTAATGTACCCGCTGGTGACGAGTGGTCAATAAGCTAGGAAATTGTTGTTCCTAAGTCATATCGACAGGAAATTCTTAGTCTAGCCCATAAAACTCCCTTGGCTGGTCATTTAGGAGTCAGTAACACTTATCACAAGATCTTGAATCATTTTTATTGGCCGAAACACAAAAGTGATATTTTTAAATATTGCAGATCTTGTCACACTTGTCAAATGGTAGGAGAACCCAATCAGAATATACCTAAGGCTCAATCTGCAACCTATTCCTGCATTTGACGAACCATTTAGTAGAATAATGGTGGACTGTGTCTGTCCTTTACCTAAGACCAAGTTATGTAACCAATACTTGTTTACCATAATGTGTGTGTCTACAAGAGTCAATTCCTCTGAGAATTATAAAAACTAAAACCATAATGAAAGCTTTGGTGAAGTTTTTACACTTGTTGGCCTTCCTAAATCTGTTCAAGGGTTAAATTTTATGTCTGGAATTGTCCAATAAGTTATGCATGAATTAGGCATCCAACAATTTAAATCTTCTGCCTATCACCCTGAGAGTCAAGGGAAATTGTTGGAAAGATTTCATAAAACTTTGAAGAATATGATTCGGTCATATTGCTTTGATAACAGAAAAGAATTGGGATGATGGTGTTCATTTCTTGTTGTTTGCTGTTAGAGAATCAGTTCAAGAGTTGTTTGGTTTTAGTCCTTTTGAACTGGATTTTGGACATACTGTCCGTGGATCATTGAAATTATTGAAAGAGAAACTTCTTTCAAATGAAGATTCAAAGATTAATCTTCTTGACTACGTCTCTGATTTCAAATACAAGTTGTCAAAGGCCTATGAAGTAGCAAGAACTAATCTTCACACTACCAGTCAAAAATGAAATTAGGATATGACAGAAATACACATGAAACGAGTTTTAAACCTGGTGAGAAAGTTCTGGCTCTCTTGCCCATACCTCAAAATCCTCTTCGGCTAAATTTTATGGTCCTTATACAGTTGAAAAGAAGTAAATGACTTAAATTATATCATTTACACTCCTGGGAGGCGGAAACAGAAACAACTTTGTCACATAAATATGTTAAAGGAATATTTTGACAGAGATAGCCCAGCTAATTATTCGTTTAATTTAGTAGTACCTGTCCCAAACAGTGAAGATATCAACGATGAAATGCAATCAGACTATAGTAACTCTGGTGTGACCAAACTTCGAAATTCAGAAATATTGAACAATCTGGACCAGAATCTTTCACGTCTACAACAACAGGAAAGAAAAGAACTAAAACATTTATTACATGAGTATGAGCACTTATATTCTAGAACATTCTGTCATCTGACCTATCTTTAGTGGACAGTTTTTCAGTTTCTACCTTAACATCAGTCTTCAAAGAGCCATTACAGTTTTGAAAAATCATTCCAAATTCAGAAAGAGGAATTATTGAAAATAATTGGATTATAAATGTGTTCATAGACTTTTGGATTTTGGAGTTTTAATTGATAATTTTGGGATTTATGTGAACTGATTCAAAGATATTCTGGAGTATTTTATTTTGGCACATCATCACAGTAAAGACTATTGGCACATCAATACATTCAAGGATACAGTCATTCATTCGGAACATTCAATATTTAGGACTTGTGATTAGGACACTTAAAATTATTGGATTATTTGGATTTTAATTCACGTTACTGTAAGTGTCTTTTGAATTTTCAAAAGTAGGAATTATTCTAGAATTAAATTGCTTGTTGATTTTCACTTGATTTGTTGGTTTCACTTTCTTTTCGTTACATTTTTCTTAGACACAGAGTCGTAACAATATGTTCTTAATAAAATTTGTAGAGCAACCCCTTGTTTATGGTTGTTGATATCACATAGTGATATGAAATTGCATGAGCGAGCATTTAAAACAATTGGATTGGAAACTGTGTAGTTTTATCATGTTCTCTTTTGAAGAATAATTAGAGACGCACCGCAGGGTATTAAGATCGTAGTTTAATTAAAGAATTGCGAACTTCCATTAACTTATGGATCTGTATATACATATATATTCCATAATACTTTTGCTCAGAGCACCGCCAAAAAAGCTAATCAGTAGGTTCAGGACAACAAGCGTCATGTCCAAAAAGCAACTGTAGTGGCTTCTAAAATTGCCACTAATACTACTATTAATACAGCAACCACTACTACTATTGCTGCTACAACTACTAGTATTACTGCAGCCGCTGATGCTTCTACTACTGCTCATGCCATAACGATGAGGATTACTACTCTCGCATGTTTGTTTCTACTATAGCAATATTACTTCTGAGGCCTTCATTACAAGTAGCATTGTTCTCTTTATCATCCCTGATGCAAATCTGGCTATTGATATCTACAACTGTACGTATACAAAAAGGATTCGTGGAAGTATTCTCATCATTTGCAGCATTTAAAACAAAAGCTCACGTGTCGTTTTTCAAAATCTTCGAATAGTGAGGCCAATCATTTGGTTTTTGACTAACCTAGCACATTTTTATTTATATTTATTCTACTGATGATGCAGCAAATATTCTTCAACTGTATGACTTCAGAGAAGAGTTTGTCCTGCCAATGAGGACATTTTCCTCAATAGTTAGTATTTTTTTAAACATAATTTCAGTAGTTAATGTCTTTTAGGTTATCAGAGCCTTTTTCACACAAAAGTAACTCAAGCAAAAGGAGAAGAATAAATTGTAAAGGAAAACCTAATTAAAGAAATTATATGCAAAGAAGACATGTAGTTACAGGCTCCGAAAAATCACAAAATTATTATTTAACATCGGATACTTTTTTTCTTCTCTGTCCTGTTGGCACATAAAAAGTTATTATGAAATAGTTCCTTCAAAGAATCTTTCGTGTCTATTATTAATGATCCAACATCTAGAGTGCATACGTTTTTAATGGCAGATTACTAACCCAGATGTAAAAAGGATGGTAAATGAAGCAGAGATTGTTTATTCTAATCTATAACGTAAATCAAATTTTGTGTCTTTTCACAATTCGGTTTTATATATATATATATATATATATATATATATATATATATATATATATATATATATATATATATATATATATATATATATGTATGTGTGTGTGTGTGTGTGTGTGTGTGTGTGTGTGTGTGTGTGTGTGTGAAAAACTGAAGAATACAGTGCAAAACTGAAGTGTAACCAACCGAAGCCGTTTGCTAATTACACACAGTCTAATATTTATTTTTCTTTGTTTCTCCAAGATATTGGATGTTGCACACCTTGCATGTAATGAAGTAGAATCTTACTAGCATGCCTAACTTTGTTAGAGAAACAATGGAATTAAATATTAGAATGACTATCCACAGATTAGATTGGCGAATTAACAAAATGGAAAGAAACTCAGTGGCGGAACATTTCTCTTTTCATGGCCACGCTCCAGCGATGGTATTCTGATTGGAATCACCCATAACTTAAAACAGAAGAAAGAAAATAGAAAATCCAAAGAAACTTATTTGATTCGCCGACTGTAAACATCCAAACCCAGCGACTTAACTCAAGGAGAATACAAACGGGAAATTTCCCGTGCATAGATAACAAGAAATGTCCACGTTACCAAAATCACATTTTCCTGCCATTATTTCGCCTTGCCCAATAATCCTGACTTCCATTCTTCCGTAAACATTTTTCAAATGTAAAAATTTCAGATAATTTATATTATTTCGTTTTTGGTTTTTAATTAGTCCCAGCTTAATAATATTTTAGAACAAAACTTTTACGACTTTTAAGTAATCGCCAGTTCAACAAAATACTATATCGGGGATACACTTTTAATGTGACTGTTCACGACAACCCTATAGATAGCGCACATTTCTCATTGCTGACCTACTTGCTGACGTTGTCAGTTAGATTCCGTTGTTCTAATTGTATTGTTTGTGTAAATATCCACAGCCAAACATCGTGCAGATTCTATAAAGTAATTACGTTGTTTGTGTTTCTTTCTTGTATCGTTTCTGTAATCGTCCTTCGTAGCTCTGTGGCCTTGGGAGTGGAATCGACAGATTCCGAAAGCGGTTAGGCTGGTTTCACACCAGTTTTGCACTGTTGTTTGTCAGTTTTCTGACCAATACGATCGAGTACAATTTGGAAATATGACTGTTCCGGACATAAAAGATGCTTAGGTCGCAACCAGTATTTTGACACAAATGAAAAGATGAGGCAAAATTTTGCCTTGAAGCTTTCACGGTAGATTTGCAACACGTGTAGTATTTCACTGAAGAGATAAAGTGACCTGAATGTTCACCTAAGAAAGCACGTTGATAACAGATACTTGCGTTCTCTCCTTTCCTTTTATTGTACATGTGACAATTTCTTGTCCAGGTTGTTTAATATTTCTAAATTCCGAAGTCTGATTAAACTAGAGTCACTACGGTCCGATTTATATTGCATCGTTTACATCCTCACTGTGTGGCACAGGTACAACCAAATTGATTGAGTAATTAACTGGGCTCTCTCTGTAAAAATGCTCCTTTGACACATTAATGTGACAAAGTTGTTTCTGTTTCCGCCTCCCAGAACTGTTAATGACATAATCCGAGTCATTTACTTTCTTTTCAACTGTATAAGAAGCATAAAATTTAGCCCGAAGGGGATTTTGAGGTATGGGCAAGAGATCCAGAACTTTATCACAAGGCTGAAAACTAGTCTTTTTTTCTATTTCTGTCATACCTAAATTTCATGTTTGACCGAGATGAGTGAAGTTTAGTTCTTGCTATTTCATAAGCCTTTGACAACTTATGTTTTAAATCAGTGACATAGTCAAGAAGATTAATCTCTGGATCTTCATTTGAAAGAAGTTTCTCTTGCAAAAACTTCAATGGTCCACGGACAGTATGTCCAAAACCCTGTTCAAAAGGACTAAAACCCAATGACTCCTGAACTGATTTCCAAACAGCAATCAACAACATCCTTTCCTGTATCAAAGCAATATTGCAGAATCGTATTCTTCAAAGTTTTATGAAATCTTTCCAAAGCGCCTTGACTTTCAAGGTGATAGGCAGAAGATTTAAACTGTTTGATGTCTAATTCATGCATTACTTGTTGTAAAATTCCAGACATAAAATTTGACCTCGATCAGACTGGACAGATTTGGGAAGGCCAACAAGTGTAAAAAAAAAAAAAAAAGATTTACCAAAATTTTTCAATGGTTTTAGTTTTAATATTTCTCACAGGAATTGCCTCTGGAAATCTTGTAGACGCACAACATTATGGTCAACAAATATTGGTTGCTTGACTTGGTTTCACGTAAGGGATCGACACAGTCTACCATTATTCTACTAAATGGTTCGTCAAAAGCACGAATAGATTGCAGATGAGCCTTAGGTATCTTCTGATTGGATTTTCTTACCATTTGACAAGTGTGACAAGATCTACAGTATTTAGAAACATTAGTTTTAAGTTTCGGACGATACAAATGATTTAAGATCTTGTGATAAGTCTTATTGACTCCTAAATGACCAGTCAAGGGAGTTCTATGGGCTAGACTAAGAATTTCCTGTCGATATGACTTAGGAACGACAGTTTCATAGCTCACTGATCACTTGTCACTTTTTCTCATAAGGACC
Organism: Margaritifera margaritifera; assembly: GCA_029931535.1. Taxonomy (NCBI): domain Eukaryota; kingdom Metazoa; phylum Mollusca; class Bivalvia; order Unionida; family Margaritiferidae; genus Margaritifera; species Margaritifera margaritifera. Next base: position 7,045,914 of record JAQPZY010001693.1, on the reverse strand, counting down.
ATATTTTTCACAAAGTAACAATCTGGGACTTGTGTAGCTGCACTAACAGCCCTTTGAAACATGTCACAACTTACAGGCATGGACAAAAAAATTTGGCATGTATTTTCAAATAACCATACAACTTATAATCAAAAACAAAAGTTAAATATGTAAAAATCACACATAACACATGAAAGTATTCAAATGTAGTACATGGAATTTCGAACATGGTATACAAAACTCGAAACTGTAACTGATCATCAGTTACACAAAAGTGAAAATTCAAATGATAAACAGTATAACAAACAGCTCCTTCATACTTTCAGAGATTTGTTTTCTACTGTCTGATGCTAGAGCACAATAAAGAAAATGTCTGAAAATATTACTATTTAATATAGGTTACTTATTAAGAGTGACTAATCTATATTTATAGAGTCTTCATTTACTTTAATTAGGAAAACTATAGACTGTAGTTAATCTGAAAGATTCAATAGACCCAGCCTATGGTGAACCAGCATTTTTGAGTCGTCTCTTGCATGAAACTGCCATAGCAGGATCTTCCGAAAGGCTTTTTTTCACACCCCTTCTTTTATGTTTTAGTGTGTCACTTATATGATGATCAAAAAGGTGATCCCTGTAATATAGGTAATCGAGTTTTAGTAACAGCTCTAGCTGGTAGAGAACTGGCCAGATTCAATATTTAGAGAGCAGCCCTGAGTGAAACTCACCTAGCTGAGAAAGTACAACTCACCGAAGTAGGAGCTGGCTACATCTTCTTCTGGAGTTTCCGAAGTAAAGAAGAGCAACGTGAAGCTGGTGCTGGATTTGTCATCAAATCATAGCTAAATAACAAGGACGTGAATGACAGACTAATACAAATGAGACTCCCACTGTCTGGAAAAAGACATGCAACTACTATAAGCGCCTATGCACCCACTATAACAAACACGATGAGATCAAGGACAAATTTTATAAAGACCCGGAGTCTCTTATTGCAGAAGTATCCAAAGTAGACAAGCTCATTATCCTAGAGGACTTCAATGCTACAGTTGGCACAGATCACCAAACAACGCCAGGTGTCAGTGGCAAATATGATGTGGCAATTGCAGCAACAACGGACCCCTTCTACTGAGAAAATGCGCTGAACATGAACTCCTAATCACAAAGACAGTATTCCACCTACCAAACCGCGACAAGACGTATTGGACGCACCCACGCTCCAAGCACTGGTATCTCATTAATTACGTCGTCGTCAGGAGAAAATACATGCAGGATGCATGACGAAGGCCATAAGAAGTGCAGAATGCTGGACTGCTCAATATCTGTATTCAGCCTAGCAGACGACCACAAGGCTAAAAAATGCCCCAAAAGCATAATGTCGCGAAATTGAAACAGGAGAATGTGAAACAGGCATTTGTCGAAGAACCGTGCAAGCCAACTGGATACAATTGATACAAACTCTTCAGAAACTATGTGTACTCAACAACATCCAAAACCTCGGTCACACCACACACAAACATCAAGATTGGTTTCATGCTGTCATACGGTGACTTCTGAATGAGAAACATCGGTTAAAGAAGGCCTATTTAGAAGACGGCACTTCATCATCTAAGAAGGCAGTCTTCAACAACATCAAAAGGACTGTCCAATGCAAAGTTAGACTCAAGATTCGTGGCTGAGCAATAAGGCAGAAGAAATTCAGTCCTACGCAGACAGGAATGACATGAAGAAATTATATAATGCATTGAAGACAATCTACGGGCCACAGTTATCAGGAACATATCCAATACTGAGTGCTGACAAGGCCACGCTGCTCATTGACAAAGAAAAGATTCTTAAAAAATGGGCAGAACACTTCAACAACATCCTCAATTAACAGTCATCTATCAGTGAGGGGGCAATTGATCGACTGCCCCAAGTGGAAATCAAATATTACTTGCTGATCCTCCAGAGCTGACTGAAACTGAAAACAACCGACCTGCTGTCAAATGGCAAAGCACCTGGAGCAGATGCTATACTAGCAGAAGTCTACAAAGCCGGAGGCTCGCACATGACGCGGAAACTGACTAAACTCTTCCAGTCAATGTGGACTCGGGGAAACTATATCACAAAAGTACAAGGATGCATCCATCCTTGTACAAGACGAAAGGCAACAGATAATCCTGCGACAACTATCAGGGCACCTCCTTGCTGTCAATAGCCGGCCAAATCCTCCTCAGAATTCTGCTGAATCATTTTGTGCATCATATTGAACTAAGGGGGCTTGCCAGAGAGTTAGTGTGGCCCCAGGAAAGGAAGAGAGACCTCTAACATGGTGTTTGCAGCTCCTCAACTCTGGAGGAGAAATGCAAGAAACAGAACTCTAACCTGTGCACAACATTCATCGACCTGACAAAAGCTTTGACAAGGTCAGCCGTTGAGGCCTTTGGAAGATCATGACAAATTTTGGTTGCACAGAAAATTTCATCGTGGTTCGGCAATTCCATGATGCCATGCATGCTTGTGTTGTGGATGATGTCGAGTCATCTGAACCATTCTCAGTCACCAACGGAGTCAAGCAAGGCTGTGTATTGGGCTAAATTATATTCAGCATGATGTTCTCTGCCATGCTTACTAATACCTTCCGTGACAATGACACAATCTTTTCAATCTACGGGCGAGGACGAAGTTACAGGAAGAGCCTGTTCGTGATCTCCTAGTTGCTGACGACTGTTCCATTAATGCCAAATCTAAATCTGACGTTCAACACAATATGGACCATTTCTCTTCATATTGTGACAATTTCGGTCTCACAATCTGTATCACGAAGACAGAAGTGATGCACCTACCTGCACCTGAAAAGTCTTACCTACAGCCTACCAAATGGCAGTGGACAAGTTCACCTATCTCGGGAGCAACACTGTCACGTGCAGTCCAGATCGATAATGAAACCAACGCCAGAATACCAAAGGCAAGTGTGGCCTTTGACAGACAAAGTGCAAATGGATGGGAGCGCAGAGGCATCAGTCTGCAAACAAACTTAAGATCTACAAAGACACTGTGTTACCGATCCTTTTGAATACTTGAGAAACCTGGACGGTGTATAGACCCCTTGCCAAGAAGCTGAACCATTTTCACATGGGCAGCCTGACGAAATTGATGAGGATAAAATTACAGAACAGGGTTGCAGACACTGAGGTTCTCACACGGGCAGACTTTCTAAGCATCCACACACTGCTGATAATTCAGAGCTGAGATGGGCAGGCCACGTCACCAGGATGTCAGAAGAGCGACTACCAAAGATTTTCGACCACGAGCTGAAGGAGGGAAAGCGATTTCAGGGTGGTCGAAAGAAGCACTTTAAAGATTCCCTTAATTCATACTTGAAACACTTCAACATTGAACCTGAGTCTACGGAAGATCTCACACAGGATCGCTCCACTTGGCGAAGTCTCATCCATACTGGAGCTACAGACTTTGAATGGAGGAGAACTGCAGACGCAGTGCAGAAGCGTGAGTAGGATAAATCTGAGAACTGCAGCACGTCCTCTATTAATCAAGCAAACCCAAGTGGCATCTCCTGTCAAGTGTGCCATAGACTGTCTAGAGCGCAACTTGGCAAGATAAGCCACTCACGTACTCACATAAACCAAACCAGTTAGTACCTCACAATGACCTCCATTGTCATCTTCGAACTCGAGGGACGAACAACAACAGTTATGTAGTGTTTATTCACTGAGTTGCGGATGGATAAACGTTTGAAAACTTTAAAACAGCGCTCTCTTTCTCTCAAAACAAAAAGTGAAGCGAACTTGAAAATTATCATTAAACTCGATACTCACTTGGGACTGATGCTCTATATCAGCTTCGCCTCATCGGGTTTCCTAACGAATGGGGTATGACCACCTTTTGTCTCGCAACAAAGGGCAAGAACGGAACTGATGAGTACGCCTCAGCAACATCAAATAAAATAGATATTTAATACACTGTACTTAACTCGAACGTGCAATTGATAAAATAGAATAATTCAAATTCGTAACGGTATGATAGTAAATCAAAGTTTATTATGAAAATATTATGGAATGGAATTTTATACAAAATACTTATTTCGACTGACAGCCAGAACAATGTCAAGTCAGGAAGTGATATTGCGTCGGCACGTTTTGTAGAGTAAGTGTTTGTTACAGTTAGAGGTTCCATCTCACAGATCCCTTACCTACTTGTGTAGCCCGAATTCCCCCTCAACAATTTTTCTGGATCCGCCCGTTACTGCTATATAAACCTCAGAAATTTTGACAATGTTATGCTGTTTATTTCATTGTTATCTTAAGCATGTATTACCTGCAAAACATTTGTTCCGAGGGTTCTATTTGTTTCAAATGCAGGTAAACGCAGGTAAAGTTCGTTTAAAGCTGATTCGAAAATTATTACGATATCCCACGGACATAGCGTGTTGGTGGTGGAAAATTTCCAATAATGTAACCCTTTAAGAGCCAGTTTTTTGTTAGATCAAGTTGTCTCTGACAACGCTCTACAGCTGTTATCGAATGTTCATCCTCGGCTTCAAACAGCTGCCCAGTCAAACAGCAAAAGGCTGCTTCGTCCTTGTAGCCGTTCACATTCATTCCCTCTTCGACGCTTTTGTCGAAAGTTTTGTCCTGTTTGTCCAACTTATCAGTTAATACAGAAATATTTAGTTTTGTGTCAGGAGATACAACTCCTGGCCATCAAGGTGCTATGTGTCTCTTATTTCCACGAATTTCTATCTCATCATCAATCTGCCAGAGTGCCACATCTTCCAAATATACTGGCAGCTGACGGACAGAAACATTGTCAAAATCTGCTCTTGACACGGAAGTTTATCAATTTGTCTCAACTTGTCGTCATCTATGGCTATCATGAAAGTCGCCTTTTAAGCATCCTTGGTACTAGAATACAAATTATTGACACTGTTGTGTGGAGTGATTTCTTTTCCGTCGTCGTGTAGAATATTTATCACAGTGCCCCCCCCCCCCTGCACATCTATTTTTCGCTCGGCCTTATTACTAAAGGTTTGTCGCGTTTATGGCCATGCTATCATAGCCAAACTATCAAAACGTTTTTCAAACTGCAAATCATCAAAGAATTGCACTCTATTAATGGCTTTGATTTCAGACAGAATTAAAGCCGTTATCCCTCAAATGTATCGATGCGCAGTGTTTACGCTGCAGCTAGTGAATCGTTCATGGGTTTTCATTGTCGTCAGGCACGCCATACTGATCCATTGGCCGTCACTTGATGTCGAAACAATATTTAAGGCACGCTGCTTTATGACTTCCTCCATCTTGTTTCTCGGTATTTCTGTGCGGACGTGGAACTCTTTCATCGATTCATGCGACCAACATGTCAAGAGCGGTTCGTCACAGTTGTATGTGTTCATTTTACTCAGCACTTGTGACACATAGTAATGCGGAATGGCATAATATGGTGCCGGTGAGTCATACACAATGGTAAGCAAATAATTCACAGATTTTCGTAGGTATTCGTCTGGACTACATGTAAGTTTTACACAACCTTCTTCGTACTTTGAATAGTTGGGTAGCAGAATGGCAGCACCTTTCCACAAAGTGTTGCTAAGGCGTCTATTTCGTGTCGCAAACCGAGTTTCATTCTGGAATTTATCTCATCTCTCATTTCAGACTTATATTTCTTTAGTACAACAGCGTTAATGTAATCCTGTTGCTGATTTAGCTTTTCTCATTCAAAAGCATAGTGGCAAGTACTTCCGGCGACGACTGCTTAATTTAGACAATTCATCCATTTTCTGCCCTTTGTTAAATCACTCTTGTGTCATCTGTTGAATATTGGTCAATAGTTGAAAAAGTTTTGACTTTACAACTGTCTTTTTGTTTTGATTGTCTTCTTGTTGACCATTAATTGTATTGCCGTAATACGCAAGATTGCTTGTAAGTGTCAGACTCTCTGCAATCTGACTCATTATTTCACTTCTGTTAACACGCGTTGCGAAGATAATGGAGTTGACCATACAACTGATCCGGTCCGTACCCTCCAGTTGTTTAAATTATAGCTTCTGCATGCTCCACGTGTACATATTTGTTCCACAGTAATCTGATTTAAAAAAAAAAAAAAAGTTTTTTTGTTTTGTTTCCTGACAAAAACGTCTCATGTTCTTTTAAGCCTTCCAGAATCGCATTGCTTATGCCACATGGTATGCTGTAAATACTTTTATAATTTTTTGGTCAAGCAGATCTAACTTCTTCTATGCGAGCTAAACAAGATATTTTTTGTTTGCTTTGGAACACAGATTCTTGCGCGTTAGCACCGTAACGTTTAGATGTGATTCTCTTGTGTCAATGATTCCTTTTTCTGCTTCTCCGAAGTTTCGCAGACCCGACATGAATCTAAGGAATTTTTGCATGAAACAATCAAAATTCTATCTGCCAGAATATAACCGTTTTTTTTTTTCGGTATCTCGATTTTCATGTGCTGAACTATATATGTCAGCTCTTCACTTTTATTCCTGCAAAACCAGCACAGGAATCATTCTATTCCCCAGAAAGATTCAAAGTTTGTACAGGCAACTTAAAAACGGCGTATCCTTTGCTGGAATTAGATCGGAGGAAAATTATTTGTTGGTGTGCCATTGTGCCGTAACATTACTTAAATAATTGTAATTACGCCGTTTCATTAGATCAATTTGGTTGTGTTATGATGAAAATCGTTCTTCAATTTTAGAAGTTAATTTGATTCATGATCTTAGCACTGACTGCTCCCCTGATAAATCTTACACAATTTTGTCACGTCGATTTCCAAGATAAAAATTAGTTTAGAGCCTCTTATTATTACCACAACAACAAAAACAACAACAAAAATTAACGTAACGAGTTAGACTAATGGAATCTCTATTTAATCTTCAGTTTAAAGTAGCTTTATTCAGCCTTCACAAAATTTTGTGAAGAGGGATTTGATTATTCTATTCCACTGCGAACTAATATTCGCCCTGGGAGTAATAAAAGGATCACACAGATATATCATATTCGTTACCTGACTCCTATCATTTTAGTGCCTTCTCATGGAATTATCTCTGCTTCCAAAAGATAAGCGAGACATGGGAATTGCAGTTCTTAAATGATTTATCCACAAACGAGTCAGACGTTAGTGAGGAACTGTTCTTTTCTCTAGTCGTGGAAAGTATCAACCCATCAATTAAAGAACTACTGTCACAAAGAGCGAAAAATGTTATCGCTCTCCCTACCACAATCACGAATATTCCTGCCATTACTTCCTCTGCCACGAAGATTACCGTCAGAACTACTTCCAATAAGAACAATAACAACTCTATTTCTCTTACTATTTTATGTATTGGCTGCTGCCAAAATTATCCTCCACAACTAGCAGCTCACATTAACAACGCAATACTCGCTATTTTTTCTGCTAAAGCCCACCATAAAACTTTACTAGTATTTATCAGGTGATCTTTGACACTTTTAATGAGGTTTTCCTTTGTTCAGAAATTCGACTTGTTCGGGTCATTTACTTGAGATTAACAAGAACGACAGACAACACAAATTGAACCACTCATTCTAATACAAAAAATACTGAAACTACTTTCTTCACTTCTACTACTTCTACTGCTACTACTACTACTGCAACAATAGCTATTGCAACTACGGTTATTACTCCCTTTATTACCACTACTACTATTACTAAAAACACCAAGAGCACTACATCCTACTATTAAAATACTGCAATGTAACGATATAGTTAAACGTGTCTTCTACAGCAACTGTCAATGATCCAATTTCTGCTATAACCATCAGTATCTCTTATTTTCCACTTTAACAACATTTACTTATCATGACTAGTCATCCAATGCAAACAAATAATATTAATAAATTAAAAAATTCGGATTCGGATTTTTCTTATAAAGATCTCGATATTTTTTCAGATTCCATAGCATTTCTCCTTGTTACTAGTCAAGGAAATCCAATGTCTTGTGCCCGCGATCATTTTCTCAACGATCACCAATACAACCAATATCACCAATGCAATTAGAACTGCGGCTGATGAGGCAACTAACTCTGTAACTCTTACTACTGATTTCATAGCTCATGTGGCATGTGTTACAATTAGAACATCTGCTTTTTATTCTATTAGTACGTATTTTATTTCAAATGCTTCTGCTTTATTCTATAACCCATGCTACTTTGACGTTCGACTAGCAAGAAAGCGCGTTACATTTGTGTTACAATGTGTATAATTTGCTACTGGTATGACTGTGCAACCTCGAATACCAGTATCTCTACTTCTATTTTACTACTGATGTTATTGTGCCACCACTTCTGCTGCAATAGCCTCTACTATATACATGCATGAATACGTATTCTTTCTGCAGATGATTCTATTAATACTACAATTTTGCTACTACTATCACGACATCTGCTACCTGTACTATCAGGACATCTTTCAAAACAAAGAGTTTCTGTTCCACACCTTATGATATAACGATTATCGTCCACAACAAAAATAAAAGCACCCATGTCTCAGCTATTTTAACCCTACACTTGCCACTGCGCCATTTCTTGATGACTTTATTTTCGCTGCTAGCAGACGATATTTGTAATTGATATTTTTTCATTTATTTTCCATGAGAACATAATTCATTGATTATCTGTTCGGATCCATTTGACAGGAAAAAGGAACTCCAACCGGATAATCCATTGCGATCCCAATGTCAAGACCTCAGTAACAGCGAGTATTCGTTAACATGAATCTCCTTCGTGTAATCTGCTTAAAATTATTAGTGTAATAAGGGTTCGAAAATAAAAGTTAAACAGACATATATTTGTGATATTTCAAAGCCAGCAACTTGTGTACGTGCTTGAGAAGCAAAAAATGACTTTTAATGAAGAATAATAAGATCGTTCAACAGCATAACAGTGATAAAAAGTGATAAAAACAGAAACTGTGTTATGTCCTCATTACTAATACTTTTTATTACAGAGTAGTCGCTAGTTACACTTTGTCGTAGGTTACATTGCCCTCCTGGTACCTTCTTGCATTGAATAATCATACAATTAAGGCCAGGTCAAACCAAATATGCTAAAAGCTGATCTAAGTTTTTCATCCATGTTTCATATCATACACCACTTGTTCTGGGAAAGTTACAGAGGAAAGCAATTTTGGAAAGAATTAATGACTTGGATTAGCTGAAAAACTTAATCTGTATTAGACTTAAAGAATTTGGAATTTTGTTTCAGACAAGAGTAATGATATTTCACTTTATGCGTCACGCTAGTAGTAAAATGTTATATTTTCATACCAAACATAAGATCTAGATTTTTTAGTATCAGGGGATGTGTGGAATTTGTTAGAATCTAATTTATTAATATTGAAAAATATCCCATTTGTATGCGTGATAAGAAAGCTGATTTTGAGAATCAATGGAGATAACAGTCACCGTTAATGATGGATGAAAGATGTATCATAGAGGAATCAACATTCACAATTATTATGTAATATGGATTTGCTATATTATAATGAAAATGGTATTGCTGTTCCATTACTGTTTTTCAGTTGGTATTTTTTCTTCTAAAGCCATTTAAAAAGGAAAATAATAGATTTTGTCTTCCCTTTCTTCTTTGTTTTGTCTTTTTTTCTTGTCATTTTCTTTACTTTTTATTTAGGATACAGAAAATGCTGTCACCAACATATCCAGTTGACTGTTTGGTTCTATTTCTGTATCCAAACTATTATTTAAGCATATTTTGAAATATATATTTATATGTATATCTTGTTAATTGTAGATAATCGACAATTGTATTCTTAATTACAACAAGTTTTATATGGTTTCTTTCACAGAATTACAAAACCAGTAATTTTCATTATCGACTATCCTTGTTATTTTTAACAAAGAGCTTGTTTTCAGAATGCTTTGTGTAATTCTAAACTGAAGCCAAGGGAGCATAGTATTTTTAGTAACTTTATAAGTTCACGAGTAAATTATCTGCCATTTATTTTCAACAATATCTAAATCCTGTGTACTTTCCCGTTTCGCGTCACACTCACGCTTTTTGTTTGATATCATTAATATCTTATAAAGACCCCTACATGCTCTCTCTGCCTTGAATATAATATTAGCAGATGAAAATTAAAAGAGAAGATAGCCTTAAAATTTGTTCTAACTGCATTAATTATTCCGTTATATTCAATAATTTGCATCAATATTTTAACATTCTCTAAAGAATTTAAAATCCAAATGTGCCATCCGCATCAGTTAAATCACAAATATAGTTCACATCCCTATATTTCCAACCCCTAAGTTAAATAAACATTCACTCGTATATTACTATCACCCATATGTTGACGGTATATCTTTCTCTTCGGTTGACGTGCTAACATCTATTGAATGCTTCCATGCTTTGAATACATCCGCTCAAAAAGAAGGTTATCATTATCAAATTTTCGTTCCATTTAATTGTAGTACATAATGAAAGATGAAAAGTTTCGTCTTTACACGAAATCAACAAGCATAGTAAATTGAATTTTTTAATTATTTCGGATACTTCTATGAAATTAGTAATGGTAGTTAATGAAAAAAAATACTACATTTTTATCGACCACTTTAGTTCTTCTGCGTCAGTTTGAATCAAATTAAGTAATTTGTGTATTATTAAAGCGTTAATATTTTCACCCACTAGAAGCTGAACGGTTTTTACATATGAATGCAAGCTGTGCTTGGATATATTTTCATTATTATTATTATTATTATTATTACTATTATTAAAAAGAATTTTTTAATAATCTTCATCAATTAAGTTGTGTCCTACTGCTATACGCTTGTTCAACAAATACAGGTGTTATGTTTCATAACTATCTTCATCATCATCTTTAGTAGTAAAATTATTAATGATAAAGATGATGATAATAATGATAGGGATGGGACATTATTATTTATTATCAAACATTTATTTTTAAAATTATATTCATCCATTTATTTGTATCCTACCACAGTCCTATTCTTCAAATACAGGTGCTGCATTCAACAACTATTATTATTTGCATTATTTATCAGATAAATTTGGAAGACAGTGAGTTTACCAGGTGTAAAATGTTCAACTCAGATTAAAGAAATGGTAGAAATAAATTCGTAAAAATAAAATGCGGAATATACAAAATTTATTAAATCTGGCCTGATAGATCTCTGACACTATTTGGTAGGATCACAGTTGTAAAAAAAAACTTAGTATTATATGTATCTCAAATAATTAATCTAATTCTATCTTTACCCTCGTCATAAAAAATGAATTTAAATTAATAAATGTTTTATCTTGAATGTGGAATAATTCAACCTACAAAAAAAAAAGAAAAAAAGTAGTTATTAACGGTTATGATATGGGAAGTTTGAAAATTATACATTAGCATTTTCAGATGCATTAAAGATTACTTGATTACTTGGATTAGAGAACATATGCAAAATGGAAATATATTTGAGAGGCATCGTGCAAATATACAACTAATTTGCACTTGTTTTGCGTACAGTATGCGAGAAAAGAAGTGAAGGTACTTACTGAATGCTTTTTGGAGAGATATTTTTTTCAATTTATATACTAGCTGATTCTTTATGTGTGCATAGTCCAATATGGAACAATCATAATATTTAAGTACCAAATAAATGTGTTTTTTTACAAGAGTTAGTAGGAACATGACTTAGTGAATGCTGGTGGAAAATGGCTTAATATGAAACAGTTTCTGCCAAAAAAAATTTCTTCAACTTACCAGTATGCAAATAATCTAGTACAACAAAGCTTAATGAGAGAATATGTGATTAGACTTCAATAGAAAAAAAAACTAGTATAGCCTTGTATCTGTCTTAAACTATAACTACTTGACTTTTCATCGAGCAAATGAGGTTGTAAAAGTATTTAAATTGTGAGAGAAAAATTGGAACATTCTTACTTCAAGATACAAGTGGCACACTTAATTTGATCAAATAGAAGATGATAAAACGTTTTTTCTCTTACAAGAAGACCAACAATGTCCACAAATAATGTGGCTTCAGACAAATATTTTACCAGAATTATCACTACCAGTACATTTTTATTTAAAATCGGTATCTTATATAGTAATATGTTCTTTTTGTGGGAAATTTTCATGTCATCTCTCTTTGGAATGTAACATAGTTCAGAGGTTTGGGGCAGACTTTGGGTAATTGATAACTTATAAAAAATGTACTCCTATAAAAAGAATTGTAATATCTTAATAATGCTCAATGTAATATATATAATAGCAGATGAGGAATTCAATTTGAATTTAATGCCCAATTTAAAACTTGGTAATTCTAATCCTCAAATATTATATTTTAAACAAGTATTAAAGATCAGTTATTTAGTAGAAGAATACACTTTTAGGTGCTGTAAAGGGGAAATTTCTTTGAGGAAATGGATGCCTTTCATAAATGTTTTAGTAGCGCTATTTGTTTGCAGAGAAAATGTCATATATCGTCTTTCTCTATAACATATTTATATCTATTCTGTTATTGCATTATTTTATCAAGGTTTTTTTCTTAATGTAGTTCGATCCATCTATTAACAAAAATTGTCATTATTACATTCAGTTAGAGAATTCATGATGATTTTAGCATGCGACAACAAAGTACAGTCTGCAATTATGATTACTTATCCTTTTAGAATTATGATCAATATTTCGCACATAGGCCTTTGTTTCATTAGACCACATGTTCATTGTCTAGAAATGTATTGTAAACTTATGCTTGTATCAGTGGGCATCATAGATGATGATGACGATGATGAATTATACACCAGATCTGCTCTGAATCTGGTGCATCCAATGTAGTTTTTAAAACAGAAAAGCATGTTGAATGTAGCATTGTTTGTTACAAAACACTTAACCAAGAATTTACAAAGAGACATTAATCATAATAATATTCAAATGTAATGATTTTTCTTCAGAAACAGCACTTATAAGCAAATGGCTGAAAATTATAAAGGTTCCCCTATTTTAATTATATATATAATTTCTGTGTATGGTGTATTAAGATATTCAATTTCCTTCTGTAGCACAAGGCTTTGGCAAATTTGCATTATTCTCTCTCATCTTTTGCCGACCACTGATGCTCTCATAAAAACATTAAAGTTCTTTGAAAAAGAAAGAGATGGGAAAATTCCGTACCCTTTTGTGGCTAAAGCCGTGTATATCATGGTTACTGCTGTATGAAGGCAGTTTTTAACTCAAATTGTCTGCAGGAGTTGTGGCTTCTGTATACAATGATCAGTAATGACTACATCATATATATGACTACCGATCACTACTGTTGCAAACAATTTGAGTTCAACGCTGCATTCATACAGCAGTGACTATGTCATATAATGCTCATTTGTCTTTTGAAATAAAAGATTTCTGAATTATTTAGTGCTTTAACAAAAATGGAATCAATAATACATACAGAAATAATGCCTTGATAGCTCCTTGTTGTATGACTTTGCAGTTGAATATATGATGTGCATGAGAAAATGACCAATCATGCAATACTTATTAAAAGTTAACAAAACATTAAATTAAAGCAAGAAGTCACTTACTTTTTGGTAGGATTGTGTTATTGCTCTCTAATACACACACACATACATACCAAGTTGTATGACTATGGGGTTAACAATATATGAGTAAGTACCATAAATGCAAAAATAAATTAAGGTGTGACCTACAGAAAGATAAGGAAAGGTAACACCTTTTGCCACTTGAATATTCATAACTGGGCATAAACAAATTACCAAAGATCAATTTGCTTTACTCACCGATTACTGATTCAACTTCTTTAATGCGCATGTTCACTTGACACGTGGGAACGGGCTGTTAATTTAGAGTAAAAAATAAATAAATGTTTCTGTTTTATGGTGGAACTCTCCACTTTCGTACATTGCACAGGGTTTAATATTTAAAGAAAAATAATTGCCCAGGTTTTCCTCACTGGTTGTCCTGGCTATTTAAAAAAGACCTTGTGTATCTTAGGTATTGTTTACAGAACTTTGAATTCCCTTTATTTTGGTGTATGATTGATGGGTGCAATTTGGGTTATAGAGTATACAGCTTGGTCTTAACTTAAGATGTGCACCTCTCAAAAAACTGCTTGCTCCGCTTGGTCATTTTCACTTCTTGGACTTCAAAAGTAAATTTTTAAAAAAAAGAACCGTTAACTTTTTTTTAAACTTTTTATATATTTTGTAATTCATTCATTGTACTTTCAGAAGCTGGTATTGCCTACTCTGGCAAAATTCGTTTCCCTATTTTAATTACTGCTGAAAATAGTGTACTTTTGACTAATTCAAGCTGATTTTTCGAGTACTTTGCAGCGGCCATTTGTGTCTGCTGTGTGTTTAGATCATGTCCAATTTCCACAAGTACAATATGTAAAGCAATTTCAGCCACAGTAGAAAGTAGCATAGAGGTGTGCCAACATTCTCTCCATTGTTCATGTTGCAAATGCAAACAACTTTTACACCTGTCACTCTCTCAGAAGCACGTATTATCTGTAGAGCGCCCCCATATTTAACATTTATATGAAGTGAGGATGAGGAAGTTGCATCATGCTCATAAATGTGAAACTACTGATGCCTTCATATCTCGTTTATATGTACAGGAATAAAGTTGGCACCCCTGTACAAAATAGAGACAAAATATCGATCTCCACATACTTTTGTGGATGATGTGGACACATCTGTGTATGAGTCAAAAATACAACAAGAACTGTCACAAGGAGGAAACTGGATGACTTCGATGAGGAGCTGGTGACACGCACTATCCACGACCTGTATCGTGATGGAAAGCCTGGTCAACAGTTTTGAGAAATCTCAATCGACAGCGTTTCAGGTAAAACAAAATTACAGCTTGTTTGGTTTGCAAGTTCAAGCAATATATGACAGTTCTCACAGATACGCAAAAAATACAGTGACACAAAGTTACCATTGAAAATGAACACAATGAAAGAATATATTAGTTTTAAAAATGGTGCTATGAAAATAATACATTTTTGCATGTTCTTATATCTTGCCTGTAAACTGACTGATCTTTTTAATTTATTTGGTTCCAAATGGCAATGCTGAGGTACAAATGAATATTATTATGGAAATGTATAATCATGAAATAAATGGCATTTCATGGGCATTTAATTTTAAATGCAAGGTTTGATATCCTACATTTTCGACAAAAAAACCCAACCCCAACTCATTTTAGATTAGGTGACATCATTTTTGTGATATTTCTATGTGCATTTTTTTTTCATCAGCTCTATTCCACCTTCACATAATGACTTATTCTGCCAATTATTACCAATTGTTCTCTTTTAATAACTTTTAGTGTTTCAACATGACAAGAAGACTAACTGAATCGCAGTCAAATGTCTCAGCGTTGTTGACTGATTCTTCCAATTCAACATAATTCACCAATATTTTCATTTTTCATAAGAAATCATAATGAAATGACCATTCCTATAATGGTTTGCTTTGCAGGTCTTGCAAGAAATGTTCTGTTCACTAATACAATTACAGCAAGAAACGGACAGCGTGTATGGTAATCAATATATCTCTTTAACAGTCATTCATAAAGATTTTTGCTCATCATTTGTTTTTTTAGATTCCACACAAATGTTGATGGAAGGCGATTTGTAGAAGAAAATTGCGCAGCGATTTGCATATTTAAGAAAAATTAGAAACTTCAGGGAGCATGGTGATAATATTGGATCAACACCAACCACGGAGTGAAGGAGGAATGGGTGAAAGACAATATTGTTTCCACCAGTGTCCATGAACCACTCTAGGACAAATGGACACTTTGTCCCTTCAGGCAAAGGATCTTGGCTGATAATAGTTGATGCTGGTTCCTATCAGTTGGGACTCGTACCAGGTTGTAGCCTGGTATTTGAATCCAAGACCAGCAGCAGCGATTATATCATGCTGAGATGAATGCTGAATGTTTTACGGAGTGGTTCACAGATATATTTCTTCCAAAATTGAACCGGAGCTCAGTCATTGTGATGGACAATGCGAGCTATCATTCCCAGCTTGATTCTCAGTCTAGAGTTCCAGCAACTGCCAGAAGAAATGCTGAGGTTGAAGCCTGGCGTGATGGCCGCAGAGTTAATTACGAGCAAGATATGTGTAAGGCTGAGCTTCTAGGATTAGTGGAAAGAAACAAGCCCCAGCCATGATATGTAATTGATCACCAGAACAACAAGTTCACCACGGTCACGAGGTTTTGCGCCTACCTAATCGGCATTGTGGGCTGAACCCTATCGAGTAGTCCATACATAAAGGGCTATGTAGCCAGGAATAACATTACCTTAGAAAAGGACAGCACATCATAGAACTTTATAGTCAATTCAGACAACGAATCGATAGGGTTCATTGGACAAAGGTAGAACAGCATGTAATCCGGGAGGTAGAAGTTTGGGATCGTTGATGGCATCATAAAGGAGGACACTGACCCAATTATTATAGATCTGATTGACAGTGACAATGAAGAAACCAACACTGAGGACAATTTTGTTTTCTGTGACGGAAATTCAATCGATAAAGATGAGCTGTCTGATGCCATCATCTATAAATCAGACCATGATGAAATACCTTGTAGCATTTGTCATATAAGAGAGCCACCTGTATTGAGTTCAAGCGTGCAGACTGTAAGCTGGAGAGAATGAGAATTGTGCGAGAAGTGGGTACACAACAAATGCTGCAAGAAAAGCAAGAATAAAAATCTACGTGACAAATACTGGGCAATTAGGAACTTAATACATGTACATGCTATAATAATTGTTTGATACCATCTAGTCTTATTTCCATTAAAATTACCTGTAAACTTAAAGTAACATGTCAGGTTTTTCATTATGAGTAGAGGTCATGGGTTGTGAAAACCAAAACATGTTGCCTTATTATCCTGTACATTTTCTAGCCATTAGTCATATGTGCACTTTAATTTTGCATACATTTTCAATTAATAAATATTGTATAAACTCCTGTGCATTTCAAAACTTGAAAGGAATGAAGAGCACAAGCAATAAGTACCTTACAATTTTATTTATCAATATTTTGTTTCTTAATCTCAACTTCTCCATTTAGGTGCATATCGGGATGTCAACTTTATTATTGCTGCCTCAGGTATTAAACATGCTGTTTTGTCAATTGTGATGCAGAATGTGAACTTATTTAAAAACATTATGAAATGTTAACACATCAACTGTTTTTTCCAATACATGTTAATGTGTAGAATAGAAAAAGGTTACCCTTAATCTCTCTCCTTCCTAATAAGTTCTGAATAAATTCAGTGCTTAAAATATGTATGATAATATCTCTCTTTCTCTCTCTCTCTCTCTCTTTCTCTCTCTCTCTCTCTCAACCCTATGTATGAAAACAGCAAAAGCTGAATAAATCATTGACCAGATGAGTTATATCATCTAATTATCATATTATAAAAGAACTTTAACACTTCAGTATAATGTAAATTAAAACCGAAGCGTGTGCTGCATGATAAGTAAGCTGTAGCCTTCAAGCATGCCCGTCAACAGCCCTAGCAAAAAAATTGTTCTCTCTTTCTCTCTCTCAGTCCTAATCCACCACAGTTTTGAGTCAAATCTACCATCCTGAAGGGTGGTAGATAGTTTCTAAAATAACTAAGTTTTGCGTTTGTTTTTTAAATATGGAAAGTCCCCAGTGAGTGCTCTCATTTATTCTTTGGGATTAAATGTGTATTCATTTTCTTTGGTGAACTAAGTTTCTAATATCGTTGTGCATTCAAGGAAATATCTCTTGGACGTATCGTTGCTATTTTATACGGATACTAGAATGGGTTTCTTCTAAGATATTATGAGGAATTTATCAAATCTGTTCAACATTGGAGCGATTAGTGAAGTTCTAACAAGCTCTCTATAAAATAAAATCTATGTAAAATTAATTTTTTCATGCCTTTTTAGTTTCACATATTTGTTTTATAACTGTGTTGTTGAAATCCTATAAAATATCTACAATAAACGGATTTATGGTCACTGCTAAGAATAATCTCATCTAGTATCACTAACAAGTTTTAAGTCAATCAATGTCAAGTTGTGCTATGTTGTCCTGGTGGACTGATGAATACCTTGATCTACTGTGAAGGTGTTCATGATATGTCTAATATTTCTACTTCTATTTGGAACTAATATTCATTAAAGTCTCAAAGAATAATAACTAATTCTCACAATATTATTTTCAATCCAAAGTTAAATTAAGTTCGGAACGTCAAATTGTGCATGTTAATAAAATGTATGGGCATACATTATTCTACCTTTATATGTTATTTTACCTTAAACAACTTCAATGATTCGTAATAATAAATGGTCTCTTTCCATAAAGAGAGTTCTTATTTTGAAGTAAATTGCACCTCCACATCCATTCCTTTTGTTGTTGGGAAGGATTGGTGGGTGAACGTTTGGTATCAGGATACCAAAGGCATTAGCAGATCTATCTATACGCATTGTTGCTGCTTCAAATTTCATGAAAGAACCCAGTTCTAAACTTATATAATAATCTTATTATAGAGGCCTTGGGTATTTATATAGCAAAGTAGTAAACTTTTGGGGATCCAGAATCTATTTGTTGAATTGAGTTGGTTGGTTTCAATATTTTTTGCTTGTAGGATCAACATTCATCTGTTTTATATTGGTACATTTGTGATATCATTGTTTTGATACTTCACCTTGCTGCTGACAAAAATATATAGAAACAATTTAAATAAAGTGTACCCAAAAATATAATGTAATAAAATGCTTAAAAACTCAACGTTATGTTATCATTTTTTGTTGTTGTTGGTCTAATAACCCTTGAATAATATAGTACCCATCTAGTGTGTCCTTAAATTAGTCTTTGTCTTTGGTTGTAAAATAGTGCCACCCAAGACGTCTGCTGGCGGAAATCGCGCTACGGCGTTGTATTTTTGTGTTATAATACACACACTGATGCCGTAATGGCGGTTTATAAGGCGAACTCAGTGAGGGCAGTTTCATGATGCCTGAAGCCAGAAAGAAAGGTGCAGTCGTCGAGTAGAACAAGCTTTGTGGGGTTTCTTAAACTTTTCAGCAAGTACGCAGAGTAGGTCGTTCAGATCATGGTTTCTGGACTTAAGTAAAAATACACCAGCATCTTTTATGCCGCGCGCCCATGTCCTGGCATATGTCTTTTTTGGAGTATCGCTGCGCAGATGATGACCACATAATCAAATTGGCCCTTAAATGCCCTCATCACCTTGTTGATAAGAAATTCTCCGTATCACGTGCGAACTCCGTGCTCTTTGTAGCATCTTCGAAGTTGAGAACAATCGCGTTCATGCTTTTTGATGTAGTGTTGAGGTTAATGTTCCAAACATGGTCGCTCTTGTTCAGCACCATATTACGATGGCGCATTACTCGCTGGTAAAAACTGACACTGCTGATTGATCGTGCGTGCGAGTTCCGAGTGGTCCACAATATCAAACTCAAAGGAAATACTGCTAATGGCGTAGCTTGCAACATTATGGATTACCCTGCAATAGTCGTGAAACATCGGCTTACAGAAAAGTCGGTCTGAAAGGCCAGACAGGTCAAAGTCGAACGTCACGTAAATGCGGTTCCCAGACGCGACTGCGATAGACGCATCAAGCTGGGTGGCCGCCAAGTCATGACATATGTCGGCAGTGCTTGTATTTATCCTTATAGGCTGTGTTAGTCACATGACCAGATTGGTCGCACGCGAGTATAATTTAAGTTCATCATCTTGGTCAGCTCTTTTGTCCATCAGCCAGAGATCCATGTAGACGGTCCAAACATTGGCATTGTCAATATAGGCCACTTCGTTCCCCTCAAGCTTTACTCTGATCTTTTCGACGATGGTGCGACTGAGGTTTTGATCCGTTGCTGAAAGCAATTGTGAATACCAGCCTACTATTGCCGAGCACAATAACATCTTTGCTGCCGAGGTTGGGAAATCTAACAACAAGCAGATGGTTGTGATCTGTGGTACTTGGATTTTTAAACACAACTACGGTGCTTCGAATTCCCTTAACCAATCGCTTGGCGAAGGGTGCGAAATGAGTCAAGTTTGTTTCCGTATTGCGACATGCTGTACTTGCACACATTTTAACAAGTATTAACAAGTATTAAAAGTTTTGTACTATTTGGATTTCGCGCTTCTTTCCTTTATTACAATAATTTGTTAATATTGTGACCAGCTAAAAGAATTAAAAATATTGCTGAAGGAGGCCATGAAATGGAAGATTTTGGTAGAGGAGGCAATGATCTATTAGACGAAAGAGTAGAAAATGCATTTAGCGACAATTGTCAACAAAAAAATGAATTGAAAGACCGCCTGAACAACCTTCGTATAAAAGAAATGCCTATCTATGACGAGTTTACTATAGAAAATGATATATTGAAACTCTGGAGGTATGATATCCGTCTCGAATGTGAGAAGGTGGGAGTTGTTAGGCCGTACAAACTTTCCACACCAGAACATAGTAATGGTAGAGGCAATATATGCAAAATTAGGCATACAATAACCACCACAGAGGAGGATATTCCAAACAAAAACAACAACAACAACCGCCCCCCCCCCCAACAAAACAACCATACATAAAAACCCGCACAAAACTTGACAGCACGAGATCTATCAGACGTAAGTAGACTGTCAGATAACTTGCCTTGGGTTTCTAAGAAACTTATAAAAGAAGCAGCAGCACAGGAACCTGACAAGCCTCCCGATCCTTGGTCTCAACACGACGCTTCAAACGGACCGCGGTGCGCTTTCGCTTACCATCTCGAAGACCGTAGAGATCAATGAAAATGCTGCCGCAGAGAGGAAAAAGTTGACCGAAATAAAAGATGAAACTCGCGCCAGGAGATACCAGCCAACATTGCAGATATGGAGTTGATACGCGAGGATCAACTAAATGTAGCCAATGATTTACTAGGGGCATTTCGCAACCAATTTACTGCTATTTGGAATACCATCAACAAAATTCTCCAAGAGGACACAACACCTGCCCTCTTTCGCAAGCAGGGCATCATTAATAACCTCAGACTGGGGTTTGTCATAAGCATAATTGTGCAGAGGCGTTACGACGCCATCACCTGTCGTCCCGACACCTAAGCGTGACCCAAGTAGCGCAAAAGAATGGGTAAAAAAGCACCTGGAGCAACTGGCTGGAATGCTTAAAAAGCTCGGGGAAAAGGCTTTGGCGGTACTGCCTTGTATTATTGCAAATTCTGCTGTGCCATTCCTCTTTAAATAAAGCAGGCAATGTCCTTGGTTGGTTGGCCGGAAAATTCGTGATGCTTGCCATCACGATAGCGGTCAGATTGTTGCTGTTATCCGCTCTCACTACGTGGACAAGTGCAGACAGTAGAGTTAGCGTAGAAACCAAAGGCCGCAAGATGAGCCACCGTATCACCAACAACCAGTGTTGTTAGCTTCGTGGTCTTCGGCTTTTTTTTATGCCTGTTGGAGCTTTGGGCTGGTGTTGTGTTGGAGCTTGTGCCTCTGTTACTTATTGCTCTGGCGGTCAAAACCGAATTGGTTGCAGTTGTTTTTCTTGCTGATCTCGTTTCGGCTGCTTCGGTATTAGCTCCGCATCGAGACTGGGGTTAGTGACTAGAGTAAATTCACGCTCGTTATAGTGTGCCACGATATTTTGTTCTTATATCCCTTATTAAAATCCATGTTGCTTGGAATAGTATCAAGACCATTTCCAAAAAAACGAAATCTAGCTTGCTTTTGGCACAGTAAAGTGCGTTTTGCTAATTATTTTCGCGGACAATTAAATTTTAAATATTTACGAGAAACTGTTTTCAGACCACGTATATATTTCATCAGCTTATTATAGAAGACTTCATCTGGGCCTGCAAACCCACGATTGCCCATACATATGCCATCCTGCTATCTTTAAGCCGCTCTTTACCGGTTTGAACCCTTGTGACTTGTGCAGCAAAAAGTGCGCAAAGCCGTTGCTGCTCTCGCTGGTCTTTTAATCATATGTAACGCGTCTCACTTTATCGGTTGACAGTCCTGTAAACGCTTAGTGATCTTCATCCCAGACAGCGCTGTAATCTGGAACTATACTTGTCGGAAAAGATATCTTGCAGGCTCTTTACACTAAATTGTGTAAATCCAGAGATTTTCTGCCACCAGTCCGAGTGTATCCACGCCAAACTCTTTAGAAACGAGTACGTAGGTAAACATATTAAATTAAATGTTACCCATCTGGTCTGGCCTGGAATTGCGCACCGCATCTGAACATGGTCGCGCATCAGATGGCAAAGTTTGGTTGATTTTGCCAAAACTTCGACAGATCCTTTGACCAAAGGTCTGCAGCCTCCCTTGTTTTGACTGAAGGCAAAATGTAATTGTTGGATACATCAATAAAATTGGTTTAGAAAGTAGCGTTTTGACCAACAAAACTTTTGGGTTGATAAACAGTTCTCGTTTATATCAGTGTAGTTAAATACATCGCCAGCGTCATATTCGGCGTTACTATTAGAATAAAATGACTGTGGTTGTATCATTTTCTGACAATGCATGTCGCATTGACCAAAACACTAGTTGGACCGCTAGCATTTCAATAGGTGATACGGACATGTCTCAGTGCATATTGTAGGAATCAGTGCTATTTCGCTCAGACCAGGATGATACAACATTTCCGAGGAGCTTGTGAGAAAGACCCCAACCAGCAATCAGGTTAGCGTCACCATTCACGATGTTCCTGGCTTCTATACTAGCCGCGCTGCAAGTGCCTTTGGACCATCGTCTCGGCTTAATGTTGACCAAATGCTGAAACTCTCGGAGACGAGGCTGGCAGTGCTACCACTGCTTGCGTAAGAGCAGGCACCGGTGCCTCCTTAAAGATAATGTACTTAACGACCGACAGTATCATGTCGGTCAGCAAAATTACCGCAATAAATGCGTCTGATTGTCTGTTTACTATCGCTGGAATTCAAAACGTTGGTGGTTTCACCATCAACAACTACAACAACACTATCACTGTGCGGATTTTGCTTCATTAACCTCCATGGATCCCGTGGTGACGGAAAGTGGGTAATGATTTTTATCCGTATAAACGGAGTGGTATGGGCACATAATGACAGGAGTAATCCGTCTGCCGTTCTAGTGGTTCCTACTAACGTCTCTAACGAAAGCTTTAAAACTAGCTTTGCGTCTATGTCTGCTGCTGGAGGAGACACCATCCGGGGTGAAGGCCTCAACGTCATCGCACAAGCGTCGGTATTTTCAGCTACTTTAAACATCAATAAATGCAAAAATTGCATAAGATCTCTTTAGATTGAATTGGCATTACAGTGGATTAAATTAAAAATGAAAGAATTAAATGTAAATGTACAAAAATTGTGAATAGACACTCTGTGTGTTTGTACAGTAGAAGCCAATTTCATAGACAAAATATAGGTAAAAATTGTTCAAAGCATCATTTCTTTTAAGTAAAAATAATTTACTGCATTTGAGACCCGAATTTGACGGACTATTTAGATAAAGTAATAGATTCTCTGAAACCATTGTGCCTTTGGTGATAGATTTCATAATAAGAAAACAAACGCATGTAGCACCTTACCCTTGTATGGTATTCAATTTAACCCAATAAATTTGTTACTCATCGGAACCAAATTAAAGTATCAAGTATATTTTACTAACTGCAACTCAATTGTTTATGTCAAGCCATTTAAAATCTTTGATAACCACAATTTAAAATTGTTAAGTGATGACTCTATAAAAAGAGACCGAATAGTCAGACGTGAGATTGTGCTAATAACTCAATTTGGCAGTATGGATGGCAACATTTAGTTGTGGGATTTTTACTAGGTTTTTGACATATTAGATGGACATGTACAAAACAGAATATCTATTACTGTCTATTTCGACAAAGTGAGACTGTTAAAAAGTTAATGGGGCTATTCGTTTTAGGGCAGCAAGGTTACGACACAAAATGAAAACAGAATCGTATAATTTAAAAACATTTAACAGTGAATTTAAACTATGCAGTTAGTGGAGACGATATCTTTTAGATACTTTGCTACGCGGATACGAAAATGGACAGAATGGTTGGACACAACAAGGATTAAAAGACATCCAGTGACTAGGCTACATTGTAGTTAAACCCTACTATTAATATCAATGTAGAAAACAAATCGGATTGAAAAAGCTGATACAGAATTACAGAATTCCAGTGACTCGTTAAAACTGGGGTTAAACCCTACTAGAAATACCAATGTAGAAAAGAACGAGACTGCAAAGGCTGATAAACTCTCTGTGACAGTACAAGAAATTGTAGAGCACAAAAAAGAACACAAAGTGCGTACAAATTATGTACGGAGATGACGCTAGTGCTACTGTGACATCTGCCAACGTCAGTGTGATATTGTGTACTCGTTGTCTCTTACACGATGGAAACAACACAGGGTGAAACGATAAATGTGGACAAAGTCCAATTTAGAAAAGTAAAGAAAACTCCAGGATTTCAATGAAATAAGCTAAAAGTCATTTATTTTAGTTGATTACTACAGGAAGTGTAGGTGGCCACTGTTCCTTTATTCATTATATCGCTCATACACCTGAAGGACACCTGAAGAAATAAGGGTTTTGTTTACGAAAAGAATGTTCTTGATCATGTGATACTGTCGGTCAATCTCAGAAAGATGGAAGCGATAACCAGTGTAAACAAGTCGAGGCCTCGTCCAATTCTTTCTTAACCATCAAATTATCTTATATTTCCAGATACCTATGTACCAATTATTGTTTAAAAAGGCTAAAGACAACGTATATAAAGATGTAAATAGTACACCCAAAGACAACGTTTTGTATTACTATATATATTATGTACTATAATACGCAATTCGAATGCTGTACTTTACATATAAAGTTGTATTGCAAAATAAATGAGGAGTAGCGTGAAAGCATAACCCGCTGTTACTCGTGTTGACTCTGAGGCAATCTCAACTGAGTTGCTGACGACAGTACGGCAAGATGGACGCCTCATTCATATTTTGGCCGAAATTGTGATTTGACATCATAGGAACTGGACTCATTTGTATGACTGATTTTGTAAGAGCAACGATTAAACTCGGTTGGCTGTGTGCAAACGTTATCCGGAGCACTCGGAAAATGACTTTAAACACTCGGCTTACACCTCAATTCAAGGTCTTCCCTTGCGCTCTGCCAATATTTTCGCACAACAAATCGTGCATGATCGACGGTTCAAAGTCTTCCTTCATGCTCCAGCAAACGCAAACGTTTCTATACAAGCAAACCTTTGATCAAGGATTCAAAGTTAACCATCGTACTCGGCAGATGTTTATATAGTGCCAACCGTGTATGATCGATGGTTCAAAGTCTTTCCTTGTGCTCCGGCAAACGTTTGCAAAGTCGCAACCCGTGCATGATCAAGGGTTCCATCCGACTAAAGTAATTTTTGTAACATTATACAAATCTACAAATACTGAAGGAATACAACTGAGACATTTTAGGAAATTGTATAAGTTAATTATCGATTATCGAATGATCAAGTATTACCCTCTGAAAAAAAACGATAAAATTCCTCATATCCGAAAATGATTTCATATTTGATACATTTGAATCCGAGTCAACCATATTCAATCTAGGAATTGTGAACTAGAGGACTTTCATTCGTTTGTGCAGCCATCGTCGAGGAACGCTTATCAGAATCTGGCGGGGTCTATTGGGAAACATATGCTCTCTCTCTCTCTCTCTCTCTCTCATTTATATATGTACGAAACCATGAAGAAAAACAAAAAGATGAAAATAGCTATAAATTGTTCTTTACGTTTATTCATTTCAACATAAATCATGCAGACTTTGTTACTCTATATATCTAGTTTTTACATGTTATATGTTATATTGGGTCTTCTCTATAACTAAATGACTGACGAATGCGCTGTCTGAGTAACTAAATCAAATGGTACAAAAATAAAACAAGACATTTATCCTTAGAGACTCGTACCCTACACATATAACCAAGTAGCATCTGACAACAAATTGTGCTGTTTGTTTAAATAAATAAATAATTATAAAAAAATATTAAAGAAATAAAACAATGATGATTTTGACATTTCTGTATTTATTGATATACATTCGGAAACTTGAGACATGGAGCATTGTAAATGGAGCAAATAAACTATGAAGGAATAAGAAATTTATCTTTCTTTAAAGCAGCCATAATTATATACTTAATGAAAGTTGAGCAAAGTTAAAACATGTGTAGCCTATTTCAGGGCACTTAAGACTATACGATATTCATTAGACAGGTTAATCAATTGATAAAATACGTACAACACCACGGATACAATGACATAAAACGTAACAAACATATTTGATGGAATTATCATTATCGACCTATTTACGTCTTCGTCCACACTTTTCATGTTGGTTTTCATTCTTGTTTAGTACCAGAACCTTTTACTCTTCACAACGTACAAATCCAAACCCAAATATTCGTCAGCCGTTAATGAAAATTTAAATGAAATGTAACTTAACCGGTATTCAATATTAGGATTAACCATTATATCTGTGGCCAGCAAAAGAATCTTAACTGATTCCTTTCGATGGTAAAAAAATTTGTTTCCACTGTGAAAATAACCAGTCAATTAACCTATTAATAGGCGAAGTTAAAAAAATGTAACCATTCATTGCAAAAGCCATCGTGATATGTTTGATTTTATATCTAGCACGTGTAAGGCAAATTTTATTCTTCGAACCATTATCGTTAATATATACAATCAAGTAAAATAAATATTGTGGTTCATCTTGTTTTGGTTTGAGATTCAAATTTTGCATACATTCTGTGCTCAAATATTAATCATTTTAGCATGATATCTGGTGTGACATCTTGTGGGATTTGTGGGAATGATTCTTTTACAAAGAGAGGACTATTGACATGTTACGAAGACTTCGATCCAATTTTATTACTCTTTAATTTATAACTAAGGCAATACAATTATTGAAAAAATACAAATAAATACTAAAAATGCAAAGCTCATCCTTCAACAAAATCTAATTTCCATTTCTTTATCTGGCGCGGAAAACAATTCAATTACAAGCTGTCTACAGTCTAAAAATTATTTGACATAATCTGCTTCTGGATTATGTAATAACTACCTCAATGGAATTCTTTGCTTGAATAATCAGTTAACGTAAGCAGTTCAAAACAAGAATTTGTACGTCTGGAACATTTCCGTCTGAGAGATGACTTTAAAGAATTGTAAATAAATAGTGACATATGATGGATTATTCCTAATATCATTATGACTCGTCGAAATATGGCAATACCAGTAGCCCGTGTTAGGTGAAGATAAAAAAATTATGCACAATCAATGTTACATTGCGTAGAAACAAAACGTTATTCAATTAGTTAATAGTAATAATATGTTATTCCTAAACCTATTCCGCCATCACTAAATCTAATGAGTTTACTTAAAAATACCTCTTAAAACAAAGATTATTTGGGTGGCTATAGGGAGATTTTCACTTCTTACAAATCTTCTCGAATGATGTCCATCTATTACTCCAACCAATCAACGCTACAACTTCAATTGCCCGCTTTAACTTCTGTTATTAAAACCCGTCTGACACAAATTTGTCTTCACCATTCCACATATCTCGATGTCTCAGATTGAAAGAGGCTATTACGGCCCATCCTATGTATTGTATGAAATTCATTATATATTATATTATTATATTCATTTGTAATCTGCTACCCTGCACTCTTCACTACCTTCGTTACGTAGTGAAAAAGGCAGGGTACCAGACTATTGATACACTGCGACATAACGGAGGTACTGGGTCTGCACAGTTGTTCGTATACAGCCTACCTACCCCACTACCTGTTTTCCAGTTTGCCTCCCATCTGGAGTATACAGTGCTCAAATGATCATGCTTTTGCTGCGACAACATTTTATATTTCTCCTACAATCATTACAATCGCTACAGTCATCAGCTACATGTCCATTACTTCCACTAGTACCATGTTTCATACTGGTAATACTGCCACTAACACTACAACAATTTACTGATGTTATCACTATTGTTCTCTCTGATATCCTGTTAAGCTTGTACCCCTATCTATATTAAATATTCTTAAATGACCCGCAATGGAGAGTCAAACAACGCCTAAACTTGACACTTAATAATGCGCCATGGAAACCTGCCATCACTCAATTTGCATTCTTCCTTTCAATAGCATTTACGTATACATTTACGAAATACATAACCAGATTAATCTAAAGTTCACAAATAAATAAGGTAATCAGTTCATAATAATCGGATACTCTTTCTTGGCAATCATGTTTTGTTTTGTTTGTTCAACTTGGGGTCACATGAGAAAAGGTATGTAAGATTTTTGTCTCTACTATCCTCGCTGCTCAAATTCAATCAAAGCACACTTCTGGTGTTCCTTCCTTTTTTAATACATTGTATCTTCCTTA
This sequence comes from Margaritifera margaritifera, assembly GCA_029931535.1. Taxonomy (NCBI): domain Eukaryota; kingdom Metazoa; phylum Mollusca; class Bivalvia; order Unionida; family Margaritiferidae; genus Margaritifera; species Margaritifera margaritifera. The sequence continues at coordinate 7,017,440 of JAQPZY010001693.1, read as the reverse complement.
CTGTTCGCAGATAACATTTGCCAACGATATTTATTTATTTAGCAAAGAAAAACACCCCGGGTGATATTACTCATCCTTTATTAATAAAGGAAGAAATATACTTGGACATTGCACGCACTCAAAAAGTTGTTGTTTTTTAAAATTATACAGTTGCATCTACCAATTAATGAACAAAGTAGTGTGACTACGACAAGTATTCTAAACTTTCTGACTTTTTGCTAGAAACTACACTATAGCTTTGAGAGAAATATTCAAACAAAGTTTTTTAAGTTAAAACATGCTAAAAGCACAACAAATTATCCCCAAGGGTAGTCAGTGACTGAAAATATGCTTTTTTGTCGAGTTAGCGCTAATATAAAAACGATATTATGTAATGGAGAGAACAAATCAAATAAAGCTGAAGACTTTTTCCAACTTACTTGATTCTTATGTCAGTGAATGTCATCACTTGCAAGTCGAGGACTGCTGCTCACCCGAGCTTTTGTGATGAGCAGGGGAACAATCCATTGTAAGAAATACATACAAGATTGAAATTATTCTATGTTATCTAAATATATCTTCGAACGATCACATCAAGCAAGCTTTTATCAGCACAACTCCATAGAATTTAAGAATGGAATATTTTTATCTAGAGCAAAGCTTGTATGCATCTAGAACAAATCGTCCTACGCAAAATGTGTGCAACAATTGATTATCTGTGATTTGTGACATTCAACAGTTAAATCCATGTCAAAATGAATCTTACAGATTTAGGTGAGAAATTAAAATTCCATGTAGGTCCACAATGCGGATTGGCACTTATAGATGTCGACTATCCTGGATTTACTCTCGGTCTGTCAAACAGTAAAACATGGCGGTTTAACTCATGTTTTCCGACTTAATCTTGTAAGCTTTTGACAGGGCCATTTTAATCTAGAAAGTTTCATTTAACTTGAGCTTTAAACATATTACTCAGCAATGGAACCAAAGATAACATGTTGAAACCCATTATCAAACATACATTCCTCCATACAATTACGCAAAAATAAGATATTTCAAAATAAACAGAGGCCTCAAAAGCATTTTGCGTTTGTACAAATCTATGGCATTTGTACATACCCGTATTGCAGAAGAACGAATTATCAATTTAGTTTGTTTAATGTCCTGTAACAGAAAATATGCATCTTATACATTTAATTGATAATATATGAACCCATATTTAAAAATCTTGAGGACAACTTTTACATAGCCACACTAAACTCGTAATATGTAACCAGCAAGACGAGCTAGAATATTATTTATGTGTTCAGCCTAGAAGAAACCCAGAGTATGTCATCTGTTTCTAACTATTAAGCATATGCTGATGAAATGAAGCAAAACATAGTACCATGCTGTTGTTAGCAACGATAATGGTTCCAAAACATAACGTCTTCATAACGTATAAGTGATTCTCAGATTCTCGTTTCGTCAGTAACACAAGTTATGGCAAAGATTTAAAGATTGAAAAATATCACAGTTTATCCAAATATGTTAGACACGTTCTTCCAGGTACAGATTTTAGTTTATACTCAGACGGAGAAGTCTTTGAACTACTTTGTTAACAAGGTAGTAACGGAAAAATAACCCCGTAAAAAAGCGAACGGTGGCGAGTTACATATATTCAGCAAAAATAATTTCCTTATAGGTAAGGTAATACAGTTTCAATTTATCGCTTTAGCTCTAAGTATACTCTTCTTTCTTGCTGTCAGTATAGGAACGTGTTTTTAAGCGTCGCATGACATGATATAAAAGTTTATATTTTCACATCTTAATATTTAAGGGTATATTTTAAAAATAAATATAAGGATAAAAAAGTAAGAAAAATGTTTCACTCAAAAGTGTTTAATTCATTCTTAAGTATATAATCAAAACTTAGTCTAGGATCTACGTTATTTTGAAAACGTCGATATCAAAATTAGGTTTAAATTGACCCGTTGATTTTGTATACATCCATGACTCAATAGGTAACACTGAAACAGGACATGTAAACTTTAGTTGGTGACAGTTGGCATTATTGATGTTGGAAAAAAGTTATTTTAAATCAGCTAAAGATGTTTACTTTAAATCTACTTCTGGGAACGGTGGACCTATATAAATATTATTTTTTTGCTTTTGGTATACTATGTTAGAAAGATCAAATATTTAAAACCGATTCTATGTGCGCTTTAAATAGTATTTAATAAAAGTCATCAGCTTTTCTATGAGTAATGGTGACTAATTTAAACAACAAATACGCTTCATTCTCTGGGTCAATATGATGCTGTGTATTTGAATTGATGAGAATTTATCTATCGCTATGTAAGAAAATTTATTATGTAGGATGTAAAATGTTCGCAGCCTGCCTTTTTTGTATTGTTTTTCAGCCTGTTGTCGAGCGCTTCCTCAAATCATAAAACAACAAGTTGCTTTCTACAACTCTGTGTCACTTTTATTTCTTTAAACTGATTATTACTGCAGATAGCAGAAGTCTTGATTCTTACTATCGGTAAATTCAGAATGTGATCAAATACAATGGTAAGTGATTGCTTCAGGGGACTTCGTCACCGACATTACATACATATTCGATGAAAGAAAAATATAATAACTTTATGTTTTCATTTAAACTGAGGAAAAACAAATAACCATAGGAAACACTATGTTGCCAGTTTCATCTTATTTCGATGGTTTCGTACAAAATTGGAGAGAGAGAGAGTAAAGAGAATATGCTTCCTTAGATACACGACCAGATTCTGTTAAGCGTTCTTCCAAGATGGCTGCAAAAACAAATTAAATTATACTAGTTTCGCAATACTTATTTTGTGCATGGTGAACTCAAATGAAATTTGTTTCCAGTATTTAATCGTTTTCTGATACGAAGTACTCAATCACTTGTTTCCAGTATTAAATCGTTTTCTGATACGAAGTACTCTATCACTTGTTTCTATTATTAAATCGATTTCTGATACGAAGTACTCTATCGCTTGTTTCAAATGGTTCTACTTGTATTTTTACTCGGGCTTGATCATCGCTTGTAAATTATACAATTTCTATCGTATATTTCCTAAATTTGTTCAGTTGTATTCTTTCATTATTTGTTGAATTTTATAATGTTATAAACATTACTTCAGTAGGATGGAAATAATCATGCAAACTAATGATAGTTATACCTCATGGGTAGTTTTAAATAAGCGATTTTGTTTGTTGCTTAAATTTGACAGTAGTATTATCTTAATTGCATGCTGGTGTTATTTATGGATCATACAGAAAGCAAACCGAGAGCACGAGGGAAGACTTTAAACCTTCAATCAAACATGGTTTGCTGTGTTTAAATGTTTGCCAGAGCACGAGTGAATACTTTTGAACCCTTGATCGCACACGGTTTGATGTGTGCAAATGTTTTGCAGAGTACGTGGGAAGAGTTTGAATGCTCAGTCATACACATTGTACTTGTGTACACTCAAAGCACGTGGGAAGACTTGGAATCCCCAATCACTCCCGATTTGCTGTGTGCAAACGTTTACCGGAGCATTTAGGGAAGACTTTGAACCCACTATCATACACAGTTTGATGTTTGCATATCCGGAGCAAGAGGTAAGACTTTAAATCTTCGATCATACACAGTTTAATGTGTGCAAACGTTTGCCGGGGTACGAGGGGAAAGTCTGAACCCACTATCCTACACAAATTGCTGTGTGCAAACGTTTACCGGAGCACAGAAGAAGACTTTCCCGAATGTTCTGGAAATCGTTTATACACAGCAAACTGTGTATGGTCGTTAATCTTGCATGATCAGTAATCCAAATGAGTAACAGTAACACCTAAAAAGAACACTCCAAAAAATGAGTTTTCCCGCACATAAAAATTATGTCACTAAAGTATTATATATCTACTGTTAAGGGCAAGCTACTAGACACGTGCAACTTGACTTGATATGAATTCTCTCTTGTTTAAGTTATCCCACACCACTGCCCCTCTTATAACACAATCACACATTCGCCCAATTTCGGAGAAAATATAATAACTGTCCACCGTGCTGTCGTCCACAACTCGCACGAGCCTGCCCAGGAGTCGGCATAAGTATAAACAAAACCCGTATTCATGCAGCTCGCGTTTTTGCTCCTCAAGTATTTATTTTGCAACAAAATGTTGTAGGTAAAGTATTGGATTCAAATTGTAATAAACATTCTAGTGCTTAAGACGCAAAGAAATACAAAACACTCCCTTTGGCAGTACTATTTGGTCTTTCCACACTTTGTCCTTTACAGTTATATAGTGTTGTTTTCATCATTTGCTGATATATTCAAAGTGTCAACAAATGCAAATCTTTGTCCCATAGAAAAAGTTATGAGCTTTTTACCTTTTACACATTTGTTGGTCCACAGGAATTACAACACGAAAGATAATTTGATGGAAAAGAACAAAAAAGTATCGACTTTATTTTACTAGTCATTTCTTCCACCTTTCCGAAATTGACTCTGTCACATTATCAGAACAAACATTCTTTTTGTAAGCAAAAGCCATGTGCCTTAAGGTGGGCGAGTGATAAAATTGGATAATGGAACACTGGTCACCTACCAAGAAGGGTCTGTCTGAGAGAAACGTAGGTGCCCACTTACTATTCGATAATAATTGTTCCTATTGTGAACGTTACTCATTGATATTTCTGTTGTCATATATTATTTAAGTAGTCGAAAGCCGAATGCTTAAGATGGTAAATCAAAGAGATGTAGCATTGGGTCAAGTGGTGCAAACTACTTCGTCTACCCCAGATTGACTACTCCCAAGACATCCACTCTCAATTTGTCCAGTATAAATTCGTCTACTGTGCCAATTTGTCCAGTATAAATTCGTCTACTGTGCCAATTTGTCTACTTGCAACTCGTCTATTGTGCCAGTTTGTCTACTAGCAACTCTTCATCATTTAAAGCTAATTTATGGAATATAAATTGTCTTTGTTGTTAATTATTACCGAATGTTTATATTACAATGGGTCGACACAGATCTTATTGCACGCTATTGACTAACATGGACGAGTCTTAGTATTTGTAAACAAGAGATTCGGCGTGAGAACAAAGTATAAACAGGACATCCCACTTGCAATAACGCGTGTTTGTGCACACTGTGCTGTATAGCTTAATCGGTCTGAGCGTTGTATACACGTGTAGCCAGGAAGAACTGAAAGGTACAGAGTTTGAATTTATGTCTGAGAGGGCTATTGACTGTAAGTTTGTTTTGTTTCTTTTATTTTCAGAACGTTTATCTTTTTCAGTGTTTTCCCTTTTTTCTTTCTTTTTAGATAGATTCTCTGGTTCTTCTATTGGGGTGGTTGATGTTTCACATTTTGTTTTTATTCCTTGTTATTTAATTTTCAAAGCAATATTACTTTGTTGTTTTAATTCATATTTTTCCTTCCACTTTCTTTTTGCAAACATTTTTGTATAACATATGCTTATAGAAAAGTGATAGGAAGTATATATTTATATAAACATCAAAAAATTATATAAGGCAAATATTATGAGTGCTGTAAGATTCCTCGTTTCATACATTTTTTATCCAGTAATATTCCTTGATTTGTTCTATGTGCTTACACGATTTTTCAAATCCTTCACTGTCAATTTGTTTAAATCCTTCCTCTGTCGGGCTTTTCACATCTGCAAACTTGAATTTCAAATTGTTGTGCGCTTTGTATCCTTTCAAGTCCGCTCATATTAGCTGAATAACACTAAGATCCGCGTGATACTGTGGAAGTCTCAGAGTGGTGTGACCAAAATCACCAAAGTTGGTTTTGACTTGCACGCTGTGTTCACATGTGTGCGCTATTTTAATGTTAAATGATATTTCCAATATTCATGTATTTGTAAAATCATCTCAAAGGTTGAATCATATTTAAATGACAACTAAACGAAATCTTGTGGACTATATCTTTGAATTATGTGCACTAATAATTCATACTCATATAATTTTCACAAAGGCAGAAATAAAGATATAGGAAAACGTAGAACTAAGATGGGTCTCGGATTCAAATTATTTAGGTAATATTATCAATTCCAATCCAATAAAATACATGAGCTATTTACTAGCACGAAACTACGGTGCAAACTTTAGCATATGTTACTCTTACCAGATGATCTGTTTCTAGGCCAGTCGATATTTCGTTTCATAAGTATTTACCTTTGTGCGGAACCCGTATGTGCCATAAGATCTCTGTATACTTATGCCTCGTTTACTGCCTCTACCAATCATATTACTACCTCCAGTGCTGTTGCCAACACCGACCCACCATACTCATGAATGAATTGGGCAAGTTGTTTGTTAAAGCATCATCAATATTTGGCTTAACTGTACATCTATTCGATATAATGGTGTCTTAATTAGTTGGGTAGCGCACTTAAAGCTACATTTGCTCGTTGATTACATACTTTTTAAACACAATTATGGAAAAGGTATCAACTAACTCACCGATCTTCATCATCATGAAATATTTTCTAAAAAATAATAATACAAGGCTCGTGCTATATACAGAACAAAAGGTTCAAATATAATAAAAAGAACGAAGATGACCTTTCCGAACACGCGACATTGTAAGAGTGTGACATCCATAACTTCACACAGTAAGATGCAACATATACATAGATTACACGCTTAAATGGTCAGCCGGGTAATAATCTCCTGAAAATCATTTACAGCCATTGTTCCTGACGCCAGGTATGCTTGTGTTACATGTTCATATTCGAGAGAAAATATCATATATCGATATTTACTATTTACCATATTAAATGTAGGGAGCAACGATGAATGCAACTAAAGAACAGTAGTACTAGTGCTGCAACGACTATACGAGTACACCAGTACAAGTCGAGTACTCCACAAAAAAGGAGATAACTCCTACTGATAATTTGGAAGACATGTTACTTACGATGTTCTTTGTACTTAAGTTAAAATATGCCTTACAGCAACCACTCGTGCGATTGTACTTTATTTTTTGTATATAATGTATATATATTAGAGGCCCAAGGGAGAACGCTTCCACATTAACTGAACTAACTGTATAAGCTGTACTACGCATATCCTAAATAAAATCTGTGCCGATGTTTAGCTTAAATGTTTGAATTTGCACGCCTAAAGCACAGTCTGCTTTACTTTTTATACGAATAGTGCCAGCACACTTATATTGTTTAACCAACAGGTCGCTCCGGTTCGCTAAGGCGATACAATGCGCTGAATGGAATACTGGGCTCTGATTGTCAAACAAAAATGACGAGCAATTGCAAATTGTTTAATGGCGAGTTTTTTTATTGATGTGATTTTAGTGGGGATATACTTAATATATAAGCAAAGTGCGCGTTTCTTCCCAACAGAAAATGTACTCATATTTTCTTTTTAAATTTTTCCACAGTCCGAGAAGAAGGATTAAGATGGGTAGTCATATTTTCTAACTTGACTTGAGATAGGAAATCGCAATTTCGAATACTCGAGGCCGAGTAGAGTCGTCCACTTCATGTACTCGAGTTCAAAATTTCCCACCGCTTTTAGTCCTAGACAGTATCTAGTTTGAGGAAAAATCCAGTAAGTCCATTCTTTTTTATGTTTGCGAAAATACTTTTAGCAAAGAGAAGTTTGTTAAGTTCCTATCACAAAATATTGACCATACTCGAAAACTGGAGTGAAGTCAAGGAAAAGAAACATTATGTAACTTGTGTGCTGGAAACTACAATTAATTAATATTATTTTCAGAATAGTGAAACTTCCAAATAATCTGCACGAACTTTCCGTTTATCTTTGACACGTTTAGACGCAGTAAAGCCTTCAACGAGTTATATTTTTTTAACAATGCATGACATTGTCTCGAGAGCAATTTATATTTTCGGTCCTATCATCGTTCGGTAAAAATTTGTGACCGATATTTGTGCATAGTATTGATAAAATAATATTGCGTCGGGAAAACCATGGAATTTTTTGTGCTGTTTGGTAAAAATAATGCTATTTGCGAGAGAGAAAATATAGACTTAAACACAAATGCATTGTTGCTTCGATTTGAGCTTAACATTTGCCGACGATGCATGTACATTTTAAACGCAGCTTAACTTTGCTTGATAATACTGGAAAAGGGACGTGAATTCTTGCAAACAAAACGGTTTGTCATCGCAAGTTAATAAATAGAGAAATGCTTCAAGTGTAGTATATAGCAGATAGCATAATTTTGAAAGTATAACACTCCATGGCGATATAAAAGTACATAAAGAATGCTTCTGCATTTTAGTATCCAGCCTCCGTTCTCAATTTAAACTATTTCATTAAGAACAGTAAAGCATTACAATTCGAACGTGACAGTTTTAGAGCAGTTTAAAACAATCGATTCCTGCTGCAACAAAACAGTTAAGTTAAAAGCTGTCTGCTCTCTGACATTTATTCCTCGGCCTGTCAATCTTGTCAGGTAATAATCACACCTGAAGAATTTAGATTTAGAAATTTCACCAAGGCAATAAGACACTAAAAATTGTAAACCACATTCCCGAATGTCAATAAAAAATCTCCCAAGAGAAATTACAGCTAAGCGAGAAGCTGCAAAAATCGATATTTCTTTCAAGTTTTGATTATCGTCTCTGATTTCTTGAAGATGTTATTCCCACTACATTGATCTTATGTCTGAGGAAGAAGTGGATCTACCGACATTGAACAATGATAACATCTTTTGCATTCGTTACTGTTCTGCATATCGGTGAGTTTCACAAAGCAACTTGGTTCCCTGTTTATTGTTCACAACCCCACCCCACTGAGGGGAGTTGACATAGAAGCAATCAACGTCCGTCTCTCTGACTGACCGTCAATTCGATCACTCTAACATCCAAGTATTCTTTTAGAATTTGGTTTTCAACAAATCTGTAGTGAAACTTCACCCAAACAAGGGTTTGTATGAGTTCGATCGTGAACACACTTTAATGGCATTTCCAGATGTCATTGCACTTGATGGTATCCAAGAAGTCATTTTAATTGCTCATGAACAGTGCAGCATCCACAGGTTGTTTTTTTAACAAATATTATTGTTCTTTTTTAAACCAATGTTGCTGTGAAGTTTTATCTCAAAAATAATTTGGTTTAGTTCGATGAAGACCAGATTTTGACAATATTTCACAAAGCTATGTTCTTGTGAACACTGACATTTCCATTTTTCTGTGATTTAAACCAAGTTTGCCGCAAAACCGTCACCTTAACAATAATCTTTATGAGTTCGATGATGCGGATATTTCGATCATTTCACAGAGTTGTGGCCCTTGATCGACGTGGAATGGGCATCCCAGTGCTCAGTAAACATTTTGACATTCACGTTTTTTTATATGATTTCAACCAAATTAGCTAGTAAAATTCTCCTCAACAATGTTCTTCAACGACTTCGATAATGAACAGATGTTCCACAATATTTTACAGAATTTATGCAACATTGGTCGTCTTACAACGGTCACCTCCACGTCTTGTGAACAATCAAGCAGCCACATCCTTTTCGAGTTCAACTAAATTTCATCAAAACCTTAATATCAAGGATAGCAAGATCTTAAATGAAATCAACTACAAAAGCATTTAGCCAATGATTGACTGAATTATTGCCCATGATTGATTCAGTATACTTACACAAATTCACCAAATTCATAGTACCCCAGTCTTTAAGCGACGGGCGGCAGGCGGCGGGGGATAATGAATCTGTTAGTGGCAACTTCTTACGTTCTGGGTTCAGAATGTTTGAACCTTTCCTTTACACGTACATATTTAACGGTTTTCGTTTGCAGCTACTTACATTTCCGACCATTTAAAGAAGACACATTTTCACATTTTTATCCACTGCACTGTATTATTTTGTACGTACGATAAACTTGGAAAACTCCATACACCCTTTTTATATTCTCCAATCGCAGCATCATCGGCTTTGTCTACCGCACTTAGAGCGTATCGAGTACGAGGGTATGGAAGATCACAGAAAGATCAGCAGTTGTCAAACTCGCCTACTACTTGAATAGTCAGCACCACAAACAAATTATTCCCTCAACCCCAGCGTACAGCCTTCTGATAGATGTAATATCGAACATTTGAAGAACCAGAAAGCAAAAGCTTTAATAATAAAAAAATGTATCCTGCAGCACTTCTTGTTTTCAGTGTTCTACATTACATTTAATTTTGCACTAGTTATAAAACTCTTAATTTCATAAAATAATGTTTTATGTGAAGAAAAGTCAATTTCAGATATTCGCAAAGTAAGCAAGATCAGTTGAGACTGAGATATTCATATACCGATGTTTGTGACTGTGTGTAGAGACACTTAAATAAAGAAAGCAAATGTATCTTTTAATGGAATTGTATTTTTGTTTACAAACGATGTCAAATTTGTAACGAATGTCATATTCGCATAAATACTTCTCTACATAAAGAGAGAAGTAAATGATTGTTTTTCTTTCATTCCTAACCAGAAAAGACAATATAGTATATTCATTAAAAATATTGAACACAAGAGAAATTAATAAATTTGTTTCTTTACGTCCCTAACCAAAAAATGGAGATATATTTAAATACAATGACATATACGTCATTCTAAAGATTTTACTTATATTTTTCCCTCTGAATTAACATTGTACATCTTTCAGTGTGCGTTGCCTAATTGGCTAGTATTACCATGCCCAATATATACCATTTAATACGATTTGTTCTTTATCAGGTAAACTGATTCTGTAACTAAAGAGAAAGAAAATGCCATTTGTGTACATGATGTAAAACCTCTACATCCTGTCACAGATTTTTTCTAGCATATATCATGCGCTGAAACTACTGAGTATTAGATAAAAGTTATCAACTACGCAATAAACATTGTCTTTTATTGCCTTGTAGCAATTGTACGTTTTGAGGACTATTTTTTGTTTAATACACATTGATTCATACTTCACAGTCTAATGTTTCTGAGAGAAGAAAGAAATAAAATAAATCTTTTAATGGATCTTAGACGTGGGGAAGGTCATTATATCGGTTCCGTGAAATTTGTTTTATTCTCAGGCATCATGGTGTAAAACAATTTTGTAGGAAAAAGTCGATTTTATCAATTTGACAATCTCCTTGAGTAAATACAAATGTGTTATTGTGAGATTCACAGTGAAAGAAAAAATAGAAGCTATGTTATAGCAGTCATCAACCCAGGAAATATAACCTAACAAATAGAATGCTATATAAAGAAAACCTATTTGAACTGATTCCAGGCCCAAGTCTTCCTGAAAAATAAATCACTTTGATTTTTATCTTCTGGCGTTCACACCATGTTATTGGTAGATTAGGTGCCAGTACGAGAACCTATTTTTAACATTTTGTGTTTCAATCATAGCCATATACTAAATTAAATATGATTGTATTACATGTCTATAAACAAAATAACCAATAAGGGCAAATAATTGTTACCCAGCACCCACAAATATCTTGAACTTTGGATTGGTAAAATAATATACAATTGGACAACACAAGCATTTTCCTGATTCGCGTTATTCAATTATGTATCATGTTGTTTCTCAGTAAGATTGAATTTTGTTGTTGTTGTTGTTTTTTGTTGTTGGTTTTAATAGCACTTTAAAGACATAATTGGCTAGAGCACGCCAAGGAAATAAGAGCTAAGTGCCTTTCCCAGGGACTCACCGCGTCAGCCGACCCGGGTTGGCCTGGACGCGTATCGAACCCGATTACGAATCAGGCGCTCTACCCACTGAGCTACCACGGCTTCCAGCAAAATTGTACAGTAACATGTTTTGACTATCCTCATAAAGCAATACTGTTTAAAATAATTTTTTTCTTGGATTTTTATTTAATTTTTTAAAAAAATATTTTGTGTATGTTTTTGTATTACCCGCGTAAGCATGGTGAGATGTAGTATTTTTTTTTTTGTTCAGGCTGCGTCCGCGTCAACACTGTTAAAGTTTTTACGTAAACAGTTTTTTGAACAGGAATATTTTCTACATCAGTCGCTCCATTCAAGTGAAACTCTCTAATAATATCACTATAGGTCTAAAGTGTATGTTAGGAGTTCCTGTCTTGCCTGTCTCATCATGGTAAACAATGCTAAAGTTTTGAGTTAAAAGTTTTTGAAAGTCACATACCTTCTACATCAGTGGCTGCATTCAACTGAAACTTTAGGATAATATTACTATGGGCCTAAAAGCTTATATGCCGATATACTAGGAGTTCCTGACATCCTCATCTCGCCTGCTTAAGCAGAAAGCTTGGTTCAACAATGTTAAAGTTTTGTATAAGTTTCATATCTTACACTTTTGTTGCTGCATTCAAGTGAAACTTTAGAATAAATATTGCAATATGTCTAAAGTGTATACGCTGAAATGCTATGCGTTCTTGTCTTGCTCGTGTCGCCTACTTAAGTATTATGTTCAACAATGTCAAAGTTTTTGTGTGGACGTTATGAACGTCAGATACAGGGGGTTATACCGACAAACATACGGACGCAGGTGACACACTGGGTTTCGCTTGTTTATTTATTTGTTTTCAAATAATGTAAGAAACTCTTGGTTTACCTTTAGCTACATGCGATAAAAAATAGGATATTGTCCTCGGTTCAAGAAAATCTTGTTTAAGTGCTCTATGCAACTATGTTTAACAAGTGTGACATCGTTATCGAACAATGAGTCCACCTTTCATCGGGCGTTTCTCAGTTTAATTATAATATGAAGACCATACAAATGGAGCGATTGAAACATCGCTCATCCATTTCTTAAACCCGAAAAAGACACGGACTGTGCTCAGCGCAGTGGTTTGCATCAATTCCATGTAAAATGTTTACCGGAAGTTTATTTATTGCCTTCGATGCAATCAGTGGCAGAACTTGTTACCATAACAGCAAATACGATAGAGAGATCTTTGCTAGAAATAGTTCTGAATATGGCAGACGTGCACACCCCGAGTTTATTTTTCGGTTCGACAGCAATGCCTGAGAGGTATTCCGATTGACGACAAAAGTGTTCACTTGTTCCTTATCTAAAATGTAACATTTACACGAGATAGGCGAAGGCACCTTGACCAGAAGGAACTGTAAACCATGTCCATTTGAATAGTTACAAACTCTTAGCTTGACTAAAGAAACCTAGCCCTTTCATTAAAATATATCGAACGGTTTATATATTTTTTGCCATGTATTCACTGTTTGATATCCTTTGGGTAATACTCCCTTATCAAATAGATTAAAACCATATATTCCATGATATTCTATGTAAAAGTAAATGATTTCGAAGTATCCAGTGTGTCTCGAAGGATATCGCACGATCTTTTTAAGTATGAAAACAGTATGTACAAATACGATTTCAGGTGCATATACTGTTTTCATGATAAAAGCTAAAATTGTGGCATTGAAAATTCACGACACAAAATAATTTGAAATTCTTTCAACAAAATAAACGATTGTGATCAATTCAAACATTTTCAGAGAGGCGATAGAAATTTCAGTGAGTTTACATATAATAAACAATCTTAGTATCAAAAGATAATGTGTACATGTTTGCAAATTTGGATAGGATTAAAGTGTAGTCAAAATTAGTTGGGATACAAAACAAAATTTAAGAGAATATAAATGTTGATTTGCCTATCTCAAACATGAAAAGATGTACTGCAATGTTTCAGGAAAGATTCTGATTGACAGATTGCATTCAATCATGAAAATATGGAGATAAGCAGTATAAACCCTGATAGAAAGATGCAAGATAGAGGTGTATACAGAGGATGTAAGTAATTATTGTGCATGTATCTGAATTAATCGGTCAGTCTTGTGCTTAAGTCAGTCTGATAATATACTTTGACGCGTTTGCTTTCAGTACATGGCCCACTCGTTTATTTTGGTTGGCTTACATAAGAACTGTATTTTTCTCTGATTTTAGCTATCATTCTTTCTATCCTATTTAGAATGTATGCATGTATGCTTCATTTGTCTGTTAAAATTCTGGTTGCGTATTTGTGTTTTAGTTTGCTGGTGGAAATAGGTCTTTTATGGTCTTTCCACACATATGCATAACTGTGTGTAATCATCAAACTCTGTAAAGATGTACAAATATGCTTCTGATCTCCCAAAGTTAACCTGTTTCCTAAAAAAGCAGTATCTGCATCGTTGGTATCGAGAAATTCCATCATTCTAGCTCGATTAATACTTTTTCCGTACCACAATTATAGTATTTTATCAGTTCCATAAAAGGTATTAGAAATGTTTTAATGGCTCGATTGTATTTGCGTGTTTCAGTAGTAAGGTATGAGAGTTCTGGTAAAAATCCAGTAGTCAGATTTCGGAACATGGTGGAATTTTGTTATATGCAATAGTTGAGGATGTGGTCCAGCAATGTCATCACATGCACATATTGAGGTGTGTTTCAGTAGTAGGTAAAATACGAGATCACGACAGATCATCAATTTGAATTAATCATTGAAACATTTTATTTTTATTATCAAGATCAAATTATTTTAAATTTAATTTGTGGTCCAGCTGTCATGTATTACTTACTAAAATATAACGTCTTCTGCCAAGATTCTATTTTCCTTTGAGACAATCAAGGTACTGTCTTTACCGCATGACCTAGGACTTCATATCATCAACATAATTTAAGTCTAGAATTAAATTTAAGTTTATAATCCTACGTTCTGAATGACTCAAATTTTAAGTCTGACTTAAAATTAGCCAGTTAAATGTGTTAAGTCTTGACTTAACTTAAGACTTATGCTGGTGAGATTGAGGCAGGTCAATTCTAGGTGCAGAACAATAAACAATGCTGCACGTATACACACCTTTATGCGGTCAAAACTGACTGTGATAAGAAGTGGACTCATCACGCGTTTACAACGTGCACTTTTTAATAATTTAGATATCGGTGACAAAGAATTAAACGTGTTTGTTACTGTATGAAATAATTTCAAATGTCTTACGTAGTTATGTACACCTATTAGACCAGCCACCGAGGTATTAAAACTTTGCTACATGTAGCAGATTTCCTCAAAAAATAAAAACCGTGGTTATAATAGGAATCAAAGAGACTATACTTATTTTAATGGAATTATTTCCCAGTGTCAACTATGAAACTATAGATGAAAATGGGGACCTAAAATTATCTAAGAAATGTTACATAGGTCTACCCATAGAAAAGACACAAAAATAGTGCCTGTTTTGTATGATTTTACTCGTGAAATAAAGAGACATTGAGTGGGACTTACACTAGTAAGTTAAGTATTTAGAGATATTGAGTGGGACATACACTAGTCAGTTTTTCGAGATATTGAGTGAGACTTACACAACTAAGTTTTTCGAGATATTGTGTGAAACTTACACTAGTACGTTTTAGAGATATTGAGTGAGACTTACACAACTAAGTTTTTCGAGATATTGTGTGAAACTTACACTAGTACGTTTTAGAGATATTGAGTGAGACTTACGTGAGAGTGAGACTAAGTTTTTTGAGTTTTTTAATAGATATTGAGTGAGACTTATACTAGTAAATATTTGTGATAAAGTTATCCAACATTTGATACTCGATGTCATTTCTGTAATACGTTGATCGATAAAAAGTTTCATCTCATAAGAGGTGATTTATTTGAGATTCATCTCTGTGACATTTTAACTGAAGTTACTTGTTTGATACCTAAAACTGAGAAACTATTCGGCTTTTATGAGGAACTCGTGCCATAAAAATTGATAAAACGTTAACTGCCCCATTTTCAGAACTATTTTTCAAATAAATCCGAAAAATAGTGAGATTATAATTTTTTTGCCAAAATGGGATAAATGTCAGAATAAATCGAATGTTTTATCTACCGAAAACAGGGTTTCGACATGAAAGGTGAAACTATTAATAGTCTTACTCATACTCGATTCATATTACGTAAAGATAAATACAATACCCGACATTCAGCTTACCCTCAGGGCAACAAAAAAAAAAACTGTTACCAAAGCATAAAATTGTGCGAGTTAAATACCTACTACTACTATAAAAATTACATACCTGCATATACCAAAGGATTGAGAACTTTGGTTACCGAAAGGAAGGTAGAGCAGTACATTTACCTAAGTAGTGCTTCCTATACTTAATTTTTACGTCCAAGGTTTAGAGATTCTATATTGATTCTTATGTCCCAAGGTCATAGTCCTACTTCAAGCTGGCCTTTCACAAAATTCCTATGGCCATTTGCACGTCCCTTAGCACAGGCGAAGAGGTAATTTGCGACAATCATTTTAAGCATGAAAGTATGCATTAGTGCCTCCAATAATATTACTAAGCTGTAGATTAGAAAATGGCACCAGTGGTTAGGAATTGTGATTGTACAAATGACATCAATGCAAAATAACGAAGCTGACATTTATTCTCTCATGCATTCGGAAAATGTGCAAATAAATGAGTGTTGGTTTTTTTCAACCTACAATGTACTTGATCCCATCTTGCAAGATTTATGCTTCTTTATTGTTGTGCATCAGAGACGCACAACAATATTTTGGTTTCATTGGGCTAAGCCCTAAAAGGCACGTCTGAGCTCTAACATCCACTCACAATGCACCATTATACAAGTGTTTCGAAATTCCATTAGAGGGTACTGTAATAGGCATTCCCACTTGGGCCAGTCAAGTCAGAATAATAATTTAAATGATTCACAGCGTATGTCAGTACACATTCAAAAATTAGATTAAGTCATTAGTCCTACAAAGCAATAATGTAAACTGAGTTTATTCCAATCGACGGCGTATATTCTAATATAACACGAACTAAATTTGCTTGGTGTCCATTTTATGATTCTATTTGTTACTTATAATGTCTATATCTGCTTATATGCTTTATTTCTTCATTTACCAATTTTTATACAGTTCTCTTGCAAGCTATGGGTGGTTTTCCTGAGATGAACCCATTAGCAACTTACATAACTATCATCTACAGACGCGAGACGTTTACCTTCTACTCTCCTCAACCTTCAGTTTTACTCTGATGCAGTATATATAAATTTTCGTCTCATACTGTTAATACTATATTGTTTCTTTCCAATTTGTTATAGTTTGCCTTCGTCTCAGCTGATGATGATTATTTTACTACATCTGTTGTTGTTATTGTTTTGTTTCGCTTTGTTTTGTTATTTCTTTTGGCGATGCCTATTTATCCATGTTACTTTAATAGGAATTTCAGGCCAGTCCGTTTTTTCCTCCATCTTTTTCTCTTTTCCTAAGACGTTTCTCGATATAATTGAAAGTACCTTTATGACCCCAGCGTCCGTAAATCGATATAGTAGCGCACACATTTGGACGTAGTCAGTGCATTTGTTCGTAAGAGGCCCTACTTAAATGCATATGTTCTGTTCTTCTTCTATGCGGCAAACTAAAGTTTCTATTCCTTTTTAGGCCAAAGTATGCACTCTTCTGACTCAAAGTCATGAATAACCCGTAGAGGGTTTCATTGTAAATATATAAATGTATATATATTTATATTTACACGAACTGTAATTTAAAGAAAATCTTCAGTAGGGGGTCCAGAAATATCGTTGGGGTGGGGTGGGGTGGGGTAGGAGTGAGGCGTAAGTGGCGGCTTAAACAAGTAGGCGAGAGGCTTGTAGGACTGAACCCCAAGTGGGACCCAGGGGGGAAAGCCCCTGAAAGCTCTTGCATTTTAAGCGTTTTCCCAGATCCACCACTGATCTTATTAAAAATTAATTAAAGAAAAGATGAATAAGATTGGTTCTTCAGAAAAACACCAAGAGAGGACGCAAGAGTAATGGCATGCAACAAAGTTGTAAATGAGGTTAATATGCATGAAATGTGTGAAAAGGAATTTTTTTTTTCTCCATACATTTTTTTGTTGCATGGTATGTTTTCAAGGGTATTTTTGAACACATTATTTTGTATATAAATTGATGGCGCAGTTTATATAGGACAGAAAAGTCTTATATTTGGTAGCACATACGAGAAGTTTTATAATCGCATAAAGAAAAGTATGATAGAAGCAGAAGGAAAACGAAAGATGTAATTATAGAAGGGATAGGTAACTGCTACCCACTTTGTCTTGCTAGTGTATACATACTCCATAAGGAACACAGTACTTGATGAAATAAAGCTGAATGGAAAAACTTAAAATATGTACATAAGCATCAATAATAATATGAGGCGAAGACGAAATATAAGTATGTATATTAAGCATGAAAAATATAACTGGAGAGTAGGGCATGTTGGTTCTGACATTAGATTTCACAATTTTAACATATTTCAATACTAAATGAGTTAAGGTTCTTAAATGTTTAAAAATCATGGTTCATCAACTAAATATAATAGATCCAGATATTCACACTGTTCTTTCATTAATGAAAATACTTATTTCAGTTACAGTAATACCAAAGAAACATTTAAGATGCGTTATAATACTAACTGTGCAACATCTAAGGTTATTTATATGATAACTTGTAAAAAGAAATATGTTGGACAAACCCGTTGGCAAATATATAAACACATGAAGAAAGATAGATTTTATATAAATAGCTTTATCGCTTTATCGATCCATTTTTTAATATCATGTCCCCACACACTTTAATGACGTATTCCACAATTAACAAGATTTATCATTTAACGCAATTGATATTGTTAATTCGGATATAGAACGTCTGTTAACCACCACCACCACCCCCCCCCCAAAAAAAAAAAAAAAAAAAAAAATGGCATTCACTGTCTGGATACTATCTATCCAATTGGTTTAAATTCTAAGATTATATATGAACATGATTGATAAATTTATTGTATTTGGTCACTTCTTTTGTTATTGATGTGTGTTAGAAACACATTTTCAATAAATGGCTTAGTTGGGCTGTACCCGCGTTAAAGTATTTTGCCTGGAATGTTTTGGGGTATGTCCACTTCTCAACGGCAACCTATACAACGCAGCTGATTCTTTTTTCTTTTTCATAAAATTGTATTGTCATATTTACATGATTAAAGATACAAAAATGTATTCACAATAATATGTACTTTATATATATAAAACCACCGCATTTCCCTGCTGATATATATATATATATATATATATATATATATATATATATATATATATATATATATATATATATATATATATATATATATAAAGAGACTTGCCAAACCCATAACAATGGAACTGAAATTTTACATTTTTATTTAATTTTTTTAGAAAACTGTCAAAAATATTAATACAAATTATTGTGGAATTGAAAAATATGCAATCCTCTCTATGGTCTTTATTTTGAACTATTTATTTATCAAAATAATTAAAAGTAATCAGGTTATATTATTCCTAATTTTAAAATCTAGTATTTAAACTTTTGTACAATAAGGGGCATAATTCAACATTAATTCTGAATGGAACGTCTGTTGAAGGAAACATTGGATTCACTGTTTGGATACTGTCTGACATATTTGAAAAGTTCTTATTATAAGATTTATTTATAATCTTAAATTGATAATATCATAATATCAATTATACATATTTAAAGGGAAACAAAACTGTTTGTCTCTATTTCTTTATACATGTTCTACCAATAAATAAGAAGAAGTTGTATCTACCTACAAAGCTTCCGTTGCATGGTAGAGTTTAACTTTCAATATGAACGAAACACCTCAGCTAACTAGATGCAGTGCTGCGCATGCTCAGCAGTTGGCATTCAGGGAAGAAACCAGAAGGAATCCGGTTGTTTTACACCCTGGGAGTTGAGCTATTATACATATGTAGGCTACCCTATTTAATTCACGGGGGGTTGGGGGGACTGGTACAGTATTAATTTATTACTTTATATCTTTTTGTATAAGTATGAGAAAGACAGACCAAAGAAGGAAGTACTCTTCTACTTAAAGAATAAAAACAGCCCAAAAGCAACTCTAATAACGAGGACACTCTAGAGTCTTGTAAATATCACATTATTTGGGGGTGGGGTGGGGGTGGAGATGTGTGCTTATAACTCTAGGTATATTGAGCACTTTTTCGACAAACACATTTATTTAAAATTAGTGAAAAAATGAGAGTGATTATAATCGATGATCATTTTTAAGTTTAATGTGTTCAAATATATGACAACAACCAATAATATATCACTGTAATCTTAGCGTCGCACTCCCGTCATGCAGCGGAAATACATATTTAGCCTCGTCCTCGACAGGCTTCGTGCAGGGAAGACAACTCTTGCATTACATTATCAGTCTTGTCACATATCCCTAGTTCTCCATCATAGCTACGTCGCCCTAATCAAATTATTGAGGTTTCATGGAATTATTTTATATCAATATGATTTGATTCATGTGACGAGAGCTAAACTCTATGGAGGCAAGAAAGTATTGCTTGGTCCTAGAAATGTCTCATCTCCATGGGTATACCACGTGCGATATAGTAATGATATTAAATCAAAGAGAAAACAAAGAAATAATAAAAACGCTTAAAGCTTCACCACTTTTATTAAATTGCAGCAGCCGATAGCAGTAAAAATGAGGGAGTAGCAGAATGAATTGGCTGTGCCTCATAATGATAAATCTTAAATATGAACAGATTTCATGAACGCAAATAGAAAATATATGCCAATAGAAATCTTTGATCAAAACCTTAGCTCAAATCTTCTTTGTCTGTGATGTCAAATGGATGTGGAATTGGGGCGCAGAATGAATTGAATTTGATCTGCAATGATACGTTTTAATCTTCAAACAAAAATCCATTAAAAATAATCAATGAAAAACTATAACCAAAATCTTTAAATATATCACATCGCCGTTGCCGACATCGTCAGAAATGCGGCCGCTGTCTCGCTTTTCCATAAACTTGAACTAGCCAACGAAATAATTTAGAGAAAACTCTCAAAAACTTATTCACTTGTCATGCGGACAGACATACAGAGTGACAAATACATACATACATACATACATACATACATACATACATACACACATACATACATACATACATACATACATACATACATACATACATACATACATACATACATACATACAAGCATACACACATACACACATGTATGCATGCAGACATACCTATCAATTTGGAGTTATATCTTGCAGCATAACATTGATGTCATTCACGTAAGTATATATGGTTTATAGATATTGCACTAAATGGAACAATACACTATTTCACATGTCAAGTATTGCAGAGTTAGTAGTTTCTTGTATCACAATAAATGACAGGATTTCAAATTATTTTGCCCCAGTATACCCGTTTACTATAAACTCAACAGATCCACGCATAAAGTTCACGATATTCCACCGCATACCTCCGGAATCGAATCGTACCCACGCCCTCTATTGTTACCTGTGCCTTGGCATTCCGTATTAAACCGTATCTGAAAATAAGTAATTCTCAACAGAGTTAGAAGTCACTATTCGCTGTAACTCGATTGTAAAAGTTGCAAGGTGGGTAACTTATGTATGACAATCCATCGAAACATTATTGTGAGTTATGACCCTTAGTAATTTTTGAGAAGAAAAAAAAAATATGACTCCGAATTGCGCTGCGTCTACCAGAACTTTTGGACTTGTCCACAATACAGTAACAACGGTAACCACTCATTTTTATTTACAAAATCGAACAAGATTTATGAAAAGAGTTTTTGTGGGAATCCTTGTCTTTATTTTCTTGAAAAATATAGATTTGACACACTAGTGTATGTAGTACAAGAAACGACACTTTTTTTAAGTGTACCAAAACAGAATATAAAAGCACGAAGAGCTAGAGCACAAATTAGACAAGAGCATATCATCCTATCAGTCCACTTAGTGAAAATCGTATAAATTTTGCCCCCCCCCCGCCCCCCCTGCCCCCCCCCCCCCAAAAAAAACCAAACAAAAATACAATGAGTTTTGTCAGGAAGCTGTCCACTTTACCGACGGCTTCCTGATGCTGCTTGTCACATTGTCAGAATTTACATCGGGCTCTGCCCAACCAAAACAAGGTATTGACTGTGTATCTAAAAATATGCATACCAATAACCACTTATTGAAAATAGTATAAATTATGTACACAAAAAAGAATAAAAGGAAAATATATTATTTATTTGAAAAGGCGGAGAAAAGTAAATATATGGCCATGATGATATTTGAAACAATTCATTAATATTTTGTTTGTAGATTATATGTAATATTAAACAAACAATTAACAAATTTAAGAAATTATAGATAAATCAATTTATGTACAAAACCATGTCACAAAAAAGCAACACATTTGTTCCAAAAACTCGTACGGTGAAATTTATGAAACTGGTTTTAAAATTAAGTATAAAATGGACACTATGTGAAGTACTTGCGGCCACATTATTATTTCACAATATTCTCCATTTTAGTTAGTATAAACGTAATTTATTGCTATAATAAACATGAAAATAAGGTTGGAACCATGAGTGGAATACATACATGTGCGTATTACAAAGAACATTAGAGTATTATTTCACTAAACAATGTACATACATATCATGAAAATCGAGAAATGGCACAGTTTCTTTCATATCACTTTGGAAAAATTTGAATACTGTACAATTTAGCATCGGTTACACATTTTAGGTGTGTGTGTGTGTGTGTGTGTGTGTGTGTGTGTGTGTGTGTGTGTGCGGGGGGTCTATAGTGCATATCCCTGATGGAGAAGGTCATGGAAACGAGCCTACACGTCGATGGTGTGTGTGTGTGTTCGCATATTTTTAGGCCTGTTATAAAACTTTAGTTCTAAGTAACAGAACAACAACCTCTTGGTTCTATTAGACCTGCATGACCGTATGTAACTAAACAATATTAAGACAAGTGCTGGATTTTGTTGGAAGAAAGTGAAATCACCGTTTCATCGTTTGTTCTCTTGTACAGTGTGCATATTTTAAAATGTTTTGATTCTTGGTAGATGACGTATAACTTACAAAAAATGTTTTCTTTGAAAAGACATTTCTCTCTCTCTCTCTCTCTCTCTCTCTCTCTCTCTCTCTCTCTCTCTCTCTCTCTCTCTCTCTCTAGAGAAACTTACGCAGATCCCTCTGGATTAGTCTTATCATGATGATGTTTAAATCCCATGTACCCACCGACGTCCTTGGATGACCGTATGTATTTAGGCCCGCGTGCCTTAGTCTGAAAACAATCAACCACATATAAGTTGTGCTACTCGAGCCATGACTAATCGTAAACGAAAAATAAAACTATATATATATACATATATATATATATATATATATATATATATATATATATATATATATATATATATGTATATGTATATATGTCTGTATTTATATATGTATATATATATATATATATATATATATATATATATATATATATATATATATATATATATATATATATATATATATATATATATATATATATATATGGTTTAACGGCACATCAGCACAATTCTGGCTATATAGTGTAAGTTTAGATGTGTCCCAAAAGCATACAAAACAAAGATAAAGGAAATGAAAGGATAATATCCTTAAAATACAACGTCAAAGTTTTGATATAAATCACACTCTTTTAAAAAGTCAAAAACCATCTCAACTGGAACATCATTACCTGACCCATTCCAGGGCAGAAAGATTGCCCCCCTTTTGTTGCCTCTTTACGGCATGGAGACGGGCGCATCGGTGCCTATTTTACGTCCCCGAGACCAAAGAGGGAAAATGAAAATCTCTTAGGAAATATTATAGCACAAAATCTACCAAAAGCGTGAGGAAACTCAAAATTTAAAATTCACTATGAATTAGAAGTGGTGCGAGGATATTTTTAAAATGTGACTTTAAATTTAAATGCTCAGAATTTATGTGGCATGACGTATGAAATTGAAAGAACTTATGTCCAGTACGTTGCTAGTTAAAACTACAGGTATGCAGCAATACAGCATTATCCCACGCTTTTCTCAGTTACCTCTATCCACCTTCCGCTTGCATATTGACAATAAATGCCCATCACCACCTCTGCCTCTGAAGATAGATCGAAATTATACAACCGTTATGCACATCTGTGGACCACCCCAATCATATCCCAAAGTTTGAAGTCCTTCTGTTTCTCTTCAACGTTTTAGAGGAGTTGCGTAACATTACACACGCACGCACCAGTTGGATCATCTCTTAGCTTTTCTATTCAACTCCACCTCAGAAATACTTCGATAGAGTGATACAGCGTGAGCGGGAAATAGCCGCCTAATGTCGGAAAACTCAGTCACTTGATTAAGTCCGCAAGGCAAAATAGAACTATGTCAAAAGAATAAGAAATAAAACTTTAAAAGATATAACTTGATCAAGGTAAAGAGCTTTACAACAACAACAACAACAACAACAACAACAACAACAAAAGTTAAAGATCTGTTTAAAATGGAAAACACTAAGTAACTTACTCAGACAAAAAAGCATCTGTATTGGAAAGGTTTAACAGAACTCTGAGACTAGAATGTGGAAGTATATCACTCACAATGAAGCCAGAAAATGTGCTGACGTTTTGCCAAAGGTAATTTAAAAATACCGTAACACAGAATGTACGTCAATAGATATGACTTCTGTTGATGAGAACAAGGAAAAAAAAACACACATTGAAAGTATGGATCAACCTCATTGATTATTTAACAACTGATACATTTGGAACTTTTGAATTTAAAATTGATGAAAGATTCTGAATTTTAAAACATAAGGCAATATTTGAAAAAAGTGTACCTTCCTAACATTACCGAGGAAATATTTCAAAATCAGGCAAGTAATTTTAGATGATCCGGTTGTTTACAAATTGGAAGACTTAAATAGAGAGGATACCGAAAATATGTTTTACAACGAAGAGCTATCTCTATATGATCAACAAGATGTCATATACAAAGTTGAAAAGATTTTTAAGACAAAAGGAAATGAAATGCAAAAACCATGTACTTGGCAAATGGAAAGGATATGATGAATCTTTTAACAGTTTGGAACCAGGAGAAAATAATACATTCAAATAAATGATGTGCCAGAGACACACATCTCAACTGAAGACGATGGAGGAAGCACAATAAACAGATAGTAGTATTAAGGAGCATGAAAATAGCATGTTCAGCAAAGAAAGAAACAATTTGTCCAGCACTATTAAATAACCAAATTATCACGCCAGTAATAAAACCAGGAAATGCTTTTGCTACTTTATTTTAGTTGACTCATACAAATAATTGTCTACGTTTTTCAAGTATTTTTTTTAATAATGTATAAAAACCATTCACCTGGAGTAGGTATAGGTGAAGTAGGTAGAGTAGGTATAGGCGTAGATGTAGGCAAAACGAAATTGCTGTAGGTAGAGCAATTGTTGAAAAAGTCATTGTTATAGGTAGGGCAATTGTTGAAAAAGTCATTACTATAGGTAGGGCAATTGTTGAAAAAGTCATTGCTATTGCTGTAGCTATAGAAGCAAACACCCTTTTTTAAACAGTTGTTTCAGCCTTTCACCTCATAGTAATATTTCCCTCACTTGTGAATAGATATTTTCAATATTTTTGCAAACAATGTTCTCCAGCTGTGTTCGATATTCAACTACACGCGATCTCTTAATTTCAGTACTTTCAAACTGTTTTTATTTGCTGTTGGTTTTAACGACACTGTTAACAAATTATTGTCTATATCATGCCAAGAAAATGAGAGCCAAGTGCCTTTCCAAAGGACACACAGAAGCAACCGACATAGGCTGGTCTAGGTGGGTATCGAACCTAGGATTACGAGTCCGACGTTCTACCAACTGAGCTAATGCGGCTCCCTTTCAATTGTTCTTATAATACAGACTTTTTGTTTGGGTCTTTTTCTTTGCCGAAACCCACTTGTAACTCTTCTATCTATTTGTTTTACATATGTTTCAACATCTTTAGAATGTACATAGGCCCTTAATTCCCTTTCCTGTTTTATAGTTAATAACTTTTTCACTGCATATGGAAGTTTTCAGTTTTGAATTCGTCTGTGGTAATCGTCAATTACAGTCTCTGTTTTTATTATTTGTTTATTAAACGTTTGTGTCTATTATTTCTATTTCTATTTCCTCAGGTACTTATATTTGTTGGCTTTGTTCAACAGTAATCCGATATACTTTTTTTCAGAACCAATTAAATGATGTCCTGTTTATTCTGTTATTTGTAATGTAATAAACATATCACCTTCATATGCAGAGTTAACAAAAACCTTTGAGTCAATACTTTTGAATAAACGTCTGGCTGCTGGTTTAGCTTTTTCCACCTTATATTTCGTATGCTTATCTACAGATTCATCTTTTATTGTTTTTGTTTCTTCAGATAACATTTCTCGTGGATTATTTGACTTTGATATTCTAACCCTGTTTCTATCTACGTCGTAAAAATAAAAATGTGCTGTCTTCAATTTTTAAATCATTTATCATTAACTGATATTGGACTTCATATTTTAAAAAAAACGCATTATGCCTTTTTTTATACCTACTGATAATTTCTGCATAAGGATGTTTTTGAGGAGTCACAAAAGTTTGTCATTAACTTTTGCTTCGACATGTCAATACACAATATCATCACCTTTTTTTAACAGAAACTTCAATATTTTTCTTTTCAAAATCTTCACCATCTTCAACCATTTAAATAGCAAATACATGGATAACTCAGAGTTAGAAAAGGAATTCGGATTCACCTCAAGTAACGCTTCACGATCTATCGAAGAAAAGAGTAACCATATTTCAAGAGAAGTTGAAGAGTACAAACAGCAACTGAAAAGTTGCTGCAAATGGAACATGCAAAGATGTAATTGTTTAAAAACGTTTGACTGAAAGTGGTTGGAAAAAAAGAAACCAATCATTGAGACGTATGAAATCTTTGTTAATGCCAGACCTGCTAAAATTTCCAAACAATTTTCAGATGTAGTAATTTACACTTTAACACAATAATCAGCAAAATTATTCCAATCGGCAACTTAGGCAGTTTGCAAATTGAACTAAAAAGATGACTACATGACATGGAACGGAATTAGTTATTTCGCTGGATTTGTGGCATTTAAATTAGGTGTATCTCTATCTGCATTGAGTGCTAGTTTGATAACTTTCAAAGCATATAGATTTTAAAAGGTGAGCTGAAAATAAAGAATCTGAAAATGTTTGGATAAAATACCTAATAAATTAATTGTGTTCCGGTTGCTTTGTATTTGATGCCTTTTACTTCGCTTGTATTATGCGGTAAAGTCCAGAAATGATGAAGTTGGACATCTTGAAGATTCATTTTGTTCTTATGATTTTTTAAATCTTATCTTGAAGGATTTTTATTATTTTAGACCTGTTTTCGCTTACTATCATGTATATTATGTTTGACCAGTGAAAACGTTTCCTTTTGTTGTTCAGATGCAGACAATGTAAAGATAAACACGGTATGACATGATCAATTTGAGAGTCATCATTGCTAACACCTTTCAAGTTCTTAAAGTTTAGCCTTCACAGGTGGATTTGTCTGCTTTTTGTTGGTTGATTTTAAGCACATTATTGGCTAAATCATGCCGAAAAATGGGAGTTACGGACCTGTCTCGAGGACACACAAAAAGGCAGCCGACCCGGGCTGGCCTTAGAGGGTATCGAACCTGAGGACGCTCTATCAACTGAGCTACATGTACAGCGGCTCGCCAGCTACATTGAAATTATATTGTTGGTACATGAATTTATTTAATATCGTGCCTGATTTCATGATTTTTCCTAATCTTTGTAAAATTGTACTTTTTGTCATGTTAACTAAAGTGAGGTTTTCATCATTGTGGTACCTTTGTCTAAAATACTTATTATAGTACTATGTATCCTTCTTTCCATATTTTGTCGCATTCTTTATTGTCGCTATTACATCTTTTGCTGTACGTCCTTTTACAAGTTTTGCAACAACAGTGGTTGTTGAACTCGGCTATGTCTTTAACTTCGCCACGTTTTAAACACGTTTTAAAATCCATATTGTTTATTTCAGTACATACATTTCAAATGGGTTTTCACAACTCCAAATAACATAGTAAGTTATCTTACAACTAACCTTTCTAACATCTTGACATTGTTTCCTTTTACCTGACACATTTGTCAGCACATAACATTTATGGGCAAAACAAAACACATTATCAACACAAATTACCATGCAACATTAAGTTCTGCTCTTATTGTTGCATACAGCGTTCTTTTAAAAAAGCTACTGAGGTCTAGAATTTGTCCACCTTCAACGATGGATACTGATGAAGTATTCAAGTTAATCACTCCAGTTTGTTTTAGCGAGTTCATAATGACTAACCTTATAGCAAATGAACTTTTACCTGACAATATTGTTACTCAATAAATAGAGTCGTCTAGAAAATGAGTGAAAATCCATCTGAGAATAGCAGCACAAGAACGTTTAAGAAATTTAAGGAGATCAAAACATACTTGATCAAATAGATCGAACACTACCAAGGTTTGAGAAATAAATGCAAGGTTATAAACAATTTTAGTAAGTGTTTTAGCATCTGGAATGTGTTTATCAGGAATAACTTAAATGCATAAGATGTTCCACTAACATTTTATAGCATTTAGCATAGGAGTAATATGAATTGTTGTGAAAGTATTGAATGATAAGATAGATCCAACAAAAGGTTTAAAACATGATGAAACAGTTACATCTGCCATCCTCAAGTTGAACAGTATCGATGATATAGTAAGCAAAGTGATAAGTAATAACGAATCACCTATGATGCAACTTGTGGTATATACCCAACAACGAAATAAACAATGAAGAGTTTATTTTAATCATCAACGCGTACAACAGAGAGAAAGAGGTAAAAACTAAATCTCGTTTTTAAGACACCTTTTTCGCTAGATTAAATCAACGGTGTAAAGCAAGAGATCTATATATTACAATCAATTGTCTCCCTGAAAAAGAATTATAATTTGCCAGTCCAACTGATAACAGAAATGGAAACTTATCCTTAATTGCAGAGAATATATTTTCTTGTTGGTTAGTATGATATTTCCTATAAACTCAAGAGCAATATCTTTCGCTACATCAGTGAAATCTATGTGTGAAAAATAAAAGAGAGATGTAACCGCAAATGGTGATAATGAAGAAAGCATTGATGTAGAATGTTTGAAACACGACTCAAAAGTTCCACTAAGTCAGAGTAACAATTACACAGTGTTCATAACCAGATTCAATCACCATATAACTTTACGAGCATCTACTAAATCTGTTGGAGAGTTTTATATAATGAAAACATATATATTTTCCTCGACCAAATCAAAAACGCAAAGAATTACACCAATGGTTATTATTATTGACTACTAGAGTCTACATTATTCACAGAGACTTTGTTTCATACAACGTTAATGATCATTACAATTATTGCAGATGGGTGCAATGAACAGATTGAATATCAGCATCAGAGATGAAGATGGAAAAGTGATAGACTTCCACTATACACGTGTACGTATGTTTTTTTCATTGTTATGTATATTGAATCTATAATGTGTGTTTGAATCGATTTTCACGAAGGTGTGTTGCATTTTAAGTTCTGGTCACTTGTCAACAGAATGTTGACAAGAATTTGAGTACAAGGCCAGTCATTGTTTACAGTTAGACGTTTTTTTTATTGGATTGCTTCAAATCCTGTTGATGTAGATCAATTGAAATGTGTATATAATAGAGACTTGATACGCTTTAACTTCATTACGATTTTAAGATCAGTCTGGGAATCATTTTGTGATCAGATTTTACATTGTGCCATTGAACTCAGATATCATTCGAAAGGAATTATTTATTAAAACATTCATTGGAATTACTAAGTGCTCAATGACTTTTGGATTAATATATTACTTTGGACGTTTGTGAACTTATTCAAAGACATTCTGGATTGTATCCACGTGGTATATAAGGACATTCAAGACTTTTGGAATTCATTCGGAAAATTCTATATTTTTGGACTTGTGATTGGATATTTAGGATTATTTGGAAATTAATTCACAGACTGTGTCTTTTTGAATTTCCATTTTGTATTATAAAATAAATTGCTTGTTGATATTACATACATTGTTCGTTTCACTTTCTATCTGTTACTTATTTTTAAGACCTAGGATCGTAACACCATCTAAGGTAAATATCATATATTCTGTATGGAGAAATATTGCTAGGAGGTCCAAGGGAGTTATTACCTTGAAACATTTTTACAGAAACATAAATAAAATGCTGCATTAGGTAAAACTGACTTAAACCTCAGCCTTAACAGCATTATCAATTTAGCAGATCCTGTAGAAAAATCTGATGCGTCAAATGACAATTTGGTACAAAAATTAGCAAATAATCAAATACGTAAGACTCTGAAGGATAACAGTTTGATAGATATCACAACGTGGAAAGAATAAGCTGACAAGAGGTTAACTTCTGTTGAACGGAGTATTACTGGCAGAGCTAACAAAATCTCCGAGTTACAAAAGCCAATTGATGATAACAGATACAAATGAGTGCAGATGCGTAGGAATTGACCAAAAAGAGATTCAATACTTTATTCACTGCTATACGAGACTTGAAAGCAATAAGAGACAAATCAGACGATTTACATAACATCCGACAATATTTGCAACCAATCTAAGAAAACATAAACGCAGAGGAATGCATAAACACATAAATAGATCCATTGGGCCACTTTCATGGTAACAATAAAACAAAATCTCTGGAAAACTATGGTACTTTGCAATTTATACTTGAAAAAACCCCAGAAAGACTTGAATAATCAAATTCAACAGAATAATAAAAAAAATTAAAAAGATAATACATGATTTTGCCATGCAAATCACTGACCTGATCAGCAAGAAAACAGCTAATAGAATACATTGTCAGAGTTGCAGAAAAAAAGAACGATGTGACAGCGATAAACAGAAAGATAGAGGATGTATCAGAACAAAATGGATGTGAATATATATAAGAACAGCTTGCGACTTAGCTATTACAGTTTTGAGTGATAAAATCAAAACGATAAAAGACCCTGAGTTTTACAACAAGTTACGGGTACCCCGGGTGGCCGAGTGGCTAACGTGGGTATGTGAGAAAGCTTGCCAGTAGCTTCCCGTGGGTCGGTGATTCTTCCCGGGGTTTTCTCGGGTTCTTCTTCCACCAAATATACTGGCCGCCATGTATAGCTTATCATGTGCTGAAAAATGGCGTTAAACCCACAAGAACCAACCAACCAACAACAAGTTACAAAGGTGTATGTTGATGTACAATTCGTTCAAAATGTCGATATGGTGCAAGCTGGAAATGGCGAAATAGACAAAAAATAGAATAAATGAAAAAATATTTAACTGATTTGAAACAAACAGTTACAATAGGTGTAGATACATTTAGGACTCAAGTGAATAGAAAGATTCTCGCATTAAATGAGAGAATATATACAGTTAAGAATGTATACAGTTAAAACCGAAATAAACGAAAACACGTATGCAATGCTAATTTGAACATGGAAATGGGTGCAAATAATATTGAGATGTCTTATACATTTAGAACAATTAAAGAAGAAATCGATAATAAGAAAAACACTTTGATGAAAGAACGAGCCTAATGCTTGGACGTATACTGCTTTAGGATTTACGAATTGTACTATGATATGACTCTAAAAATCGGTATGGTATTAAAATAATTGCATATCATAAAGGGGATATATATATATATATATATATATATATATATATATATATATATATATATATATATATAAAGTGAAACTACACCACATTAGATAAGAGTTATGGATTTAATTATACCCCATCACTTGTTGCTGATTACAAGTTACAAGCAATAAATGCTTTTGATCAATATGTCATTCAAATATAAATACAGCAAATGGCTACATCAGGAGTTATGATTGAAGGAGTAATAGCAAACGGTCTAGCACTTTCAGTAAGCAACTATCTGTTCGAATTATTTGATGCTAACGAAGCTGATGAAGAAGGAATTAGACATGACAGTTACCAGAGAAAAACTTAAGAATTCAATGAAAACAGATAAAAGACAATTGACTACTTGAATGCAAAGATTGAGAGAACACGGTTAGCGGATTTAGTACTTAAACAACCTGGATAATACTTTCTCTTCACCGCATCTACTTATGGTGCTACTGGCACAAATAATTTAAAATATCTTGCAAAACTTGAAGAAAAATAAATAAATAAATAAATAAATAAAGTAATAGATTTTTTACCTGCCTTCTGATAGGAGGTAAGATACAAATACATTTCAATTGCACTTGTGATGGGTACTTTTATGTGTATGTTGTTTACAAGTTTTTGTAGCATATAAATGACAAAGATGTCTATGTTTTGTAAAAAATAACTAACGGGACAATATACATCCTGGAGTTAAATACATAAATCAAATACATCATTCTATTACATATACACCTAGCAGCATTAAACCAGAATAAATTTTACAAATAGCATTATCAAAGCCAAGTATAGATATACTGATTGTACCTGGGAGTTTGTTCTTGTCGTTTGACATTAAGGTGAAAGAGGATGCTAACAATGTAGTGTTAAGCAAATCAGTTCTCTTTAAGGCATGCATAACTGTATTTGAAAGAAGAACATAACATGATCATTTGTGGAGTAAACTAATTGTGGAAAAAGATTGTTTGCACTAAATCTGATAAAGACTGAATACAACGATTTGTTTTTTTCGATTACATACTTATGATCTGTCCAGTTTTTCAATGCAACAAGACTTACAATAGAAAGTAGTTATTCAAAGATGAAAAGGTGATCATGACAACTCTTTGGGATAAATCAGAGAAGAGGTTAGACATACTGGTTGATATGTACCAAGGAGACAATACTTTCTTTCTAATTGGTGATTGTGGAAAACTTGATGAGGCAAAAGAAAAAGCAACTAACGCAAATAGATTAACTTTTAGTGCCAGACATATTGAAATATTAGCATGCGTGACTTTGGAAAATGGACCTCTTTCATCAAAGGTTTTAGAGAGAACGCATGTTCTTGGTAGTTTTCTATAGCAAGGTTAAATAAGCGATGAAGAAATGAAAGGAGAGATTGGAGATAACTTTAACTTAAACAACAGGAACAAATTTTTAAATGAGACTGGACGTTCCTTTTTAATACATGGTACAAAACGTGACAGTAAGTTAATGTGTTTGTGTTATCCAGTAAATAACTTTTATCATTGTAAGAACTCAGTGATACTTTGTTCATTTTGTTCATTTTGATAGTGTACATGTCATAGTTGTACGAACTTAGAAAGTCATTTTTATGGTTATTGTCAACGTGATTAAATAAACAATCTTTGTAGGTCTCAAATTGTAAATTAGTTTTGATCACTCATTTTTGTTTTCCTTTGTAAACTTTCTTTTCATCGTTATCAGTCCTGAATGATTACATTTTCACACTCAACCGACAAAACACTTTTCTGGTGTGCCACTTAGTTTATCCTTGAATAATCCAACAACTTTTTTGTTTGCTCCATAGATTTTGTCCGAGTTACATTACATATCTCTGCAAAAGTGTTCTTTTTCAACAGATATACATAGAGAATCTGTATCTGTCCATCAAATATTTAATGTTTTGCCGTGAATGTAATGTCGTAATAGAAATATTACATCAACAATATGGATAGTTCGAGTATTGAAAATCCACCACAAACATATTTGTTGAGTTTAATCTTTTTGTTTTTCATGCTGGCTTGCCCCAAGTCATCGTCAGTAATTGATTTCCTGGTTAATGATAAATATTTTTACACTTGACATAATTTCTGTTAATCTGTACATATTTTCACATTGCTCCTATTTCTAAGGTTTTCCATCTGTTATTCATGAGTTTAGAAAGTATTTCTCAAATTCAATTGTTGCTTTTTGTCTCGAAATTGTATTCAGTTTTGAATGGTTAAATTTGTAAACCTATTTGTAAATATTTTGATTTTTTTACAAATTATTTTACAAAGTTGATTTTGTTCATTTATCTTTTATACTTTTTCAATGTTTTAATATTTATAATTTTATGCTATTTTAACAAGAAAATAATTTTCTTGATAAAGCCAGGCCTGGCTACCGAGGTGCCTAGCTTAATATTTTAAATTCTCGTCGGACCGCAGTCAACTGTGCGAACTGCTTCAGATGCGGGTTCACCGTTTCCCCGTAACCTTTTCAACAAGCTGTGATCGTTGAGGCCATGTCCACATCGCCCTAACTGTTTGCAAATTTTCGCACGAATCCTAGACTAGTGGCCAACCCATCAGTCCGCCAGTCTTCCCCACAGCTGTTATATATATATATATATATATATATATATATATATATATATATATATATATATATATATATATATATATATATATATATATATATACACACATTGCTGATTTATATATGTAATTCCTGTACATCACACTCGTGTTTGTGGAGTGTGAAAATATATTTTTTTGTACAAACGTTTTAAAACTTTAACGAAGGGAAGTACCAAATGTAGAGTTGTTTCCCTTTTAACATGTGTCTATTTTTAACAAAATCCGAACTCCGTGTGTTTAGGAAATTGTACAAGTGTTTCAGAAATCTGAACCCCATGTGTTTACGAAATTTTACAAAGCGTATCAGAAATCTGATTGCGAAGCACATACAAAGTCGGGTCTCAGAGTGTTTAAGAAGGTGGATTTCTTAAACACCCTACTATTGGATTATTTTAATAAATTTTTACAAGTGTTTCAGAATCGACCATATATATTTACTTCAGCAAAAGAAGTCTTAGATTGAGATCTTACCTGACACAATTATGTGAATGTTAAGGCCAAGAATAAGTTATCTCAATCAAGTTTCTGTAATGAACGCTATGATGGTGTGCGACACGCATATGACGTCATTTGGTAAACAACGTTATTATATACTCATTTTTTTCTCCATTAACTTTGCATTGTCAGAATCGTGCAGTATTTCTCCATACTGCACGGCTTCATACTGCACGACACGTGTGTCTAAAAATAGTATCGCGTGTTAGGAACTACTTTTTATTGTAAACAAACAAGGTACGCAAATGTAGCAGACACCGGAGCTTTTGCTTTATTAGATTTGTCTGTGGATGAACTAAGCAAGCTGTTTGAGAGTACAGATGATAAAGCTGACGATGTGGGTGAATTCATTGAGTCACAAAAGAAACTTTCAACCAAGCAAGTGACTGAACGTGATATTCACAATGCCCAGCGGTGGCTTTATGACAACAAACGTGAGACATGCAGTATTGAAAATATCATTCTGATAATTTAACACTTATTTAACATATGGTTCAGACTATGAATCGTGTTCTCTAGAGTCTATAAAAAAAATAGCATAAAAAGGCATCTTAAGACCAAATGATATTCCGTTTCTCTCAGAGACCGCCAATTTTACAAGTCCAAGCACTAAATTCGAAAAAAAATAGAACTAAAGAAGGCGGATTTTGGTATAAAAGCAAGTGCCTCGGAGCCAAGAAGCCACGATAACGAAGAAGCCTTATTTTCCGCTGACGAAATGGGCCCTCACACCCCAGCCGCTTTGCAGTTTTGCTTGTTTTAATTTTTTGAGAAAATGTTTGGATTTATAGTAAAAGTCATATAGGTCATGTAGCTGGGGTCCATCCAACAAAGATCATGCAAGTGACAGTACATATAACTATGTCATCTATAGCTGGTAATAAGAATGACAATAAATGTACATAATTTTCTGCATCTTGAATTTCTTCAAAATGTACTTTCTGATCCACGGCGCGAAATTGCACTGCAATCTAGACTACATTTCCAACAGAAATCACATTTCAAATGAGAATTTACTGCACTCCAAAACGAAATGAATTTGATATTCCCTAACAAAAATATTTAATCCTGCATCTTCTTGAGAATTTCAACTAAAAGAATTTCATATATTGTCCACCTTATGATTCCAAACTATCAATGGCAGAACAGTACCGCATGTGTAGCTTGCTGTTGAGGCCAGTCCCTCTAGCTACATGTACATCGTACGTAATCGACCCAGCTAATAACGCAAGTCAACCACAACTAAAAAAGCAGAATTTAGTTAAAGCGACAGATAAACAAAATTCCGCCATTTCAGATCAACTGGGAAAGTTGTTCCAAGGCGCAGTCATTCACAATATGAGTCAAAATTTCAATTTTTAAGGAGAACAAAATGAGATTTCTTTTTGAAACGAATGACTGAGCGCGCGGTACTCTACCAAGTTCAAAGGTCACTGGGCGGTGCCATGTGCCCATGAATACTGTTACTGTGTATTTGTTTAACTATGGTTGTGTATTTACTTTGCAATATAGCAGAAATTCGGTTACTTTGTTTCTTGTAGTGTGTTCTTTTTATTATTCAGCCTTAGGTAGAAAAGCAAAATGAGTATATAATAAAAAGGTTACTACATTTGCATATGAAAATATGAACTCCTTTTTTCTGAGCTATACTGCACTCCTGACGTCGTGCAGTATAGCTAAAAAAAGTGGTTCAAATTTTCCCATACAAATGCAGTAACCTATAAATATATGTATATACAATGGTGGTCACAGTTGTATTTCTGATATGCTGTTCCAATTATAGGTGGAAAGGCACGAGAGTGCTCCGATTGACGCACGCATTTCCGGACGGTAGTGATCACATTAGCGCCCTATTGGAATTACAAATAATAGCAAATGACTCACAGCTGCTGGCCGATTGGTGGTTTTGGGGATTGAGGTCAGCCACAAGGGAGAAAATATATACCGCGCATGAATTATACTCTGATATCAGTAGACATAACTTTGATATGTGCAATAGCACAGAACAGACTCTGAATTAAGGACACAACTAACTGAGAAAAGGTTACAACCAGATGTTCAGGTACTTCGCTCAATCGAAACAAATGCATCTGCACTAAAATCGGTCCAAATTTGTCGCTCAAATGGTGCTTTTCTTAAAAATGGGTTATCGTTTCGCTCATATGTCTGCGCAGGTTGGTTTAAAAAAAATTTTTTTTTCATTTCAGCTTGGATTATCTTCTTTTTTATTTTAACGCATGTGTTCTTATATGTCAAATAAAAGCATCACGTTTATGTATATACAGTAATATGCAAGCGGACACAATCATTAGTATCATTGTCGTCGTCATCATCATCAGCATCATCATTCATGATAGTAGTAGTAGTAGCAGTAGTAGTAGTTGCTGTTGTTGTTGTAGCTAAATGGAAGCAGTAGGTGGACGATTAGGTTACTGTTTGATGTTTTAGAGCACATCTACATTTTGAATGTAACCGATTTGGGATGATCAGATGGTGGGAATCGAACGCAAACCATTTTGGTCAATCAACACCAATTCCACTACTACGACCACGATGACAACAACAAGCAACAAAAGAATATACAGCTTTTGCCACTACTACTACTATTACGACGACGACGACGATGACAATGAGGTCCTTCGTACGCCTATAGCGTGGAACATTCTTGTACTATATATTATTAGGTTTTATTCAGTAATCAAGATTTTACAGCTAGGACTTATATAGTTATTCATACATACATAAATACTTTTTCAGTCACCCTGAAGAAAACTCGGGTCACTCTATTACTTCAGGTTACTCTGGCGTTATAGGTATGGCACGCAACAACATGTGGACCCTGACACCTTGTTGAGGATATCCTGCACGGGTGAGCATTATAAAACTTTCTCCTTATCAGCACATGATCCTTTATACCTATTTATTGTCAAGACTATGTAGTAAGACCTTTGCTCTCAAAGTTGTTTGTATCTACGGTCCACTGCGGTTAACTCCAGTTATCACGAGAATCAGTGCATACTATCGAAGTTTGTATCAAGTAAAACCTTAAACACGAGGACAAGAAAAGACGGTGACCTAGTTTTGATGGGAAAGAGAATAAAGTGCCTACATACATACATACATACATACATACATACATACATACATACATACATACATACATACATACATACATACATATATTTACAGTGCTGATAATTTATTTTGTACTTAATATCGCGTTACGTTCTACAATCTGGACAAATAACATACATATTTAGAAAACAAATACAGAGAACACCAAAAAAGACCACGTGGTGAGTGATATAGTGTGATCTATCTTAAAAAAGAAAAGTAAAGGTGAAAAATATGTCTTTCAAAATGGGAGATATCGAATTACAAGCTGACATGACATAAAGTAGGGTACTTTGGTCTGGTTCTCTCCCCTGCTTAGATCACGGAGCAAGAAGCGCATCATGAAAAATACAAAACTAGGCCAATTCATCTGACAATTATGTATCGTTGTGTCATTTTCAATAAGACTTGTGTAAGCTTTGAATTGTTTGTCAGTGTAAAAACATGTACGTTCTGTTGCATCCTAATGACAATAGATGTTCTCAGTTCGGAGGAGGAAATAGGAAAGTATTTCATAAACTCTTTTCAAGGAAATATTTCAGAAAGAAAACAAATTGTTTCATAGGTATCAAAATTAGACTTGAAATTTTGAAAACAATGTCAAATCGAGGTTTCCTCTCCTGCTAATATCTATAATTTTACCATTAGGGTCTGAGTCCTGTTTCCGGTAAGTGAAAACATTCGGCTTACCAGGACCTTATCCAAAGTCTTGCATTAACATTGTGAATTCATTTACTTCTGATTTATTATAAATATATGTCAGAAATTTGGAGAAATAAATGTGTTTAAGCTTTCAATGACAACATTTCCTCAATCCTCAACTCCCCACACCCCAAAAATTAAACAGAAACAAGCACCGTTTGTGGATTATATTAGTCTGAAATTAGAGAAGCTATAAGGATACATACGGAATAAATCTCCTCTTCGAATTACTTAATGCAATATGACTTTTATTAAAAATGTAAATATCAATTTATACTTTCCTAAAAGTTATGACAGGGACGTCGGTAACAAAATAGTTGCTATTGGAATGTCCTTGAATGGAGCTAAGTAATACAGAATTTGTACAGAAATGTGGGATTGATTTTTCAAAATGTTTAGTGCATGTAAACGAAATCTTATAAGCTTGCTAACTCAGATTGAACAAGATTTTTACACTACGGGGACTTAAACTTAGGCCTCTGAAGAGAAACACCCAAGTCCAAGAATAAACAAAAAAAAACAAATAAACGGACAAACAAATATTGCATACCACTGCATAAAGTCTCTAAAAAGTTTCAGCTAGCTATGTTTTCATATGATATTAATGTTGTAAAACTAAAGTATAAAGTCTTAATTAACACTCGGTCATAAACCTTTCTTGCTGGTAGTACTAGTAGTAATAGTAGTAGTAGCAGCAGTAGTAGTAATTGCAGGAGTAGTAGTGGTGGTGATAATAACAACAGCAGAATCAGTAGTAGCAGTGGTCTCCGCTGCAGCAGGAGTAGTTGTAGTACAAGCAGCAGCATGAGCAGAAGTAGTAGTGATGGTGGTAGCAGCAACTGCAACAGGAGTAGTAAGAGTGGTAGTAGTGGTAGTTGCAGCAGCCAATACCACCACCACCACCACCACCTCCACGACTGTCTTACCGCAATAAACCAAAAAACACTGTGTCACAAACCTGATTGTAAGATCATTGTCCTCCTCGCCCCAACCGAAGTATAAATTGGAATATCCGTGGACTTTTGTAAACTGGTCTGGGGTAAATCCAACCACTCCACCATATAGCTCTGGATAAGGTAAGCTGAAATTAAGGAATTAATAATGTAGATGTAAGCGGACGGCAAACCCTGCCGGCATGCAAATAGTAGCAGGAACATGAAAATTAGGTCACAGAGACATAATATTTGTATACTAGTAAGAAAGTTGAACCATTTTTAAGGATTTTACCTTTTTCCCCGAAACTTTTATTTGATACCTTTTAATTAATTTGTACATGAACGTAATTATTTACATTTTATCTTAGAAGAACATATGTTTCTAGTGCTGATATGCCTTTAAACCCCATACATACATACATACATACATACATACATACATACATACATACATACATACATACATACATACATACATACATACATACATACATACATACATACATACATACATACATACATACGTAAGTTTCGAAAATACTTTGGTATGCTTCAGAATACATGAATTTATTTACCTGGCTGTATGATACAAAAAAATAAGATCATTTAAGATATGGACTTTGCAGCATAAACCTTAAAGTTAATGGAGAGTGAAATGAATGTTACTGTGACCTACTTCTCCTAATATTGTAGCGCTTTTAAGGCAGTATACACATACTAAGTTTGATCACGCCACAGAAAAATGTAGGGAGATATGGGTTAATACGCAAAAACTTCCCATTTTCAACGCCGACAACATCAACAATTATTACGAGCCAGCACCTTCATGTACTTACATTAAGCTAACAGTGATATCCACTGTAACAGAAAAAATGGTATGATGGAATGTGAATCTTTGCAGTTACCGTTTTTCAGTGATGAAAATCTATCTTCCGCAATCTGACTACTAAATGTCACGCATAGCAGATGGGGCAGACGGTGATTGTTTATATTGACATATTATCCTTACTGATTTGCCCTTTAATTTCATTTCGCTCAAAGTTTGGCAGGTTGTGTTGCACTTACGAATAATATGTGTGAATTCTGCTATTTTCGTACTCATTTGGACACACGCCTATCCATGGACGATGTTTATGATGCACTGAGACAGGAGTAGTATAGGGCTTTACTTTGGCGACAGATAGGTCGATATGGCGACAATGCGAATTAACATTAGGCCATCATTTTGAAATGGGTCTATATGGTGACAAGGGGAATGTAATATTAGTCAATAGGTTTACTAATATGGCTCGATATGGCGACAATGGAAATTAGCATTAGTCCATAGGTTTAACATTATGGATCGATATGGCAACAATGGGAATTACCATTAGTCTATATTTTTAACAGGATGGGTCTGTAAGGCGAGAAGGGAAAACGTAAACTTAAAATGAACATGGCACTTTCCCTTGTCACTATACACAATTTTGTGTTTACAAAAATAAGTCTGTCTGGAGAAAAGGGGAAAATTAATGTTTAAAATGTCCATTGGTTTAATATGATGCATCTTTATGGCGACAAGGGGAAATGTGGTGTTAAAATTAACATGCAATTTCCCATTGTCGCTATAAATATGTGTGATTTTAAGTACAACAATGCCACAATGTCGACAAGGGGAAAGCTAACGTTAAAAACGTTTATAAGTTCAACATACACTTTTACTGGCCAGCACCCATACGTACTGACGAACACACAGATAGACTGATCATTACACACTCATCTACTAACCAAAACCCACACTTCCTAACCAATACACCGTTTGAATGATCAACACCCACACTAATTAACCAACACGCTGTGTGAGTGACTGACACCCACATTTACTAACCAATACGCCGTTTGAGTGACCAACAACCACACGTTTAAGTGACCAACATTTAGACTTACTAACGAACGAAAAGGTAGGAATCTGCACACACTATACACAGAAACACACGTACACACTATCACACAAAGGGTAGGTTGTGAAAGAAGGGTGATGAAATAGAAATGAAACCGTTACAAGCAAAGCTAAAATTCCTACTACTACCCCTATCCCCCTATAACTTCTCTATCATCCCCTTATAAACAAAACTAACATCCCCAACTACACTTATAAGCTCCATAACCATGGCAGTAAAGTGTAAGGAGTGAAAAGGGTAGGAATATACACACACTATACACATAAACATGCTTATATAATATCACACATGATGGAGTTAAAGAAGAGAAAATAGTAGTAACGCTTACACACATACACAAACATACTGATAGACTAACACATAGGACAGAAGGGTGGGGTAGTTTATAAAGACATACGTAAAATACATACAGCTTACAATTTATAATATTGTCTTCGTCTTTGTCGTCAGTTTGGTTCACTTTGTTACAAATGTTTTTGTCGCTCTAGACTTTTTACGCCGACTATTACGTTATCATAGGTAACATTTCACTAAGCCCATTAAATTTAGAGCGACAAAAACATGTGTAACAAAGTGAACCAACTGACACTGGGTAG
Organism: Margaritifera margaritifera; assembly: GCA_029931535.1. Classification (NCBI taxonomy): domain Eukaryota; kingdom Metazoa; phylum Mollusca; class Bivalvia; order Unionida; family Margaritiferidae; genus Margaritifera; species Margaritifera margaritifera. The sequence goes on along the minus strand of JAQPZY010001693.1, from coordinate 6,975,392 downwards.
TAGGTCAATGAGTGTATTAAATCTAGTTTGGCAAAACGAAAACCGTAACATTTGTAACAAAATGCACACAGAATTGATATTGGATAGTTTTGCAACACACTTTCTGTCAATGTTTATCAATCGATAATGGGTGAGCGAATGAAATCTAGGACGACAAAAACGAAAACAGTATTATAAATTGTAAGCTGTTTATACGTTTTGTTGGTCTTTCAAAACCAAACTGAAAACCCCACCCTTCTGTCTTGTGTGATAATCTGTCAGTATGTTTGTGTATGTATTTCATCTTCTTTGACTCCATGTGTGATAGAGTACAAGTATGTTTATATATATGTAAACACTCCTATCCTTGTCTCTCCTTTCACTCCATGTATGATATTATATAGGGATGTTTGCGTGTATAGTATGTATAGTTTCTACCCTTTTCTCTCATTACACATCATTGCAAGGGTTATATGGATTATAAGCATGGTAGGGTGTGTTAGCTTTGTTTATAAAGAGACGGTTGGAAAGTTACAGGGGGATATATGTAGTAGTAGGAATTTTAGTTTGTTTATAAGGGGTTTTACTTCTATATCATCCCTCTTCTTTTGCATCCTACCCTTTGTGTGATATTGTATAAGTGTGTTTCTGTGCATAGTGGTGTGTATATTCCTACCCTTTTCGTTGGTAAGTAAGTGAGGGTGTTGGTTAGTCATACGGCGTATTGGTTAGTAAGTGTGATTGGGCTCAGGAAAAAAAATGTCCAATCACTCCTCCCTGGACGAGTGAGTTGTAAGAGTTACTCGTCCATGTCCTGATTATACTCAACGCAGTACACTTCTCCACTATATTGCTTAAAGTTTTTCTAAAGAACCACCTGGTACCTGATGCAAGCTTGATACTAAAATGGGTTAAACTTATGAAAATATAATGTTCTAATACATGGCTAGTTAGATAAACATATAATAAGATACAAGGCTTGTAACTCGAAATATTGCAGTTGCACATATAGCCCTTGATTTCTTAGTGGTATTCGCGTTTACAGTGAAACCTTTCAGTATTCTATGTGTCATAAGTTTCCTTTTCAATGAGCTATCACGCATCTTTATGAGTTAGATATGGGAGAAGTTAAGAGACAGAGAATGTCAACATTTTATGATTTTTGTCAGGTCAGACATTGTTACACTTGCCCCAGATCACCAGTATTTTCAAGACTGTAGCTTTATTAACACACTGTCATGCCAAAGTAAAGACGCCAGCATATATTTATATAAGTATGCAATTACTTTTCACAATACAAATGTCAGTAACTTGAATTTGAAAGAAGAATTCCAACTCTCTCGATTTCTACCAACTTTCGTACTAAATTATCCATTTTGTTCAAACCTCAGTTCTAGAGAACTACACAAGGGGGCCATAAAAAGGAACATTGCTAATTGGCCGAATGAAACGAAACATTTCTAAGTCATTTCCTCAACTAGATTTCGACCAATCGGCTGTTGTCGCGACATTATCTGCTTTATAAATAGGAAAAAAACAGTATGCATTGTGTGCAAGATGGTGGAATCGGCTGAGACACTTAAAATACTAATTTCGCATCTAAATTGGCAACATTTTTCTGTAAAAAGTAATTACATGCTTATAGAAATATCTGATGGTATTTTCCCTTTGGCATGAGAATGTAACAATATAGCTTCTGTCTTGAAAATACTGGTGACCTGCAGCAACTGTAACATTGCCTGACCAGATAAAAAATCACAATAATTTTGACATTCTTTGTCTCTTAACTTCTAACAGGTCTGGCTCATAAAGATGAGTGATAGCGTATTGAAAGAGAATCTTTCTCCACATCAAAATGACGCCTAAATTACTGAAAGGTGTCATTGTAAATGCAAACACCATTAATAAATCGAGGGCTAAGTGTAAAACTCTAACATAGTATTTTCATAATATTTACTCATTTTAGTATAAAGTTTACTTCATGTACCTGTGTAAAAAAGGCGTTTTCATTACAATATGTTCTAGAGTGACAACAAGTAAGCAGATTAGGCATACGTTTTTTTTTATAACTGACACACCACAAATGCTAAGCGATGTTGAACTTCGGCGCTTGTTAAGGGTAGAAAATGGATTCAGCTTTATTCTCAAGGTGCGATTCTGCGTCTATTCGGCCCAGGGACGAGTGCGTAGTAACGTGTTACTCGGCCCAGACAATTTTTACCCGGTCAGGACGAGTGGACGAGTGCTTTTCCTGAGCCCTGTGTGGGTGTTCGTTAGTAGATGAGTGGGTAATTGTCAGTCTGTGTTTTGGTCAGTAGGTATGGATGCTGGCCAGTAAAAGTGCATGTCAAACCTATTGAGTTTTTTAACATTAATTAATTTTACCCTCCTCGTTATACAGACACATTTGGTAAACAAATAAGCATTTATAGTGACAAGGAAAAATGTCATGTTATTTTGACCATAACGTTTTCCCTTGTCGCCTTACGGACCCAGAATGTAAAAAAAATAGACTAATGTTATTTCACATTGTCGCCATATTGACCTATAATATTAAACCTATAAACTAATGTTAAATTTCCATTGTCGCCATATCGAACCATCTGTCGCCAAAGTAACCCCCTATACTACTGACAGGTTTCTCAAATTAAATCTCTAGATTGTGCGTGAAATACACTGTATTCTGTTTGATATAAATGTTCAATGCTAACAGATAAGTTACTTCTCCAGGTGAATGTTAAAAGTGCATTCTACTAATGTTCTATGCGATGCACATGCTTCTGTCTTATCCTCCGGTATCTGAGCAAACTATGGTTGTTTTCCAAACTTGAAGAGTACTAATCTACACAGAGGCAAATTTTAATTGTGTCTAGAAGAAATCATTGAAATTTCTTTTTATGGCACGGAAGAAAATACTTTGTATAATACTCCTAATGAAAATGTACTGGATTTCAGACAAATGGTATCACAGGTAGTGGTCTCATCATCGGTGCCTGGCATATTGGTTGAGAACTGGCCCGATTCAACAGGCAGATAGCGACCCTGAATGAAACTCTCCTAGCTAAAGAAGGACAACTCACTGAATTAGGAGCAGGCTGCACCTTCTTCTGGAGTGGCAAATGTAAAGAAGTGCGACGTGAAGCTGGTGTTGCGTTTGCCATCAAATCACAGCTAATCAGCAAGCTCACAATTCTCCGAAGCAGCGTGAATGTCAGACTTACGCAAACCAGACTCCCATTGTCTGGAAAAAGACATGCAACTATCGTCAGTACCTATGCACCCAACATGGCCAACCCAGCTGAGATCAAGGACAAATTGTATGATGACCTGGAGTCTCTTATGGCGGAAGTGTAGAAGGCAGACAAGTTTATCATCCTTGGTGACTTCAACGCAAGAGTTGGCGCAGATCACAAGACCTGGCCAGGCGTCATTGGCAAAAATGGTTTTGGCAAATGCAATAACAACGGTCTCCTTCTACTGAGGAAATGTACTGAACACTACCTCCTAATCACTAACACATTCCTGCTTCTGCCAAACCGCAACAAGACATATTGGATTCACTTGCGCTCCAAGCACTAGCATCTCACTGACTACAACATTGTCAAGAGAAAACTCAAGCAGGATGTTTGAGACACGAAGCCCATGAGAAGAGCCGAATGCTGGACTGACCACAGGCTCACAGTCTCCAAGTTCAATATCCGGATTTAGCCAGCAGACGACCACCAGGCAAAAGAGCTCCCATAAAGCTCTGATTGACTCCAAATTGAAACAGGACAATGTGAAACAAGCCTTTGTTGAAGAACTGTGCAGCGAACTAGTAACAATTACTTCAAACTCCGAGAACATCTAGGAAAACTGGACATTCTTCAAATACTCAGCTGCATACAAAACTATTGGTCCCACCACATATGAACATCAAGATTGGTTTGATAAGAACGATGCTGACATACGGAGACTACTGAACAAGAAACATCGGCTCCAAGACTGCACTTCGTCATCTAAGAAGACAGCCTTCAACAGCAAGAAGACTGGCTAATGCAAACACAGAGAGTTGCCAGATTCATGGCTGAGCAATATGGCAGATGAGATTCAGACCTACGCAGACATGAATGACATGAAGAACTTAAATAGTGCTTTGAAGACAATCTACGGGCCACAGTTATTAGGAACATCTCTAATAATATGTCCTGACGGTGCTCCACTGCTCACTGATAAAGAATAGATACTACATAGATGGGCAGAACACTTCAACAACAACCTCAATTAACAATCATCTATCTGTGATGAGGTCATTCATCGACCGTCTGAACTGGATATAGAAAATCTCTTGCTGATCCCCAAACGTTGAATGAAATCGAGAAAGCAATTGACTTGCTGTTAAATGGCAAAGCACCTGGAGCAGATGGTATATCAGAAGAAGTCTACAAAGCCGGAGGCTCGTACATGGCTCAGAAACTGACTGAAATCTTCCGGTTAATGTGCATTCAAAGAACGATACGTCAGGAGTACAAGGATGCATCCATCGTCCACTTGTACAAGCGGAAAGGCAACATACAATCCCGCGACAATCATCGGGGGCATCTCCTTGCTGTCAATAGCCAGAAAAAATCTCGCCAGAATTATGCCGTATCGCCTTGTACATCACATTAATCGAGAGCTCCTAACTGAGAGTTAGTGTACCTTCCGATGGACTATATACATGGTGTTTGCAGCTCGTCGACTCCAGGAGAAATGCCAGGAATATAACTCCAACCTGTACACGACTTTCATCCACCTGACAAAAGCCTTTGACACAATCAGTCGTGGGGGCCTCTGGAAGATCATGGCAAATGTAGTCGCCCAGATAAATGCATCATAATGATTCTGCGATTCCATGATGGCATGCTCACTCGCGTCGTGGACAACGGTGAGTCATCTAAACCATTTACAGTCACCAGTGGACTCAAGCAAGGCTGCGTGTTGGCACCAGCCTTCTTCAGTATGATGTTCTCTACCATGCTTATAGATGCCTTCCGTGACTATGATATATATATATATATATATATATATATATATATATATATATATATATATATATATATATATATATATATATATGTATATGCACATTTGTATGTATGTGTATCTTATGTATCTCGCTGTCAAACTGTCTGTATTTCTGTCGTTGTTCATGTCATATTTGCATGTATTTTTCTTACATCAGACCGCGATAGGTTTTGGTGCCATATCATTGATAAAATGATAAGACCGGTGTTCATGTTTACATGTACTTAGATTAACTGTCTGAGATTGACTTGGTCAATTCCCTTTTGGAAACGATGATCAGTAATTTACTAGTTCTTATTAGTAATTACTAAATTATGTATTTCCATATTCAACTGTTGCTTCCATGTGCAAAAAGGTATATAAGGAACGTTTGACTGTGCACTAATATCTCATGTTTTATTTTCTTAAAATGTATGTTGAAAGCGTACTTATGTCAGCTTAAGAACTTTTATCTTCAACCTCTTTGTACATCTTCAAAGTGTAGAATAATGAAGTGGCCATTCATATTTACATAACGGTATAAATGTTTGTGCAATGTACATTCAACTTTTTAACAAGCGTTTATTGTGTTTGGCATTTTATATTTTCTGTTCTCAAATTACTGCCAAATTTTCGATGGTTCGTTCTTTATGTATTCGTATCACTAACTGTACTCTTCGTATCACTAACTGTACTCTTCGTATCACTAACTGTACTCTTCGTATCACTAACTGTGTAGCACGGAGGAAATAAAGATATGTCAAACTCGCCCAATAACTTTGGTTACATTTATGAAGAATTTATAAACCGTAAAATGTCTATTATCCAGACACATTGGGGATAGATTTCCTCCGGATAATCGGCTTCCCAGATAATCAAATTGAGGTGGAAAAAGTATAACTATGAATGGAAGTACCTTGATTAAACTGTTCCGATAATCGTACGTTTGACTGTATATGTATCAGTAACTATGTCAATATTAACATTTTGTACAGACATTTGACATGTTTAAGAGCAGAAAAAGTAGAAACAAGAAAATAAAGATACAACTTTAATTAAATAATACAATACATGATGATATGATTTTACGTTTAAGTTTCAGATCTACTTAGATTATCCATGATGGAGTAATGACAATGATGTGATTACGGTAATTTTATGTGTGGTGTATGGATACATTTTCTCCCTTTGTGTACACCTCTCTCTCTCTCTCCCTCGCTCCTAATTACATTTATGTTTACTTTAAAAATATAGTTTAATTATTCATAATACTATTGTAATTATACATGTATGAGATTACGTTCGACTGTGCTTGTTTCTGATTTCTGTTACTCAGTAAGTGGTCATTATGATCGACAGATATGATTCATTTATAGATACATGTATCTTGTAATTAAAATAAAAAATGTCATTTTTTGTCTCTTAAATATACAGTAATATGTTTCTGCCATAAATGCGTATTAGTACTGTTATTATTACAGTATTGTATTACAATTTTAATTTAAAGCAACAGATTAATTCCTAGAGCACGCGCCATTTAGTGGTTGGAGGCTGGGAATTTTAGAGCTCACATACATAGTATGTTCGTCTTTAAAGACGGAGATTTCTCTTATTATTTTTTTTTTAAATTTATTTTGTCAGATCTGATAATATGGGATATAGGATGTATATCCAGACAAAGTGGGACAGATCAAAGCAGAAATATTATTTTACAAATATGTGTGTGTCTTGGCGCGCCAAAACAGTTGATAAAAGTTCGGATTTGTATTCTGGCCCTTTGGGCCATCATCGTCGCCCCGGGCGCCATTTACCCTTAGTACGCCTCTATATACATATATATATATATATATATATATATATATATATATATATATATATATATATATATATACCACACTCACCCTTTATCTCCATATTTTGTGCTGTAAGCTAGGTAATGGCGGGGTTCTGACCCACAGCGGTATAGATTGCGGTCATCCATCATGAAACAATCCACATCATGAAAAATGACACATGAAAAGTTTGTAATCATCATGGCTGTTGTAAAACCGGCATTATTTATTAGACCCTTATTAAAGGATGTTGGTAAAACCTGTAATACAAAAACAAAAAAAAAGATAAATCCAAGTACATACAAACATACAACAAAGAAACAAACAACCATACATGCATACAGACACTCACACAAACATACATACATACGTACGGATATATTTATTTATTGTAACCATTGCCCTTTTTGAAACACAATTATGGACCCTTTGAACCTTTCCGTCTGTGTATATGTGATTGTTATGTTGTGGAACTCCTCATACATCATTTCTTGATGCAGACTTCAAAAATTGGGAAGTAATATCGGACGTTCCCATATATACACAATGGTGCTCAATTTGGTCCGTCCTTTGGGACTTTTTGGTTTCTTTAAATGAAATTGGTCGAGCCAATAAGGAATAACAATACAAATATCGGTGTCATACTTGCTTGCTGCATTAAAAAAGGCGACCTGGGTAAAATTATAATAGAAAGACTAGCTTTTCTAAGATACAAATAGCTTTTATATGGTTTAGTCGCATTTTAAAAAGCTACAGTTCATTATCTGCATTTATCACGTTAGTTTTTCGTTGAATATTATTATTTCGCGTTATCAGAGTGACACAATTCGTGTTATTGATCTTTCAAGTTACTATGCACAAAGTGTAATTATCATGTTTTGAGAACGTCTTTAAAGCAATTTTACAAGAGCATAAAGCTCCAGATCTTCCATCGTTTTAGTAAGTAACATACGTTGTGCCAAATGTATAGCGTACTATAATGCGGTTGTTTTACATATTTTCTGACTAACACTTTTATGGGATAAGGTCTCACTTTGCACAAGTGCAAATATATATTGATGTAAACTTACGCATTTCGTATCTAATAAAGCCGCGATTTCTTAAAGTAAAAAAAAAAAAAAAAAACAACTTAGAGACGATATATATGTAACTGGTCGTACATATAATTTTCTACAACCACGTACATCACGGCTGTTTAATTTTACGGAAGTAATCCTCCTCTTGCGAACTCCACGAAAATACATAGCACACGAACACAAGTTAGTTCCATTACTCATCGTTTCTTGCAAATTTTGTTTTTACTTGAGTTAAATTTACAGATAGCACGGAAACTGAATAACATATTACACTCTATTTTCCTCGAATATAACATTTTTATATAATATTCGAAATGGCTGAGTGAGTGTCTCTTTCTTTGTTTCCATTAGTGGTAATCAAAATAGCCATTAACTACTAATTCTCCGAGATGACTTTTACATTTTATGAAATTATTTTCTTTGGCTATTCTTTCATTCTTCATTGTCAATTGTAAGCTAGATTTCTGTTTCTAAAACACATATGGCCCCACTGAGGAAAAAAAATTTGTAAGCCTCAAACTTGTAAAGTTTGAAAAATTGCTTTAAGACCATGAAAATCTAATCGTCTCATTGATAAATATACACAAAGATTCCTACCGACTTTGTTTGTCTACTTCAATTCGTTTTTGGTGAATCATGCTAACAGGAATTGTGTTGTGATTACTAAATGAAAATTAGATTATTGGCGTAATCTTGGCTACTACATTCGTTTAATTTGAAAAATCATTATACGAACAAACATTATATTTTGATGATGACCATACAAAACGATGATGTAGAATCCTATCCGGATTCTTGTTAATACATAGCTGCATACCAAATTTGGTTGAAATCCAATCAACCTGGTAAAGTTATGCTCCAGAAACCGAAGTGAGGACTGACGAGCAAAGAACGTGATTGACTCAAGGAAATTCATCAAGCGGGAACCTAATAATTCTAATTGCCTTGCAAAAATATATATAAAAAAAACCCACCAAGTATTCTCAAGAAATCTGATAGATCCGTCTTTTCTCAAATTCTCATCTACTCTTAGGAAAATCAGTTAAGAATTCCCAGACAAAATATGAAAGAGGGTTTAATGTCCCATAATCATCATAAACATCATCGTCGTCGTCGTAAATTTTTGTAGCTGTTTTCGTCATTATCACCATCGTTGTCGTCGTCATCAACAAAACTACAAATTATTATTATTATTATTATTATTATTAATATAATTATCATTATTATTATTATTATTATTATTATTATTATTATTATTATTATTATTTACCATTTCCACGACAAATATCATATAATCACACTGTTGTCTTTGTAAAACTCTGTGAAGTAGTCTAAGTTGTATATCCAAGTCATGTTTCCGATCCCGGTAAGGAATTATTATGGCCACTTGTTCTCGCGCTTTGCAGTCATGAGGTCTGTACCTTCCACCAAATTGCACTCTTTTTAAACTTTCCGGATCTGTTACCTCCTCTAATGAGAGATTTTCTGTTATGTTCAGTCTTCCAACTGTAAAGAAAATCAAATTTTATGTTACTTACCTAACCTTTTAAGAGCTAAAGTAGGATTAATTGGATAACATCATATTTGATTTGCCAGCCTTCGTATATTACATCAGTCGTTGAAGTGTTAAAGATAAATTAACCTTGATTTTTTTAAAAGCTTTCATGCAAAACAATTCAAAAGGGACTTAAAGTAGCATCATTCTGTACAGGGACTCGAAACATGTTGATAAAACTTAAATGTCCTTTTTTTAAAATCTATCCACACCCCAGCCAGTCCCTTCGCCGCATTGTACAACTAGTCACAGTGTACTATTGCCACTAAAACTCTAACTAGAAAAAAAAGAAGTTTTTAGTTCTAATAACTCCCCATTTATTCAAATAGTAGGTTCCGTTTTCTTTCTTTTGAAGCTATGCCTCCTTTAAACTTTGGAACTGTCATCAGCGTCCAGAAGGGGATGGGTTATGAAAAAATGGAGCTGGCATGTTTCAGCACTAATTTACCTAGATATTTTGTTTCAAATTTTCTTGTTAACGTTTCCCCACATGCAACGATCTACTCTGCATTTGTCCATGCATATGTTTGTTTGTGAGTTTGTCTATTCAAGTGACTGGATGAACTCTTTTTGACTTATCTAACTTTCTAACTTATTTTTCTTTCATCTTTACTCAAGATATCTACACGAGTTACAGGGTGAGCGGGCGAACTTTTCGCGTGGGTTCGAGTCTCGACTCGACCAATGTGGGTATGTGAGAAAGCTTCGCAGTAGTATCCTGTAGGTCGATGCTTCTTCTTGGGGTCTTCCAGGGCTCGTCCTCCACCAAATTTTCGGGTCGCCATGTATGGCTTAGAATGTGCTGAAAATGGCGTTTAACCAAAAATACCCTAAAAAATAAACCAAAGTCTGACCAGCATGTACCACTGCTGACTCTGAAAAAGTTGAAAAAGTACAACTTGGGGCATCTAGACTAATTTCCTATTTACCAAAGTATGCTAGTAGAGCTCTTAATTTTAAAACAGGCTGGACTACTCTTAATGAAAGAATGGATACAAAAAACCTCTGTCCCTTTTATAACATTAATAATAAGCAATGCCCTGAATACTTGACAACTCATGCACAAGATAGAACTATAATCTACCAAATTATGTCAGTCTTGTTTAACTTTATTATTCCACTTCATTGTTTAACAAGTTATTTTTCCCCACTTATGATAAGTACTTAGAATGAGTCATCTTGACCCAAAAGAAAGATTTCAACTATGAAAACTTACAGTGGAACCTTAATAAATATATAGTATTCTCACAGTAACACGATCTTGGGCTACTCGATGAGTTTTGGATAACGGCACGAATCATATTATATATGTACTAGTAAATAAGTTGAGGTTAAATATGAAAAAAAGACCCCCCCCCCAACAACAAACAAACAAACAAACACAAAAAACCAGACATCTATTAAAGGAATATTGTTAAGTAAAGTCTGTATTTCGATTTGTAACAAACACACGGATATTTTGTTAAGCCCCAGTCTGTAGGTTGATTTTGGACAAATGCGCAACGAAGTTGCTGTGTAAAGACATAGATATGCGGATTAAAAAAGTTGCTGTGTAAAGGCATAGCTTTGCGGATTAAAAAAGTTGAAAGAAAACAATATTGCGAATCCAGAGCTTTTTTAGACATTATTTAGTTGACCCCAGACACATTGCAGTGCCTAGGTTGGTGACCTTGAACTCACTTCTAACAATTTATAAGTCACCATATAAATATGTAATATTTATACTAATGGATCAAACTACCAGATTAAAGAACAGCTAGCATAAAGGTTTGAGAGAGAGAGAGAGAGAGAGAAGTTGTATGCATATATATTACTTACTGGATATTCATATTCTTACATTTTTGCTTTTGTGGATTTAGAGTCATCCGTCCTACCACCGGTGTATGCATATCTTTATGCATAAATCTGTACATAAAATATAGTTCATATATGTATTCATGTGCTTACCCATACATACACATGTATTTATAGATATATACATATATTTAATGAATACAGTGAAACCTCATATTTTCCTTCATGCCTGAATCTGCATTTAGGATTTGAAACCTTCGTTGTCATCTAGGAATCTTATTGAAACATCATACTAAATATAATAATCCGCCGTTAATCGATGTAGATGGAGTTCAGGTAAAGGAAGAGTTCATATTATACATGAAAATGTCACCTTTGAGCCCCACTCACCATCTCCTACTGGCTGAAACGTCATACCAAGCTTGATAACCCTCTCTCAAGTGTAGTTCAGGAAAACAGCAAAGAACGGACGGACGCAGAGACACAGATTGACGGACATGAACAATCACAATATATACACCAAAGTGCGGATATATTTATTAGAAAGATGGTGTCAAACAGTCATAGTGAGAATCCATATCATGTGACATCAAGCATTATATACAGGAGTTTTGCATCCGATTTTAACCATCTTTACATAGCGTAGGGAATTATTGTGTCATCCCCGTCTGTCCATCTCTCCGTCCATTTGCCCGTATGTTCGATAGTATGACCAAAATTCACCAATGAGGCGCAATTAGACGTATCAAAATGGAAGAAATTTTTTTATCGAGAAACAACAACTTTTTTCGCCTATTTTACAGAAAAATATCTGAAATTTAAACTGTGAAAATTTCAACAACACCAATTGACCTACCTATATTTTGTTTATGTTTTCTCACAAATATGGTCTCAGAACCTTAATTCTCAAGCAAAATACATACGTTACAAGAGATCTTCTCGTATTTGAAAGTATTTTTTATGATTTAAAAGTAAAATTATACCGGGAAAATGGTTGAAAATTGTATAATTAGGTATTTTGCGATAATTTCACATAGATTTAATTGAAAACATTATTGCGTTTTGTTATTATGAGTTGTGAATAAAGATAGATAAATGTGGGTAAAGTAAATGCATCTTTACCAAAAATTACTCATATCTTAACTTTCATATAAATGGATAATAATAAATATTCAAACATTAAAAAACATTTTAAGTTGTCAAATTAATACCATTCTAATCATAACAGTTTCCGATTCAAAATATAAGCACGAAAGTCTAAAATGTTTATGCCGTTGTAGTCACTCCAAAAATATAACGTATGTATCAGATACACACGGCAAGAGACTGTTCATTAAATCTATACTTGTTTTCACTCAGTTTTTTTGGTTCCCTTGTGGTCATGAAAATATGGCATGAAATTATTACAAATATGTTTGATTAACCAAATTAAACACGTACATTCGTGATTTTTGTATTTTCTCCTCTATGTGACAGTTGAACATCATCATTATTCACATGATCATTCATCTGACAATCATTATGACTTATTTTATATTTTATAGGAAGATAAAATGATTACATTTTTATGCTTAATTAAGTGAATTCACGAAATTTTAAAAATTTGTATTTTATGAATTTTTTTGTAACGTAGAATGGTAACGTATGTGTCGTAGTGTCAAACACAGAACTTTTTTAAAGTTCAAACAACTGAAATGTACACTTTTGTGTACAATTAAAAAGACTTGAACGTATATACAATCTCACATATAGAAAAGAACATTTTTAGCCCATGAAACGGAGGGGACTGTTCACGTGTACTGTTTAGGTAAAGTATGTATTTCAGTAATGTGAAGCAAATGCATTGTTAATTAATTCCATTTCGGCATCAGATATTTTGAATAGTCGTTCAGATTTTCCAGATGAAACAAGAGATTCGACTTTACAAAGGATGTTTTTGTTCGTCAATCAATACAAGATCAGTTTGTTCCGGCCATTTGAAGAGTCCTTTCGCTTGTTTCATAAAGTTAATTTCACAGTCTTTGTCGTCCATATCAGTTTCTTCAATCCTTCCAAGGTGCCATTTTCCATCGTATACGACAGTTACGTAGTCTCGTTCTTTAAATCCAACAAATGCAGGCGATGAGGTGTCGTTTTCAGAGATTGTAGGGTCCATGGCTACGTCTAACTGTACACATAGATGGGTACTACTTGGTGGGTCACTGACAATGACTGACGAAGTGCTCTCGTCTGGTGAAGTGGCAAGCTGACTCCAACAGAAGTTCTGAATGGTCCAGCTGTCGCAGTAAGAAATCGTAATGCACACTAAACAGTAGCAGGAGGTTTCACGGGTCATAAATTTTTTAGGGTCATCAGTGATGCCAACTGTGTGAAGTTTCATTGTGTTTCGCAATGATTTTGTCCTAATTGAATTTAGTTCACATTGTTTCAGTCTGGTTGCTTCACTGGAGACGTGGATGAAGCGTACCCCAGTCATACTTGATTTTTTTCCCCATGCATGAAAATCAGAAGCATCCTGGATTACAGCATTTTCCTGTCGTATGGCTTCATCTGCCATTTTTTTTACTGTCCCTCCCAATCCATCACATGGCCCTTTCCCATGCCCAGCTTCGAAGTAATTCCACTTGGCACCAGTGGAGTACAGATTTTTGTGATTAGCAATCAAATAGAATATAAATCTGTTTCTGTACTGGCTTGACGGTGAATCTGTCCAATAATGGATAAGTTTCAGATTAGGTTTCATCTCCTTCAGCTCCAGAATGAGCTTGTCCAGAAATGCAGCAACTGTTGTAGAACAATGTGACATTACATCACTAATAACATAAGTATCGATAATACGTTACCAAATTATCATGTGAAGTATTGAGTATAGCTGAAATTCATTTATTTTTTTAATAAATATTTACACTCATGGTTTGTTTCTAATTTACCTTTGCATTGAATTTTTTTCTAGTTTGTTTATAATTTACCTTCGCACTAAATTTGTTTCTATTTTTTTTATGCTAGTCCTTTAACCATTAGTTACCGAATATACTCATGTCATTCATATTCACTTTTAAAACTTTGTAAAAATGTATCCAGTATTAATTGTGTTTTTAAGAATAATTGTATAGTAGAGCTAAATTGAAGATCTGGATTGTACTCATATTTTACACTGATAATCATTTTAGTTCTGGATTAAGTCTTAATACATACGTTACGCTCTGTAACGTGTGTATCAGTACTTTATACACAGTGATTACACCGCTTATAAACATAGAGGTCACTATATTTTTATGTATGATATCTACTGTTTCTTTTTCACTGAATCCTATCAAAGAAAAACGTAAATGTCAATCAAAATTTTTAATTTGAATCGCTTACCTATAGGTGGTCTTTAGTACATAGAACGTAAAGCAATTTTACTGGCTTGTCCTCGTTGTCATTGATGTTTTTTATACTGAAAATTCAAAGATGGCGGCGTGACAAGTTTCAGCATGCAAAGTTGGCCGGCTTTCACCACGTGTTCTGTAGTTTAGTATATCTTTGTCACGTGTGTATCGGTAACGTAAGTATTATTAAGCATTATTTACGCTAAAATTTGTCAAAATAGTACTTGATAGATTTATCAAGATTTTATTTTCCAACGTATATGGAACATGATTACATTTTCGAGGGGTTTATTCAATCCTTCGATTTTAATTTCATATTATTTTGACTTAGTAACGTTAGTATAACATTTTTTATAACTAATGAACATCACAACATATGGCACGTAAAAAATGATATGCATCAACAATAACCATTTATTTGGGTGTTTTTTTATAATAAAACGTACAAGTGAATTTTGAGTGCCATTTATACTTCCCCAAATCTTCGTTTTACACACACAAAAAAAACAAAACAAAACGCCGTGCATAAAAACGGGTTACGTATGTATCATGACCTTAGCGACATGCATTCTGAGGTCTCGTGAATGAATGTTCTGCGTATAATTATCTGAAATTTGCTTTTAGATATCTCAAAGAGTATCGACGATTGATTCAGAGACTTTTTAATTCAATCTTCAGTTTTATTTTTCATCTTTATTTGACGGAATTAGCTTGTAATTACACTGGCGACAGTAACGTAGGTATTGATATACACCATTTAGGTTGCGATATTTTCAGATGGAAGCTTTATTTATTTTTTACATTGATTTCTTTGGAATGATATACATATATTGATATAGCAAAAAGGTATGCATCAAGGAAAGACACGTATATATTGAGTTAACATGCAAGTGACATTGATTTGTGCTTCATAAGTGAATTTGGGTGAGACTTATATCTCCTAAAATTCATTAAAATTTGTTGTTTGCGTGTCCATTATGTAAACATGTATAGAAGAGTTTTTATATATTATTTCTCCACCCCCTGATGTTCCTGGAAAGAGGTTAATATGTAACATTTATTAAAAGCTCAAATTACAGTGGGGTTTTTTCGATTATATTTTTAAAAAAATGTGAATATGCCCTAATAGTAGGAAGACATGTCGTGATATATAAAATGGATGTTGGTTACGATTTCTGGAATACGGATAAGTGTAGGTCTTAGGTCTTTGGAGATATATATCTATATATATTGTTCTGTTCCACTGTTTTCATACATGGAATTATTTTTAGAAACAATTCTGTTCATAGAAGGTATACCCCAACATAGTTCCTAAAATCTGGGCTATACCCCAACATAGTTCCTAAAATCTGGGCTAAAGGCGAAAGTAAACCAGATGAACGGACGGACGGACAACGGTAACACTATATGCCCTACCACATTCGTAGTACAGCATGAAGAAAAAAAACACATATAAAAGAATTTTTGACAAGTTATGTGCACATTATTTTGTACCTGACATGTTTATAAAGACGTGTAATCTTTGTAATTGACAACGATCTGAGCAGAAGAACTTGTGGTATATCTGATCTTGTGTGGTATATCTGACCTTGGAATGATTGGAGTCTCTAGAGATATTGACACGCATACCAGAATAAAAGTGTGTAATGAACAGTATAGGTGTGCCAAACTAGAATTCTCTTTGTAAAACACGTATGCCCGCGCTTGTCTGTTTTGAACTCCACCTCAAAGTTTGAGCTTCTTGGATAGGATCATAAAGGCATGGACTGCCCAAAAGCAAAACTCAGTTGGATATGTGTATTTGTCTTTCCATTCCCTGAAATAATGTACTTGGTTACAGGGTGGGAGTCTCGATAGCTTTAAATCTATGACCTATGGGCTACGTTCTTTGTTGAAGGGGGTGGGGGTGGGGATGGACCTCCGATGCATGTATAAATTTGCCTTTTCCTGTCCATTAGTGCATATATGGTTATAGGTTGGGGATCCAAGTTATAACCCAGTGTTTAAGGTCTTGGGGAAGGAATGGACCCAAGCGTCAAAATCAGCCGTATGTATACAATTGTTATTTCATGCTCTGTAAGTATACATATGTCTGCTAAGTTATGATTCGGGGGCTAACACCTCGGGGGTTGGGATGTACTCCTTTTCGTTCCCAGTGTGGCAATAAGGGGGAGGGGTGGTTTCAATAGTTTATATATATATATATATATATATATATATATATATATATATATATATATATATATATATATATATATATATATATATAACACAATAATAATAATAACCCAGAGGCTAATCTCCGGGGGTAGGCAAAACATCACCCAGGGCATCCCAGGCTGACATGTGTTGACTCTGGAGTCCTTGATCTCACGTGCCAGTTCTTAGATATATGAGACAAACAACTTCAGAGTTATTTGAAGGTTATGTAAAATAAATCCTACATCAAGCCCGCCCCCCCCCCCCCCCTTTCCCGGTGGAGTGTGATCAAGATTCCCAAATTGTTGCAACAACCTATAGGGCTATCATTGTCCCAAGTTCCATGTATATAGCTTTAAAGGTGTAGGAGGTATTCAGTGACATTAAACACGCCCGTACATACATACTCACTTTATTACAAAATCCCCGCGCTTTTTTAAAGAGCGCGATGATAATAACATAAGCCGGTTAATGAGGTAATACATTGAACAAGACTCAGTAAAACTTGTACAGGCCTGTTTATTAAGCATATAATATGGACCTCTCCACAGAATGTTGTCAAGCTCTGCGAATCCATACATCTTCATGCATTCAATCGAAATATTAACTTAAAAAATATTATATATTCTTACACCATCGTTGAAACAAATATGAATATGTTGCATTCAAATGTGATTATGAATTATACCTTTGTTACACAAACACTATGTACTTTCAATAGATTACGATACCCACGACCCGCACGACTCAAATTACCACCCTTACCTATACAATATGCACTTCCTAGTTAGTCATAGGCTCGTTGGAATTGACATAAATTTTTATACAAAGACGCATTGTTAGATAAGAGTTAAGTAATTAAAACACTGACCTTTTTTCACAAAAAAATGTAATGAATTCACACTCTGACGTAAACAAACGTGTGCAGCATTGTTGGAGGAGGTGTATGAATGTGGCCGTATCTATGTACCAACATCAGATTTCACACGGCGTTGATGCCCTGTTGTATTGTTATACCTATCCTATTTCCGGCGCGCGCTCAAGCCAAATGACTCTGCATTCTGCATCGTGTGCGTATTGGCTGAAAACATGCAATCCTGTTACGTTCTCCAGTCGCACAAACATGTGAACTTTTCAGAGCGATAGAAATAACGATGTACGCAAAGTGGATTTTCAACTCTTCTTCTCCACAGTAACCTGTGTGTAGTCTCATTTGTGTCTCGATCAATATACTGTTTCCGAGGATCACCTATTTCCGAATTTGTACCTTTTAGGTATGCTCGGTTTGGTTTTGTGAGTTTAACGCCATTTTTAGCACATGATATTCTATACATGGCCGTCAGTATATTTGGTGGACGAAGAACCCTGGAAAACCCTAGGAAAAACCACGGGAAGGTACGGGCAAGCTTTCTCACACACCCACGCTGACCGAGTACCACAAATTGTATCATTTCAGAAATTTGTACGTAGACACAGTATTAAAAAATCTGTATAAACCTATATGACTTCTATAAAGTAAGGATATGGGGAAAAGTAAATCGGATCGGATCTTCCAATAGTAGTAATTTGAAGTCTTTTTGTTACAGTTGTCTTCTGAACCCTCTGCGCCTTTTAAATTGAGTGAAATGTACGATAGTGTTTGCATGGAGATGTGGAAGGTTGCTTTAAAAATTAAAACTATTTGAAAGAATTGAATCATTTACATGCAGATTTTAGCAATAATGTGTTTTTATTTAGTCACATGCAGATAGGGATACAAGCCGCAGAGGGTACCGGAGAAAGCTATAATACATTTTCTCATGCCTCATTCAAGTATTGCTTATTCGCAGAAGAAAGTAAAGACCCTGAAGATTTAGTTCAAAGATCAAATACGATCCTCGCTTTACAGGGTTTTATAATATTTTATATGGGCAAAACTTAAAGTGTGTATTCTTATATATATACATTTCAGAAATTTAGAAATCATGACTTAAGCAGACAAGCTATGGAAGACCCTCTCTGGATTCTTGACATAAAAATATGTAAATATTATGAAAGCAATCTTCCTTCAGAAGTTTTGTCATAAACATATTAATAAGTAACCTGAATTGGTGAAATAATGAGCCAACTATTTAAGGTCATAGAGTAAGGTAATCTACTGCTTGGCTAAAGGTATAATGTGTATTCGCTGACAATAGACTTCTGTATGCATACATATTTTAGAGATAACACGTTTGCATACATCATTTGCAGAAACACGTGACACCGTTTGCAACACATGGTAAAATACTCAACCTGATGTCATGACCGACTATCTATGCATTACTTTGAGACAGATTCAGGTAGATAACATGTCGCTATAGCCATTTTATCGATGTTATAGATATGCCAAGATCATTCTGGATAAGCAGAGTATTTGCGTATTTGAAGCAAACGATTGAACTAAAAAGGCAAAAAGGAACTTTTAAACATGTGCAGATTACCTAAAAAGATTTAATTTTAGCATTTAGTCCTGATCTATTAGCGTATAAAGGGTCATATAATCAAATGCACCCTGAATTAGTCTTGATCACTAAGTCGTGTTAAACATTCTGATAGGCATGATTAACATCTTGTATTGTATTTGTATATTGTATAACATCTTGTATTGTATCAGTTTTGTATTGTAACTTTGTGTTTTGGTGTGTTCACAAAATAGCGAATCCAATTTTAAAAAAAAAATAAAAAAAATATAGTTCCAGACTAGGGAGTAAAATAGTAATTTCATTAGATTCTTATCTAGAACTCTGCTGCCACTGCTGACAAATTTTCACCTTGATTCATTATTGTGTCTAACAATGTATTAATTGTTTTTGTAATCCCAAGGTGCAATCTAGCAGATTCTCTGAAAAAATGTAAAGCATTTAAAGTATTTTGTAACGTAAGAAGATGTATTCTGTCGATGTAATGTTAACCCTTTCTCAGAACGTCATAATGATGCCATGACAATTAGGTATCACGAAGGCTTGCTCTTGGTGATTTTGTTTTTAACGAGTCATTTGACTACAGGAAAACCATTCATCAGATATTCATTCCAAACGAACAAAAACTACTGGTTGTTACCTCTACTGGCCATAGACCAGTAGAGCTTATGATATTGCCTGTTGTCCTTCGTCCGTCCGTCCGTCTGTCCGTTAGCACAAACGTTTTATCTCTGCTCCTCCTAAACTACTCGGAGGATTGTCATGAAACTGTATACCCACATTTATCCCAATATCTAGTTGGTCCTAAATGAAAATGGTAAAGCTTGGAGATCAAATATGGCCGCTACAGCGGCCATCTTGAAAATCTTGTTATCGCCACTCCTTCTAAACGGAATGTCATGTTGGTATGGGGTTCACACCCGTAAATATTTTATGCTGTCTGATTGCTTCTAAATGAAAATGGTGCCGCCCGGACATAAATAGAGTCACCGCGGCGGCCATCTTGAAAATCATGTAGTCGCTACTCCGCCTGAATGGATGGGAATATCAACATGGGGTTTTCACTAAAAGACCTTTAATGATGTCTAGTTGGTCCTAACTGAAAATGGTGCAGATCTGACATCCAATATGTCCACCACAGCAGCCATCTGGAAAATCAAAATCTTGTTATTGCTACGCCTCCTGAACGGAAAGTCATATCATCATGGGGTTTTCACTGGAAGATTTCTTATGGTGTTAAATTGGTCTTAAATCAAAATTGTGCCGATCTGATATCCAATATGGCCTTCGCGGCGGCTATCTTGCAGATCTTGTCACTAATTCTCCTGAATGGATGGTCATATTGGTTTGGGGTTTTCACCAAAAGTCTTCTAATGGTGTCTACTTTGTCATAAATGATAATTGTTCCGATTCTTGCATCCAATATGGCTGCCACAGAGGCTAACTTGAAAATCCTATCGCTCAAGAATATCAGAGATGGTTTCTATATTCAACGATTAAAAGGAAGATGTGGTCTTATCTTGAATTCCTGATAATTCTTTTCCGACAGTAGAGCGTCAGTGCTTAAATGATTTCTTTTTTACATCCCTTCAAGTTACGTTGGGTTTGTGTGCGTGCGTGTGTGTGTGTGCGTGTGTGTGTGTGTGTGAGAGATATATAGAAGTGGATGGAATTACAGCAAGACAGTCTCATATGGAATGTGGGTACTTATGTGGCAGGTTATTGAAGACTTTTTATTAATTTTCAATTTCTTATATTGGGATAAGCAGGTGTTAGAAGTTTTGGGCTTGTCACTTGCGCTTACTCAACGTCCTAAAGGACGGATTAAGTGAGTTTCCTCATAATAAGTTCGTGTGCACGTCCATTTCTGACGTTACGTTCTCGACTTTTTTATTGCCCAAGTAATGTGATGCCGTTAGTTCCAAAGCAACGCGTGGACTGATGTCATTTAGCGACGATTACGAAGATCAGATCATAACACACACACACACACACACACACACACACACACACACACAGAGTGTTTGTTTCCCCAATTCTCCCATCTGCTTCCCCAGTAAGCGAGTACACTTGCACACAATTTTTCTCTCTCTCTTCAAAAGTGTTCTGGAGAGTTGTTTATGTCTCACCCTAATGTGCTGAGTTATAGGCTAGCAAGGTACATTGTTTACGTTTTTTCTATGACAGACATAGAAAGTAAAAACTAACCTAGATTAGGCGGTATTTCCGGGCATAACACAAGCTTCTGATAATGTGCCTCATCCATTTTGGATTCAGCTATCTTTCTTTGTAACGACTTCGACGCCAGCTCCTCCAAAACGGAATCTTCCAGTGATCTATTATTCAACTTTTGAAGATGTTCAACAGTCAGATTACATGTACAACCACCATTCGAAAGATTTTTATAAGTCCTACACACTACATGTCCAGTCGAGATTCCTGTATAGGACGTCAGAATCATTAAACTTCCCATGAAAATAACAAGGATGAAAAACATATAAATAAAACGTTTGCTCATGTTGAAAGACCGTATTGTTTCTCCTTCATCATAAGCAAATACATACGTCAATGCATTCTTTGTCTAATATAACAAATCCTTTCATAAAACACAAACAAAACCCGTGTTAAGTGTCAGTAGGTTGTGTACGTATAGAGTCTAATTATGGTCCGAATGAATTTTAACTGATAACCCGTATTTTCCCTTGTTATTTTCCCCTAACACTCTATCAAATTATCTCCCATGTGCCACGTTGCCATGTTGTGTTTTCATTTCTCAAGTCGGTCACTAAAATTCACGGTAGACGGAGAAGAAAGAAAAGTCTCGTATGTACTTTCAATAGATTAAAATACCCGACCAGCACGCCTCAAATTACCAGCCTTACCTATACAATATGCACTTCCTAGTTAGTCATAGGCTCGTTGGAATTGTAATATCACTTTAAACAAATACTTTGTTTTCGATGTACATAATAAATGTAGCTATAATATAACTACTTATTATAGATACCCCACCCAGAGGGGCAAACCAGTGCACAAGATGGAATAGCATATGGGTTGGCCACGAGAAGATGATACCTTAACACAAACACTTATGAGTATACCCATACTAAATTACCCTTCACACTCGATATGAACATTTAGCGTGATATGTCCACCCTGGTGGAAAATTATCAAAACTGTGTCTCGTGGCGTTGATTACTTGACTTGCACCTGCACTTCTACAATATCCTGACACCAACACGTGCAACTCACGTGCAAGATCCAGCACATCGTCTCAAACCTACTAACGTATACCTTCCAAGAAGTGAACTATTGGTAAATATAATTTATCTCAAATTTATAAACTCAAGTGAGAGAAATCGTACTTATAATAGACCCCAACCCTCGGGGCTACTATTTATTTAGTTTCTGCCAATATATGAAGCAGAACAACATATAGGATGACCACGCTGAGATAACGTCTAAACTGAAGAAACAAAAAACAGGAAATAAAGAAAATTTGATCAATCCTGGAGCCAATCTGGAATCATATCAATATAGTCAATCAGCGTATCACCTCACATGTATCATTTATAATAAAAATAATTAATCAGCATATCAGTGCGTTCATGTATTCTTTACATATGACAGCTTTACAAGTTTGTATGAAGAGTTACGAACATATCTTCAATAATCATACAAAAGAATCCTCAATAATTTGATTCACGAAACACTTCTCGAAGTGTTTTGAAAAAATTAGTCTAATCTACACTCATACCAAACTACAATCACCTTGTATAGCCGACAGCAAGAAGTAGGAGCCGATGGCGGCATTATAATTGTTATATAAATATAATTTAAACTTCACACATAAGTAGGGAAAATGGCCGTGAAATCTCAGGATGAGGTACCAGGTATCAAACAATGAAAGTGCAACTAAATAAAATAATACACTGATGCATTATACATGATGAACTGACACATTTTGCAATGAGTTTAAAATATAAATTTATAACCCTGATAAATGAAACTCCATGTTTGTAACCAACGGCAATCCACCAGTGACAGTGACATGGCTGAACACGAATAAATCAGATAAAACGCTGAGAAATGATGAAAAACGATGGAAACCTTTGTCCGAAGTCATGGGGATACCTTTGAACCCCTGCAAGTGCCATATGCGAACACGTGAGGCACAATTTCGCGCTAAAAGCGCTTTTAAAAAAAAAAAAGTTACAACGGCAAATATTTCTCGCTTTTTCTGCCAGATTCGAGAAAAACTTAAGAAACAGATGCAGATGTTGACCGACAAGATACAAACGTTCTTAGTTCTTTATGTACTTCAACCAGTCTGTATGATGATACTAATTTCTACAGAAGGTATCAGTTACAGATTCATTGAACGGCTTTTCGCCACCAGGACAACTTCATCAACTGTGCATAGTGTGTCAAGGTCATTAATTTCTTAACTAAGTCCCTGCGAATAAAGTACACATAATTAGTCAAATATTAACTTTTGATTCATAGAAGGAATTTCACAATGAATTTTTTTTTTTATCTCTGATGACACAATCTACAAAAACAGGTTAATTTGTATTCTAACATCGCAATAGGTGGTGTACGTTTTGCAAAGGCAGAAATCTTATTGTACAGAAAACATCATTAATTAGTCGAATTGATTTTTAGGCTGCGATTTAGATATAAATCTCTGTTTAAGTTTGCAAAGTGTATATAGATTTTAGAAAAGAATTTTCAGAAGGTATATTTATGGACTCTGAGTGAAAATAGAATTTTTCGGCAGTAGACGCTGTCGAATGACCTGCGTTCCATGTGTACATCTTCTATACATCCTGACACCAAATGAGCTGAATGTGAAATCCCCTATATAGCGAATAATTTTAAATATATTTATCTGATATGGATAGATGCTGCCTTCCTAAGTGCACGTGACAGTCGCATGACAAATCCATGGACGCTCGAGTCGAGTCACATGACCAAAGCAACTGAAACTTTTCAAATGAGCGGTTTTACATACAAAGAGAAAATGCAAATGTTACCAGCAGTCTCTGTGACATTAAAAAACTATGACACTATACCTGTATTAACAAGGTCGCGTAGCATTTGTGTCTTATGATATTTACTACTACTGTTACGTCTTAGAACCAAGAAAAGTATATATATATATATATATATATATATATATATATATATATATATATATATATATATATATATATATATATATATTAGAAATTGTTGTTGTTTCTTGTGTTGCTGCTTAAACATTACAAGTAGTTTCAGGTGATCCAGGGTGAAAACGACTGTACAATTGTTTAGCCATTAAGCAGTTTTACAATAAAAGCTTGACAATTATCCAAAAATGTTCACCCCCAAATTAAAAAAACTCGAGACCTGCAAGTTTTTAAACTTAACTGTGCGGAAATTTCATTTCGAAACAGATGTGTCGGTGGCAATGTTTTCCCTTCTAATGTAACAATTTTACTCTTGCATGTAATCTTGCGTTATGTACGTGCAGATTATTATAACACGTGTACTCTTGCATGCAATCTAGCGTTATGTGTATGCAGATTATTAAAACAGCCTCGAGGTAATTGATACCTAACCACATGCTGATATTGACGTATTTTACTGAAATTTGACACAGAAAACTAGATAAATAACGATCTATATATTGTCATGTATCCTATAACTGATGAGCTTGGAGTTAATTCCACACATGTAACGTGTGCTTGTATTATTTCACACATTTGTTGTACACTGGCAAAGTGCTAAGTAATGGGATCATATGAAACATTAACCTACGTTGGTCCCGACTTCTGCCGAATGCTAAATGTTAGTGAGTGCGTAGGGGGTTTTCGGAGAGAAGTCAACAAACAGCACTTGTATTCATAAAGACAAACAATCTTAGTATTTTACTTATAATCAGAAGAATATAAACTTATTTTATTACCTGGAAAAAATTAATTTCGGTAAATATTGAACAAAAGGTGTACAGAACATAATCATCATATACATTTCCCCAACAGGTAGCAAATATAGCATCATATGGCGTGCAATATACAGTTAAATGTCCAAATCACCATTCATACTTGCTGGAAGTGGGGACAAATGTAAATTATTTTTTGGTCCAAACGTGTACAGAGTTTCATCTTCTCAGTACCAAAACTTTGCTATCGTGCACTTTACAATTGTTTCATTAATACACTGTAGAATGTTAATAATTTGTTCGGACCTATTTAAAATTAACATGTTTTCCATCAAACGTCAAAATTATGTCACATTATGTCAAAATTCTTTAAAAATACGTAAACTGAAACTATTACTTTAAGTCAGGGGTGGCCAATACGTCGATATCTGTCGACCGGTCGATCGCAAAGTAGTTTCTGGTAGACCGCACCGTGTTGGTATGACTCGTTAAAAAGTAGATCCCATGTCCCTAAAGTCTGGCCACCCGTGACATATGTAAATTTATTAATAGACTTTGTAAAAAAAAGTATGTAAGAGTGTTTGATATATCCAGAGCCACATTATTTGATTATTAAAAGAAATTAAATATTTTCCAACATGTTTCAATGTCTCGTGAAGGCGTGGGGGGGGGGAGGGGGCATGCTGGTAGACCGTGTTGGTATGACTCGGTGAAAAGTAGATCCCATGTTACTAAAGTCTGGCCACCTCTGCTTTAAGTGATATACTTTTGACAAATCTTAAAATCTGTACAGCATAAATGCAGCGTTCAGTTCATGTAAGAGACAAATTTTTCATCATCAGTCTAAGATCAACAATTGCAGCTTATTCAAGATCTGTAAGTTCATATATGTCAGATTAGCGCAGACGAAAACTTGAAGGTAACAAATTTCTACAAGAAAATTATATGAAAAAGTTGCAAACCTGACAGTTCCGACACAACTCCACAAACACTGCAGAAAATCCGTAATTTGTGGAAAAATTCATATGTGTGGCCACGGATAAAGCTATATGCCTATCTTAACATTGTAGTCTGATATACAATTTAAATCATACATTTAAATCATATTCTGTTAGCTCATTTCACCTACATGGGCTGGAAATATAACAGGCACAGTAACAACGGCAAAATGCATAAAAACGGATGCATTTCAGCTCTGAATTAATTATTAAAATTAAAAAAATAAATAGATGCAATTAAAATACGCACGCTGGCAGGAACAGTTGATCGTTTTGTCCCCTTCCTATTTGCAGAGTAGGCCCTTTAATTTGACATAACGCACAGTGTTTGTTGTTTCCCTTGTGTTTAACAACCATATTCGATGCGATGAAGGAGTCAATCTTTCCCGTTATGCCTACCATAATTTAAACGAAAAAAAAAAAAAAAAAATAAAAAAAATAAAAAAAATAAAAGAAACCAAATATTATTATTATTATTATTATTATTATTTGATTTTTGTGTGTTGTTGAAATTATTGAGGCAAAAGTGATTTTAGCACAATGAGGGACAAAATATCAGATATCATACAATCTGATCTGCACGGTTTGGTCCTCATTTGATGACAATCATTAGAATAAAGACCGAGTTTTAACATTATCCTTGATAAATGAACGATCGCCTCAAAACACCCTATGTAACAACCAGTATATAAGAATAAACACAGAATGGTCACACCTATTGAGTTTTCCACAAACTGCAGGTTTTTCAAGTTTGTGGATGTTTGGCGAAGTTGGCATTTGTATGGAGTTTTTCCTCCTGTTTTATGAAATTTCGCATTAACTCTACTTTTGTTTCACTTTGCTTTCTGTTAATTTATCCAAAAATGTCAAGACTTTCTTTAAACAATCTGTAATAATGAACCTTAAGTTGATGACGATTCACACAACTGTAGATACTATTTGTCAGCATGTATAAATAAATATATTGTAACTGTAGGAAAAAGAATAGGTAATTACCATGCCATTCTGCATGAAAAAAGACACTCACATGCAGGGAATATACATCTTTATTTTATTTTGTGGATTTGTGATGGGGGTGGATTTTTGGCACATTGAAGAGCTTCAAAAGTCAGATGTCATTTGGGGTAAAACGGTCTACTCTAAAAGCGATTGCGACAATTAAAGGCTGAAATAAGACATAATGTTAGGTACGTCGTGTAAACGTTTATGACTATTTTGAAATGTGACCGAATCATTGCATGTTTTGCGCGAATTTTCTGACGCATTTAAATGAGCACCCCTCTGAGCACAATGTATTTTTCCCCTCAAAAAAAGTGTGTATTGGGTAGCATCATGCGTCACCAGAATACAATTTCTAATACTTTGATTAATTTCTGTGTAAATGTGGCCAAGAACATTTGCTATGATACAGCCTGCTCTGATATGGAAACACAATCGTGTGATATGGAAACATAATTCTGTTCTTATATAGAAACACGATACCGTTGTGAGAAGACTTTCCTATTTCCATTAGAGTAGAAACATGGTTTCTACTATCAATGAGAAATGTGTTTCACAGCCAATTATTTTCATGTTACGTTGTAAAGCTCATTTGGCTCTGTTTCATTTATCTCCGTTTCACGCATCATCATACAAATTTGACAGCTATTTGACTTCACCATCCGCTGATAAAAGTTGCACCATGCTATGCAGATTGTTGTGCATTTACTGCTTGTCTTATAACCCTTGTAGTTGCCACATGATCTGCATCCAGTTTAGACCAGAAAGTGATTGCATCGAATATATTTTGACAATTTGTTCATTTTGTAGACTCTTGCACTTTACCATGGAATATTTTTTTATGTAGATTTACTATCAGTCAAATCTGTATCACATAGAAGCTTGTAATTTCTGCATAGATAATCAAAATTATTCAAGAGAAAGTTGGCACAAAATTTTCCGCTACTAAAATTCATTGATTGGTTGGATAATTTATTTGGCTTAGCTTCATTTCACTCCATATCATGTGTCGTCCGTAGAGTTTGTTCTAACTTTATTAAATTGAACTAAAAAACAAAGTTAAGTGTTCCGCAGTTCGTTACAAGGTTTCCAAACGATATAAAAATGTGTAAACTGAGGGCACCTTAATTAAACTTCTTTTATTAGGAACATAAATACAGTAGATATAAACAAACGATCAGTATTGATACTAGTAGTTTGACCAGAATATCATATGTTAATGTTAATGAGAGCAACATTAGTCGTAGGCAATACAAGAATTTGGTTTTGATAGCAAAGCACTTATTTAATAGAACTTCTTGAACATTACGTTTGGAATTAGATTATCTTCCTAGATACTGATTCGAAACAAGTGGGGTTTTTTTCTCAGAAAGATCTAAGGATTTAACTGGATAATTATTTTCTGTGTGTGTGTGTGTGGGGGGGGGGGAAACTGAGCTTCAATATATCTGGCTTTAGGAACATTACAATTTTCTGACTCAAACAATATCTCTACTTCAACGGCTTTTTTCGTTTGTTTTTATTTCTTTCGTGTGTGTGTGTGTGTGGGGGGGGGGGTATCTGCCAAGAAATTTCAGGGAAGAAAGTCGATCTGGTTTCAGATTTGTGGATAATACTATCTCTTAATCAGAATAAAGATCTTGCATAATTCATCTATGGTCTTTTTCGACGTTTCACTCTAACTCAGTGGTTCCCAAATCCCGGGTCGCGACCCAAATGAGGGTCGCGAGGACCCTCGTGACCCTATACCGGTACTGCATTTTGGGTCGCAAAAGATGGTATTTAGGATCGCGATCAAAAGAGTTTGGGAACCACTGCTCTAACTGACAATGTGTTACATCAGCTGTTTATATATATATATATATATATATATATATATATATATATATATATATATATATATATATATATATATGTGTGTGTGTGTGTGTGTGTGTGTGTGTGTGTGTTTAATACTACCATGAAAGCAAGATTAGGCTAAAGAAAAATGTATGCACAGCAAAACCTCTTGTGTTCTCAATAAGACTGATACTTCATTATGACAAAAATACTCAAGCGTGGGATATAATTTAGTTCAATGTTCTACCATGAAACTATATCGACAAATAGCTCAACCTATTGGAGGCATAGTAAAGACGTGACAAAGCTTTTAAGTTAAAATATCAAATAAACAAAAGTCCCCATACAAATAGGGAGTTATGATTCTATCGGGTTAAGAACATGTCAAATGATGATGATTTGGCGATGTAAAAGCACAATCCTTGTAAGATGGCATGAATATAGACTAATTGTCAAACTAGCTATATCCATCATTGTATTCTGCAATCTTTCTTTACAAGACGAAAGAGGGACAGCGCTAATTTTATAAACCAGTGTTTATGTCAATCTGTCCGTAGATGGAAACACTTTTATTAACAACATTCATCCGGTCACTCGCTGTGCAAAATTTGCCAAATTAGACTTCTACGGCTTTATAACAATCAAGTCGCTTCCATAAATACGTTGGCTGAATTATAGAAAAAATCAAATTTGTTTGTAAACTTACTTTGTTCGTTGTTTTTAGAGTGTACATACGTACGTAGCGTCAAATGTATGTATGTATGTGTGTATGTTTATCATCTATCTCTTTGACATTTACCTAATTAAAAGAGACAGTGGACCGCTTTGGTCTGTTTGACAATATATACTGATAATTCTCAGATTATATAGTACAACGGTTTATATACCATAGCCCATGTCAACTGCTATCATAGTTTGGTCCAGTGTGCATGGAATGTTTAAAAGAAATAAATTCCATGAAATGTATAATATTAAGTATGCTAGAAGAAAAAGTATGTGTTTAGCACTCTTTATGTTGAGATTTTAGGTCATTAAGACTTCATTTTGGACTGCATCATTCTCAGTATTATTCTTGTTCTAAAGACGCAAACAAATCAATGTACAATAAAATCACACAAATAAAATGATCAATAATAATTTTAAGTACTTCTAGTTCTTTTACATGGTGAAAACATCTCTTAGGATGTCTCGATGGCATCATTTTTGTCTAGCATGCATATCAGTCTTTGATAACCAATCGATAATTTTCATTGATTTGTTTATACTAATTTGTCGTCAGTACATTGGTGAAACCTTTTATCTACGTCCTACCTAAGAAGCACATTTTTCCAGCCAAAGTAGGTCATCGTAACCAATTGTTCGTGTTTCAGCTACAAGTGTTATGTCGCTGTGTCAGGATCCATTTGTCAATAACCGCTTCATGCACAGTCGTTAATTGTGATGTGCACACGCATTTAACATAGAAGACTTGGTTACTGTGATCTCGTTTCTGTACATTTGAATGGCAGTTTTGCTTTTGACGTTCAAGTCCCTTTTCTAATGCTTGTATGATCGACTTGTAAAATCGTGGTGCTCCATGCTAACTGCATTTAAATTTTATCAGTACAGTAGAATATGAGAGACTCGACACTTCTACCATAAGTTGGTTTCTGACTTAAGTCCCCATGACATATTTTTGATGTATCATGTCCATGTTCGGCGTTGTAACTTAAAGCACATTCGTGTAAACTTTCTTTTACCTTTAAAATACACTGAGCTATGCCTGTATACTAACTGTTGAGTATAGTAATAACATTTACGTGCATTAGATTGTTTCATTTCTCAGAGAAAACGAACTCTTCTGACTCAGACGTTAAGCAAACAGACAAATCCTTTTGTTATCGTTCAAGTCTTGCTGAAATACAGTGACATTTCACAATATTCCAGTCAATAAAAGTATGAAATTACTTTTCAATATTCGTTAAAGTGACAATATAAGTGCATAGGTTTTAAATTACAAAGTTTTAGTTTATCTAAAGGGAATATGATACATAAAAAAAGTCATTGATTATATAAATTAAAAGCATCCCACTTACTTTTGATCAACAATTTATTAACTTTTACTTTTGATCAACAATTTATTAACTATGCAAACTTTAGTGGCATTTATAATCTTTTCGCCAAACAAAAATAACGAAAACTATTTTTGTATCAATGTATTCGCAATGGAAAAATTAGAAGTGTTCATGATCCATATATTTCAACACATATCAAACAAACAAACATAAAACTTGTGTCCTATGACGACCATTAGATCTTGCTTTTAAGTCAGTTTTATGAGCTATATATAGGTTGTATTGAAAATAAGAAATTCTGGGAAATAGCTAGAAAGTACAAACTTCAAACTGCAATCAAATTTTTACAGCAGTGACCAGATAAATCCATACAGAACAATGATGGATGCTCATATCTCATCCCAGTGTAATGCATTTGTTTCAAATCTTTTCAATTTGATTTCTGAATAAAAAGAAGCCATCTAATGTACTGCGGAGATCCTAGTAGCAAAAGAACAAAATGAAATTGACAACTGAATCATTTAGTTTTCATACATTTACCATGACTGAAAATAACTGAAAAGATGTTGTTTTTTAAACATATGTGTCCATTTCCAGGTGAGAGAAGATAAGAAGCACTTTGTACCGTCCACATCTTCAAAGAAATGATACCAATTGAGCTTTGTAAAACAAAGTGTGCTGTATTCAAATTATTTCTATTTTGTTTCACATCTAAGAAATTCCAAAATTGTTGTAGCTCTGAAAAGCTGGTAGATGATTTCAGTACTGAGTCAGACTGAGCATCGAAAATTTTAAAACGACAGAGATACGAGACAAAACTCTCTCCTTTAGCGAGTCTCGTTAATGAACAAAAAACGTTATGTCACCGACTTAGCTTAGGGTGGCGTAAACCTCATAAAGATGTATCCGTAGCCATATACTGTAGGTGAGGCTTGTATCATTTTTGCAGCATGTTTGTATAAATCAAGTATGGTGACACAGTAGGTAGTGATGATTAAAACAAAATAATGAACTTAAATGTAGAAAACTAACTGACATAACCCACTTCATATTAGTACATTTATATTTCTTCAGATGCATATTTCATGGCTGTACATGCAGTGAGTACTTAAGTATAGCTTCTGCCACAAAGACATAGCATGATAGATAGAACATAAAAAGTCGGTCACAATGACCTGCTTTGACTGGGAAGTTTGTGCTTTTCATGTAGCATTGAGGTTATCACGTTATCTAATTGTACAGAAAACAAAGCATTGTCATTAAACGTAACCACGCTACAATGTCACTTGCTCATCAAAGCCTGATTTGCAGTCAAAACAAAAATTATGTCACTGAAGCATCTGAATTTTTCCAGGTTAAATGCCAAGAAGTAAATACAAATTATAATTGATTATTTACCTTGTGTGATTTAAGAAGAGAGCAATGACAAAATTAATTTTCTGTATCTCCATAATCCAAATAATGTCAAAGAAGACTTGGGTCCACAATTAGGTCATAATTACATAATAATAATAATAATAATAATAATAATAATAATAATAATGAGGACTTAGTACACCGCTTAATATTTTAAAGCTCTAACCGCTTTGCAATATTAGTTAACACATAATGACATATATATGGACATGGTTACAAAAACAAACACCATGAAATTACAAACAAAAAACATGCTGAAAATAATCAAGTTAAGGAAACATTGCTAAGTTTTAAGTCTGTTCTTACAGTCGAAATAGGTAGGTTTTTAGAGCACTCTTGAATGAGATCACAGTGTCAGTGTGTCTAAGTTCAATGGGCAATTCGTTCGGTACGCAAAAGAATGTTGTCCGTTTGACTTTGTTTTGATAGCGGGAATAACGAGTGTCGGAAGAGGAGCGTAAGTATTTTACACGTGGGTGAGGTCCGACATGTATTTTGGACTGGAGGCAGTCAACAAAATGTAGCATAGAGAACATATTTTGTGTTTGATTCTGGATCGAACGGTATTTAGTGGAGGGTACATAGCATGGGGGGAGGAGTGCTCGGTTCTTGGTACTCTAGGGATGATCCGAGCTGTGTTTTGAACTTTTTGAAGTTTCTGTAGAGAATTACAATAGTCCAGTCTAGAGAGTACTACAGAACACAAGTGTTTTAGTGGCATCAACTGAAAGAAAATTTCAAATGGAGCTGATACGTCTCAGCTCCAGATATGCAGCCTTGCATATGTTCATGACATGTTGGTGTAATGAGTAATGTCGAGAGTAACACATAGGTTTCGTACTGATTGTGTGAATTTAATGTTGGTGTTGGTGTTGCTGATACTTATTGTTTGACGTAAAGGATGGGAATGAGAAAGTCATTGTGTGGTGATCACAATGCCTTCAGTGCAGCTTGTTACATGTCATCCATGACTTCACATCGGAAATGCACCTCTCTACGCTTTGTTGGGTGGCTAGATTTGTATATTTGGTGTCATCAGCATACAATTGTTGAGACACCAGATGACGATCTATTACACTTGAGAGGAGCTGAGTGTATACAATGAAAAGAACGGGTCCAAGAACAGACCTCTGTGGAACACAAAAACATAGATCAACTGGGCTGGAATGTTTTCCATTGACGGACACAATTTGTGTCCTGTCGACTAAGTATGAACCATACTAAGGCTGTATCTCGAATGCCAAATACATGCTGGGAATGATGAAGTAATATATCACGGTCTATTGTGACAAATGCTGCATACAAGTTAAGGAGGGTGAGGACTGTAATCTTTCCACTATCTAAAGCAGAGAGAAGGTCGTTAACTATTTTCAGAAGGGAAGTTTCTGTACTGTGGCGAGGGTGATATGCAGGTTGTATATTGCTAAAAAGACTATTTAAATTCAGATGAGATACCAGTTTGGACATAACAACTTTTCTAAGACTTATGACATGAATGGGAGGTTAGAAACAGGGCGGTAGTTTGTTAAATCGTTAGGCTCAAGCGTTGGTTTCTTCAACAGGGACTTTACATTGGCAATTTTGAAAAATGATGGGAATTCCCCTGATTAGAGAGAAGTATTAATAACATCGGTTAATGAAGGCAGTATTGAATCTAAGTACTCAAGCACTAATGACGTCGGAATCGGATCAAGTTCACATGACTTTGGGGGCATTCTTTATCAGGATTGTCCGTAAGAAATCCACAGAGACAGGCTCAAATGCTGTTAAAGGTTGCTTTCACAACTGTGTGGTGACGACGAGTCGATTTAAATTGTGGTGTCAAGCTGATCTCTAATGGTTTGCACTGTGTCACGGAAGAAATTTGCAAATGGGTCTGGAAGTTCGACCGGGGAGAAGGTTGCTGGAAGTGGTGTACCTTTGTTTCTTGACATTACCTTGTTAGTAATATCAAAGAGCTCTTTGCATCTGGAGCTTTCGGTGATTTTAGTACTGAAAATAGGTTGATTTCACTGCATAAACTATGTTTGTAACATTTTTCTTAGCGGCTTCATAGATTTGCTTATGAATAGTAAGACCAGATGAAAGCCAAAACCTCTCAGTCTTATGGCGTTCTCTTTTAGCAGCGCGAAGCTGGTCCCTAACACTACTATACCATGGAGAATACTTCGGAATGGATACTCTGCACTTGGTTGCTGGGGCATGTTTGTCAAGCAATGAACGCAATCACTTAGTGGTGTAGCGGGAGGGGGGGGGGGGCGAAGGGGACGGTGGCCCCGGGCGGCACTTTCTATGGGACGGCAAATTGGTAAGAGTACCGTATATATCATAAATAATACGAATAGAGTGGGGGCGTAATTTTGGTAGATGGCCATGGGCGGCACTTTGCCTCTCTACGCCCACTGCAAGCACTTATCAAGTTGTTCTGCTGTAGGAGGTAACAAAGTTGTTAGGTTTGCTTGGATGTCATGCATTAGTTGGGTTCTATTAATCATACGGAGGTTTCTCTTAGTAGGAAACAAAGATGGAGGATTAGGAACTGATACGTCAAGAAGGCATATGACACAGAGGTGATCAGATGCCAGTTCTTGGGACACCAATGAAGACTGTAGAATATTATCATCAGGTCTATGAATAATCCAGTATAAAATGTGACCATGTTTATGGGTGGGTTGGCTAACTGACTGTTTAAGGTTGAAAACGTGAATGGAATCTAGTAGTTTTGATGTGTATGGGTTTCCAGGACAGTCAAAGTTAAAGTTAAAATCTCCAAGAATAATCAGGTTGCCACCTATCGAATTTCCACATTCTAGGAGGTTAGTATACTGTTGCAAAAAGAGAGATTTAGTCAGCTTGTTTTTTTCGACTAGGAGGAGGGCGGTAGAGGCAAAAAAAATGGACTGACCTTTCTTCCATTATGAGGGTGGTTTGGACCAGTTCAAACGATGTGTGGTCGAAATTGAAAGTTGCAAAGTAGTTAAGACAGTGGAGTATTGAGTTCTTTGCGATGACAGCAATTCCACCTCCGCGGGAGTTGCGGAGGAACGACTTGATGGATTAACTGAGGGTTGGGGTGGATGTTAAATCCGCGCACTTTGGCTCATCGCCTGATGTTTTTAGCCATGTTTCTGTCAGGAAAAAGATTTCGACTATTGATAAAGTTGACTATTTATGTGCGCTTTTCCGGTAGTCCAACTGATTGGGCGTTGAATAATGCTATGCGCTGCAGTTTCTCAGACTTAAACGTTGATGACTGAAGAGGAATTTGAATTAAATTGTTCAAATTAACGGTCGAGTTTTCAAATCGCCGTGAAGGAAAAGGCGAAAGGGAGATAACTGGAGTTTTTCGTCCTGTTCTACGCTGGCCGACTTTGAAACAGCGTTCCTTTTCTCGCTGCCGTTTACATTTAAGTGAAGATGAATGTAGTCCAAGGTCATTTAGTCTAGTGCACAATGTAGTATGAAGCGCTTAGAAGTGGTTATCTAATCCAGTGAATGAGGGTCCATCATAGCATAAACGGGTGGACTGGCCGGTATCACGTGATGGTGGTATGTTCAACAACTATTGCCCTTTCATCAGTGGGGCAAGACGACTGAGAAAATATCTAATAGTTCTCGTTTCCAAAAGAAATAGATTGAGAAACACATTCCAACAGAACAGTCAATGCACGATGA
Source organism: Margaritifera margaritifera (assembly GCA_029931535.1). NCBI lineage: Eukaryota > Metazoa > Mollusca > Bivalvia > Unionida > Margaritiferidae > Margaritifera > Margaritifera margaritifera. Next base: position 6,939,213 of record JAQPZY010001693.1, on the reverse strand, counting down.
ACATAATAAACGTAGACGAAGACAGTCAACGAATACGTATATCATTAAAAACAGCACAAAAATCGGGAGCAGCTGCCTCAAACCTGTTAAGCGATGGCGCTCATCTTCCAAGTCCATAAAATCTAAATATACAAATGATGATAAACATAGAAATTTTATTTAAAAAACCTAATGTTATTTGTTTCAGGTGTTTTAATACTCCATGCACACGGAATTAAAAATGGACCCGGGTTACAATTATACATTTTCATTACAGCTTTATAGTTCTGAAGAAAATATTTACTTAAAAGTGAAAAATAATAGACTTATGTTTCAAACTGATCATCTTATAAGACTGGCAATTGTAACAAAACGTTGACCTCTACCACCCTCAACCACCGAGGAACAGTGAAGCAAAGGTTTTCCTTTATAATTTTTGTTTTCTACCTTGATAATTTGATACTCTTTGAAAGGACTTTGAACTGCTGGCATATGTTTGTTGAGAGGATCTCAAATATGAATTAAATGAGTTCATCAGAATCTATCTGGTAATTGCTTGGGAAGGTACTTGTTCTGATAATTTAGGTTTATACTATAGGAAATGTTTTTCTATCAGTTCTGTTTCAATGGCTTTTTTCCCATATAGCTAATTGATGTCTCTGAAGATTTTTCTTGCTATATCTTTGATGAGAAAATTATGAGAAATTGTTACAATGAATATTTTGTTTTAGGTATGAATCTGGGAGGCTTTCTGTTCGTTCCTAAGGGCGGAAAACATCTTTGTGTAAGCGTTATTGTTGAGATACTTGATCATTGGAATAACAGCACATACCCCAACTCACCTGATGCTGTGATGGTATCTTGTACTTTAGGTTCATGACAGGAAATAGTTTGATCCCCAGTCAAAACCCTGTTTTCATTTGCCGAACATACTTCATTGACCGCACCCGCTGTCACATAATTTAATCGCTCATCGTCAAAGTCCTAGTCATTCAAGGTACTGATTGCAACACTGATAATATTGAAAACAGAAAAGTCATGTTGGTCGCAACAGGTCGTGGAAAGTCGAGTGTCGCTTATATCAACCCATCAATTAAAGGACTACTGTCACAAAGAACAAAAATGTTATCGCTCTCCCTACCACCATCACGACTACTCCTGCCATTACTTCCTCCTCTACAAAGATTACCGACAGCACTGCTTGTAATTTTATAATAACAACAATAACAGCAACTCTATTGCCTTTACAATGCTACTCCCAAAACGATCGTCCAGAAATAGCAGCTCATAGTCGAAAAATAACAACGCAATATTCGCTATTATTTGCCCACCATAATAGCTATATTAGTAACTATAATGGTATCTTTTACACTTATAATGATGTTTTCCTTTGTCCATTGATGCAGAAATTCGACTTGTGCTGATCGTTTACTTGAAATCAGCAAGAACGACAGACAACACAAATTGAACCGCTCATTCTAGTACAAATAATACTAAAACTACTTTCACTTATACTACTACTTCTACTGCAACAATAACTATTGCCAAGTACGACTATTACTTCCTTTATTACCACTACTACTATTACTAAAAACACCAAGAGCACTACAACTACCTCCTTCTATTAAAGTACTGCAATGTAACGATAAAGATAAATGCGTCTACTACAGCAACTGTCAATGATACAGTTTCTGCTATAACCATCAGTATCTCTTTTTTTTTCTCCACTTGAACAATATTTATTTATCATGATTACTCATCCAGTTCATACAAAATGCAAAAAAAATAAATAAAATAAAAAAAAATACGGATGCAGTGCCTTGCAATATTTCTTTTTAAGATCTCGATATTTTTTTCACAGATTCTTTGACAGCCTTATCCATGTAAATAGCATTTCATGTTCTAACTAGTGAAAACAATGCACTATCTTGTGCACACGATCATTTTCTCCAACCAACAAGACCAATGCAATTAAAACTGCGGCTGATGATGCAACTAATTTTGTAAGTCTTGTTACTGATTTCACAGCTTATGTGGCATGTGTTACTATTAGAACATCTGCTTTTTATTCTATTAGTACGTATTTATTGGAAATGCTTCTGCTTATTCTATAATCCATGCTACTGGTATGACTACTACTACTATATTTACTGCCAAACCTCTACTACTAATGATATGAATACTTATTCCCCCGCTGATGCAACTACTACAATTAGCAGTATTGTATTTGAGAATTTGTGAACGTTAATGGTGGATTTAACTGTCGCAAAAAAACTACTAATAATGTCCACAAGTCCCCGAGCACAATATGTTATTCCCATTCAAACTCATTTCACAAATTTTGTCAAAATAAAAAAGAAAATTTAATTGTTTGTTGCACTATATTTACACGAAGAGTCACAATCAGTCATGGCAGTCGCGGCAACACTTCTGACAGTATATCATTCATTTTACTGCCGCAAAATCTGACATTCGATTAATCAGAAAGCGCGTTACATTTGTGTTAAAATGTCCAAGTTACTACCGGTATCACTGTTTCCGCTACCTAGATTACCAGTATTTCTACTTTTACTAGTAGAAATAATTATTTTACTACTGATGGTATTATTTATAATATACTCCTTTCTGCTGGTGTCGCCTCGTCTGCTGCAAGGGCCTCTACTACTTACATGCATGAGCACGTATTCTTTCTGCTGATGATTTGATTAATACTACAATTTCGCTACTACTATCACCACATCTGCTACCTGTGCTATCATGACCTTTTCTTTCAAAACAACTAGTTTTTGTTCCACTCCTTATGATGCAGGTATTATCGTCCACAACAAAAATGAAAGCTCACCGGTCTCAACTATATTAACCCTACACTTGCTACCGCGACATTTATTGATACTTTATTTTCGCTGCTAGCAGACGACATTTGTCATTGCCATTACTTCATTTATTTTTCATGAGAACGTAATTCATTGACTGTCGATTCGGATTCATTTGAGAGGAGGAAAGGATCTCCAACGGGCATGCTATTGCTATCACGAATGTTAAGACCTCAGTATCAGCGAGTGTTTGTTAACATGAGTCTCCTTCGTGTAATCTGCAAACAATTATTACTGTAATAAGGGTTCGAAAATAATAGTTAAACAGATATTTGGTATTTCAACGACAGCGATTTGTGTACATGTTTGACAAGAAAAACAATGACTTTTAATGAAGAATAAAATATATCGTTCAACAGCATAACAAGACCGAAAGTGATAAAAAGAAACTGTGGTATGTCTCATTTACTAATACGTTTTGTTACAGAGTAGTCGCTAGCTACACCTTGGCGAAGGTTACATTGCCCTGCTGGTACCATGTTGTTTTGAATGGTCATAGAATTAAGGCCATGTCAAACTAAACATGCTAATCTAAAGCTGGCCTAACTGAGAAGTTTTTCGTCCGTGTTTTATACCATACACCACTTATTCTGGAAATGTGACAGATGAAAGCAATTTTGGAAAGAAGTAATGATTTGGATTAGCTGAAAAGTTGAATCTATTATGGTATTAGACTTAAAGAATTTGGAATTTTGTTTCAGTCAAAAGTAATGATATTTCACTTAATATGTCCGCTAGTAGTAAAATGTTATATTTTCATGCCAAACATAATAAGACCTAGAAATTTGAATATCAGGGGATGTGTGGAATTTGTTTGAATCTATTATAATATTGAAAAATATACCATTTGTATGCGTGATAAGAAAGCTGATTTTGAGAATCAATGGAGATAACAGTCACCGTTAATGATGGATGAAAGATGTATCATAGAGGAATCAACATTCACAAGTATTATGTAATATGGATTTCCTATATTATATGCAAAATAGTTTTGCTGTTCCTTTACTGTCTTTCAAATGGTATTTTCTCTTCTAAAGCCATTTTAAAAAGGAAATAATAGATTTACTCTCTTTCTTTTTTTTTTTGTTTTGTCTTTCTTTCTTTTTTCCTTGTCATTTTTTTCTCGACTTTTTATTTACGCCACAGAACACGCTGTTGCCAGCATATCCAGTTGACTGTTTTCCTTCTGTATCCAAGCTATTATTTACACATATTTTGGAATATATATATATATATATATATATATATATATATATATATTTATATGTATATGTTGTAAATTGTAGATAATCGAGAATTATATTGTAAATTAGAACAAGTTATGTATGGTTTCTTTCACAGAATTACAAAACCAGCAATTTTAATTACCCATAACTCTGATTATTTTTAAGAAAGAAGTTGTTGCCAGAATTATGTGTATAATTCTAAACTGAAGCCAAAGGAGTATATTATTTTTTAGTAACTTTATAAGTTCATATACTTTCCCATTTTGTCTCACTTTTATGCTTTTTGTTTCATTTCATTATATCTTATAAAGACCCCTGCATGCTCTGTCTGCCTTAAGTGTAATTTTTAGCAGATAAAAATTAAAGAGAAGATAGCTTTAAGATTTGTAAAGTCCGTATTATGTTCTAATTGCATTAACTATTCCCTGATACATTAAATAATTTATATTGATATTATATAATTCTCTACAGAATTCAAAATCCAAATGTGTCATCCGCATCAATTAAATCAGAAATATAGTTCACATACATATATTCCCAACCCCTATTAAATATTAGTTTATTATTTACTCGTATTTTTCTACCGCCCATATATTGTTGACGGTATATCTTCTTCCTCGGTTGACGTGCTTACATCTATTAAATGTTTCCATGCTTTCAATACATTCACCCAAAAAGTAGTTTGGGTTATCATTATCAAAGGGGTAGGTACTGTAACAATCAATTTAGGCCCAATTACGAAAGTTCTCCATTTTATTTCTATAAAAACTCATCAGGCTTTGTTTTGTGCAAATGTATTAATATTTTGTCAGATTCCGTCGAAACATACGTGCCATAAGTATTCAAAGATGGGTTCTCCTGACCTGTACTTTCAATTCAGTGACGTCATGCATTCTTTTCATTATTTTCTGCACGCGATGTTTAAACATTACTGTGTTCATTTACAATTTATTAGGAAGGCAGTTGGAAAAGTAGCATTCTCGTTATTTTTGATTTTCAAAATTACTATGTTGTGTTAAGTAGTAGAGTTAAGGGTAGTTTTTATAATCTTGATGTGTAATAACATTTTAACAACTCCTGTTTTGATACCCTTTGCCATTTTTTAGTACTATTATCAACAATCCTGACTGAATACATTTTAGCTCTAAGGCCAATAAAATCTGCCCTGTATTGATTTGGTTTCATCACCATTCTGTTGCCTTCGTTGTAATATTCATTTTTAGGAGGATACTCAGATAAGTCAAATAATTCTTTTAAAGCAAATATGTTCTTCCACACATCATCTGTCTCAATTTCATAGAACAATGAATCTGTATCGGTAAAAAGCAATTTGGTCTTATTATCATATTTAAATGTTTGTTTTTTTTGGTTGAAAATTCAGCAATTGTCAGAGGTCATAAAATTGTTTCTGTTTTCTGGTGTATAAATCATTTCTGCTGAAGAAACATTACTGATGTATCGTACTTCATCAAGTAAGCTACTAATGAAATGGTGTACAAAGTCAGCACCGCGATATAATTTTAAAGCCTTGCTAAAGTTTTCGTTGACACAGATCAATTTGTGTGAATAACTACAGGGAACACGCTCTTGGCATTCTCGCGTAAAAGAACTTTTTGGATCAACTTGAACAATTTTTTTGTTTTCAATAGGAACAATAAGAGCTTCATAATAAGCATACATAATAAAAGGCACTCTCATTTTGTGGTTTAGTTTATCAAACGTGATAATATTATTGTTTTTATTGGCCATTACAGCTCTTGTAGTATTTATGCAATCTTGGCAATGTTGCACAAGTAAGTCTTCTCGTATAAAACCATGAAGGCATTTTCTACAGTAAAACATTTTCTGTTGTTTTTTTATTGTATTGTATTCATTGTATCATAATTCCGCTAGTTGTTAATCCAGCAGTAGTGACCATCATTGGTTCCATTACGAATATACAGCGAATCCACATTTGTTTCACAAGATATTAATAATAAATGCAATGGATAAATTTTATATTTATATAAGCAAATGTATCTGATATAATGAATGAATTGGACAAAAATGTATGACTGATGAAAACGAAGATGCCATTGTCCGCGACTACGATGAGTACAATCAAGTCGAAAATACGCATTTGCATTACAATACGAGGAAGCAGAAATATACCAGAAAATATCACATCAGAAACATGTTGGCGCAATTTAATCTGTCCTATGAAGAAACAGCATAATTCAACGAGATCTTTAACAGATTTATCACGCTAAGCCTGCCAGGAAGACGTACTTTTATCAAGTTCAATTATGTCTTTAATAAAATATTCCTGCTCATAGGTATGCCAGACAAGGCAGCTACGTGCAAACCTGTAGCTAGAATGAAACTATTAGCAGATTATGACAGAATTATTTCTCAACACTTGCCGTTGGTATCCAAGAATTAAAAGCGTCAGAGTAGCCGCTCCATTTCACAAGGGACTTGTTTCCGTAAGTTTTGATGACACTCTCTATTCTAAAAACATTTTGCTCTGTTTTTGTAACTCCTGCTTATAGAAGGCTCCTGAAACAGGTTCGCCTTTAAGATCTGCGATCTTGTACGTTACAGTAATTGTTTTTAATACTTCTGTTACGGTAAACACTTCTTCGGTCCAGTTTGCTGTATGACCTTTTTCAAACATTTTTATTTAGTCTGGAAATCCTGAAACTTTTGTCTAAAAAATGATCTGTTTGCCACGCTGTCTTGATTTTGTTTGTCACTATCTTGTGTTGGCGTCATTCCAATACTACTTCTTTAGCGTTCGATTGAATCTTTCAACGACATCTGCTTTGCCGTCATTGAACGTAGAGTACTTATGAATGTTATTTTCTTCAAGCCAGTTCTCAAACGTACTATTGTAAAATTCGCCGCCATGGTCCACCCAGAATTTTGCTGGTTTGCGTCTGATGTCTGATGACGTTGTCATAGATGCAAACGAGTCTCTAATAGCTGCGCCATTTTTATTTTTTAGTGGTACACTCCATGCATACTTGTATTTGACGCTGCCATTGTTTCTGGAATATTCGTGCATGTCTACAAGATCTGCAGACCAGATGTCATCAACACTACGAGCAGCCACTCTGCGCCTAGGAAAACGTTTTCTTGCTGGCTTGTGTAATTCTTCTGCTATTATACCATCCTCTTTTTTTGTCTGTCTTTTTTTTTAGTCGTTAGTTTTGTTTTATAACTTTTAGCAGCTGGTTTTGTTTGACGACTTTTAGCTGCTGGTTTGGTGCCAACGCCAAGTTTATACTTTTAGTCCGATGGCGCCTCTGACAAAACCTCTGTCAATACGTTCTCATCCAGCATAATTTTGTCTCAGCAGTTTTTTCTTTTGGATGATCTCTGTAGCAAATATCATGCCGCATTGCCGTGGCTTCTACATGGTTATAAGGTTGTTGATCAGAAAGCGGTTGATCATTGGCATCCAGTTGATTTCACGGACCAGTATACTTATGTCCGTGCCGAGTCCAGCCGCCTTTGGATATTGGAAGTTATCCAGTAAGTTATTAAGATCAAAGCGCCGCCATGTATTTTACGACGCTTACACACAGAACAGTGTCCAATAATTGTATTGCCTTGAATACAAATATGGTCATCGCAAGCATGGATACATATAACGAGCAAAACATAAAATTATGTGCCAAGTACGACAATAGATTGGCCATCAGCACAACCACCGGAAATGGCCTTGACAAACCTGGATTTTCTTTTGCTGCAAATGGCACATATGGCTTTATGACAGAACGTCCGTTTTTAGTTTGAGATGAAATTTCTTCAAAATTTCAGTATTCTTTCTGCATGGTGAGCACCACGAAGCTGTCATTATATTTGACATTTACATAAAACTCACTTGAAAATCATTTCTGCTGATTACGTCTACTTAAAACTAATTTGTCATTGTCTAGAGTTGGTAGCGCGTTGGATTCCAGTAAGATATCTAATACAGATTTTCCTTGGCTTCGTGATCTGATAAAATAAATACAATAAAGACCGCAAGGTGAACTATTCATATGCTGAATTTGTGTTGAGTTATAAACGCAACCTTTACTAGCGCCAGAAATATATCTTTTATGGAATCGCACGGTGGCAGACCAAGCAAATCAAAATATTCTACGCCGCTACTATCTGGCATGTTTACAAAGGCAGCCCAATATATTCCAGAGCCATCCAAAACATTTTTGATACTAACAACGCATCATTCATTCCAATTAATTTTTTTTTTTTTTGGTGGTGGGGGGGGGGGGGCGGGGGGTTTGCATCCTATCTTTGGAAAAAAACCCACCTCGAAATGATTTTATGTCTTTAAGCACTTTCTCAATGTCAACATTGATTAGCGGCGCTGTGTTCCGGGGTATTGCAATCCTCGCGCATTCTATTTTTTACCACCTCTGATACCACCTCCAAAAAGCTTGCCAAGAAGTCCAGGCAACAGCGCACCTGCACTAGCAGCAGCTAGCAGTGGTAAAAGTGATAAGACTCCGCCTTGTTTTTTAAGTTGTGTTGCGGACAAATGGAGTACAACACCTTTTCTTGCTGCACTTTTGTTTTTTTCACTTTTTCATGTTGGCGTTTTGTGAGCATCAACGTATCGCTAATAATTGCTTGACTGATAGTCTTGCGAACAATGGGCAGCCTCTAGAAGCGGCCAGCTCAATTTGTTTACGTTGAGATTCAAAAAGCGATAAATTCAGTCATTACACGTTCAGTTATTTTGGTGGGTGCAATTTTCTTGATGCCTTCTTTTGACAGGTTTCATTGCAACGGGTTGCTGAGACACTGGCGTCCCCTTAATCTTATCTGCAATCTTTTGTCCCACTACAAGTTCCTATGGCTGAAGCGGCACTTTTTGTAGCATCCAAAGTAAGTGGAGCAACTCATTTGACTAAGCAATCCTTGAGAACAGTGTTGATAAACATCCTCCTATGATATTTTCACGCTTAATTCGTACTGGCTTAATTTATAGAATTCGGTTACATAATTTTGATTAGCGCTCGCAGATGCATATAAAATGTGACCCGCTCATTGTTAAGGTTGACGTTGTTTCCAGAGTGATCCGTGATGGACATGGTGATTTCTGGTATGCTGTAAACATTGTTGATGGGATAATAAATAAGTGGCGAAGGCTTTATGGTCATAAATGATCCTGGTGGCGCTTTTGGACTAAAGCTATATCATATAGCCCATTTCGAAACTTATATAATCTATCTTATTATAGAAGCCTTCGGTATGTATATAGCAAAGTAGAGAACTTTTGGCTGGACTGGTTTCAATATTATTTGCTTGTATGAGCAATATTCTTCTGTTTTATATTGGTACATTTGCGTTCTCATTTTTGTGATACTTCACCGAGTAACCCTTTGCTGCTGACAAAACAAAAAATATAGAAACATTATAAGTAAAGTGTACCAAAAATGATATTGTAATAAGATCCATAGAAACTGAACGTATGTTATATTGTTTTTAATTGTTGGTCTAGTAACCATGGCTTAATGACGCCCAACCAGTACCCTATTTTGCTATATACGACGGTATAGAGAGATGAAGTTTGCTTGGTTGGGTGATAAGATGTTGGAGACCGCGAACACTTAGCGTGGACACAGTCATAAGTGTAGATGAGGTAGATGATTAACCAACTAATTTTTGCTCTTTAAAATACCATATAGAGGGAAACGAGAACATTAAAAATCAAAACGGAAAATCACCATATCGGCACTATTTGGAGGCATTTTGAAAATCATTAAAACTTACTAGACCACTTAGACTATGAAGACAATATCAAACGTCACAGCCTGTTCAAAGCACAACGCTAATTTGAAATTTTTTACACATCATTACAAAGCTTTTACAGAAGTGATATATCTCCTTTAGTGCCTCTAGTTGAAGCAAGCAAAGAAACAAAAAACATTAACAATTATGGAACAATCTATTCGGTTTATTTACACTTAATAAATTTGGAATACCTAAATTTAAAATCCGTGAAACAGATCCAATTTCAAAATACGAAACAATTTTTAAAAAGGACTTTTTTTTATAACTTTAACGAGTAAATATTTAACGCAAGCAGATTTATATTATCCAGTTACTTAATAAGTGAAGGGAGAGGATGTAGATGGCATGATTCATGAACATATGTTATCTATTTACTACAAGTAAGATAACATGCAAATAGGATAAGATTTTAAAAACGAAACAGGTTGATAGTTAAACAAATATATATGAAATGGAAAGGTTATGATGAATCATTTAACAGTTGGAAACCATCTGAAAATATTGTACAATTAAATAAATAATAAATGGTGGAAGCACAATAAACAATAAACAGTATTAAGGAGTATGACAACTTTAAACTTTTGAATAAAATGACTTTATATAACGTGGCAGATGAGGGAAACAAAACGGTGCCATAGAAATGAACTAATTAAAACATACGTGATAAAATAAATAACGGAGAGAAAAAGAAAGTATGCCCAAAACGGTGTAAGGTAAGAGCTGTGGCAACAAGCGCAACGACAGTAAAACAACATTTATTTTTTCCCTCGCGTTCCATTTGAATATGGATTTTTTAAAAATGAAAACGCAATGGATCTGCCGCAGTGAATAGATAATCATGATGAGTGTGACAAAAGGTATATGTAGCTCTGGGACTTAAGGGCTTTACAGTTGATCCAAGACCAAACAAAGAGCTATTTGGTTATAAAAAAAAGAATATGAGCGTGATCAGGGCAACGCAGTACTAAATCGCAGGCAACAGAGTAAGTTTAGGCTTGCAAACTGATGCCTAAAACATTAAGGAGCAATATGAAACAATCAGACTTGACAACTTGTATATTCAGAGGCTTGTTGATGTTTCTGTTGCACGACTGGCAGCGCTATCTCCCACAAAAAGTTCAAATGTACCAAATCGGTCACCAACTAATCAAATTTAGCGTCTCCACAGTCTGCGACTCCAGGGGCGATATTTTGTTTTTAAAGACATTAGAGAGACCTGGTCCGGCGAGAGAGGTGGGCCGTCTTTTATGGCTCTAGAGAGGTTAAAAAAGATATAAGCATCTTTTTCGAACATGTCTGTTTTTGTTTTCGTCCAGGAGCCGTGGCGGGTCAAAAAGTGCTATTTCTTTTAAAAAATATTTTTTATTTGGTTTTAACAGGCGCTGCAGGGCTCTCCAAAGATAAGCATTTATATAGTTTTTTCTTTTCTTGTTCCCGTTGGAAGCCACCTCCTAAGCTGGATTAAAGGCGGAGTAAATGGAGCAGTTGCTCTGGGGCCTCCGCCTGGCGAGGGGCCACACAAGGCAGTGAAATGTTTCTTTTTTTGGGGGTGGGGTGGGGTTGGAAGTTTCTCCAAGGCCTCCTACCACCTTAATCCAGCCTTGGCCACGTCAAACTGTTTTAAAAAGTATAGTTGTGGATGTTTCGGGGGTTTGAAAGGGTGGTGAGAGGCTCGTAGCTTGGTCGGGACACCTCCCACCATATAATCTGTTCGCCTATCCTGCTTCTTGATACAATCATGAGAACATTCAAACTACTCTTGAATTTCTTAGAACGAAGGTGTGGTAATCTTACCAAATACACTGTCAGGTATGCATTTGTCCTGAACACAATTTTGCTATCTTAAATTTTAATACATTAATAAACTTTCACTAACAAAGAATTACCACAAAAATAACCCAAATTAGTTAATATGGGAAGAATTTGTACTTGATATGAATGAAGTTAAATGTAATACATCATTCACAGTGTGTTGATATATAGATTATGAAGATGCAATTTTTCAGAACTTTATCTTCACATCTAATAGTACATGAAATCAAACTGCAAAAATAAAAGGAACTCTCAATTTTGTCGCCTGAGCTGAGGTCTTCCGAAGGAACAAGGTGTCAAAGACAACGTTCACCAGAATAGCAACCGATTGTAAAATGTTACCCAAACAAAGGAGTAAAACAAGATAAAGAAACTGAAAAAATGAAATACGAAATACCAGATATTCCAAATTGCGCAAAACTAAAGAGATTTAATTGGCATGTCAGTGGAATTAATTAAACGAGTAGAGAGAGTGAAATCAACAAAGAATTAAAGATGAATGTTTAAAAATTGTGAATAGACGCTCAATGTATTTGTACAATAGAAGCCAATTCATATGCGAAGTATAGGTAAAAACTGTTCAAAGCATCATTCCTTTTAAGTATAAATAATAGACTTAAGTATGTTCAGTCATAAAGGAAGGCACTATACTGCATTTGAGATCCGAATTTGACGGACTACAGTCCAAATGTAATAGATTATCTGAAACCATTGTGCCTTTGGCGATGGACCTTAGAATACAAAATTTTAAAAAAATTAATGTAGCACCTTAACCTTTTCATGCGATTCAATTTAACACAATAAACGTGTTACTCGTTTTAACCAAATTAAAATATATAATATATTTTAATATATTGAAACTCAATTGTTTATATCAAGCCATATTTTTAAATGTTTCATAACCAGACTTTAAAATGTTTCAGTGATGACTATATGAAGAGATACAAAACACAGTCAGACATAAGATGTTTCTAAAGTCAATTCAATTGAGCAGTATGGGAGGCAACAATTGTTTATGGGATTTTTACTGGCATTTGATAGGTACAAATGTACTAGAATGAGTCAAATCGGTATACGAATTTCTTGTTTATCTCCAGATGTGAAAACTCCTGTCTAATTGTAACATAATTTTACATGATGACAATACATTCAAATCAAATACCAACAGCATAGATTTCAAAGAATTTAATTTGATCTGCAACAATTTTAAATTTTTACCATGCCATGACTGGATATATCCAAGGGAATAAACAAATACTTCATTTATAAGGGGCCAGAAGAACATGAAACTGAGCACCAATAGTTTGGAGAGCCTACTCATGCTATTGTCTTAGCGACTTAAAAACGTAAATATAACTATGGAACAGGTTCCGATCAATATTGCAGTACATTGCCAGTTGATAAAATGCCACCTATGGCAGATATAGATAGACCGACTGGCTGGACTGTCTTCTTTCTGCAAGATATCAATGGATTAATAGATGAGGGAACAGCTAGGCTGAATCAAGTTATTAGGTTTTACGTAAGCTTCATATTAGATGGACATGTACAAAACGAACATCTATTACATCGTCTGTTTCGACAGAGTGAGAACTGTTAAAAGAATTCATGGAGCTATTCGTTTTAAAGCAGCAAGATTACGACACAAAATGCAAAAGTAATGGTACAATTTAAACAATACATATCGATTCAATAGTGAATTTAAACTATGCAGTTTGAGGTGATGATATCTTTTAGATACTTTGTTACATGGATATGAAATTTGGTAGAATCGTTGGACACGACAAGAATTGAAAGACATCCAGTGATTAGTTTACATTGTAGTTAAACCCTACTATTAATACCAATGTTGAAAACAAATGGAATTGTTATGGCTGATACAGAATTACAGAATTCCAGTGACTCATTAAAACTGGGGTTAAACCCTGCTAGTAATACCAATGTAGAAAAGAACGAGACTGCAAAGGCTGATAAACTCTCTGTGACAGTACAAGAAACTGTAGAGCACATAAAACACAAAGTGCGTAAAAATTATGTAAGGAAGAATCAATAAGTTGACGATAGTCTTACTGTTGCATCTGGCAACACCATTGTGATATTGTGTACACGTTATCTCTGACACGATTCGATACTCTAAGTTTGAAACGTCACATGGTGAAAAGATAACTGTTGACAAAGTCCAATTTAGTAAAGTAAAGAAAACCCCAGTATTTCTATGAAATAAACTAAAAATCATTAATTTTAGTTGATGGTTACAGGTGTGGATGAACACTGTTCCATTATTCATTATATCGCTCCCACATCTGAAGGAATAAGGGTTTTGTTTAAGAAAAGAACTTTCTGGTCATGTGACACTGTCGGACAATTTCAGAAAAATAGAAGCAATAACCCCTGGAAAAAAGTCGAGGCCACGTCCAACCATCAAATTATCTTATGTTTTCAGATACGTGTGGACCAACAATTGTTTAAATTAAATTTCATTCTGAAAACCACAGACAACGTATGCAAGGATTTAAATAGTACATCCAGAGGCAACGTTTTATATTACTATGCGTATTACGCACTAAGATGCGTACCGCAATTCGAATGCAGTACTTTGCCTATGAAGGTGTGTTGCAAAAATAAACACACACAAAAAAAAAAAAAAAAAAAGTGAGGAGTAGCGTGGAAGCATAACCGATTGTTACGGTGAATTCTTACATGGACGGGCCTTTTTTTTTATTTTTTGGCTGGTTTAAAGTGTTTTTCTGTGACGTAAGCTGTACTAAAAACGGACAATTCGCTTGCTGCGTGAGTACGTTTTTGTTTTACTCATTCCGATTCCGAGGCATTCTCAAGCGAGTTGCTGACAACAGTACAGCAAGATGGACGCGTCGTTGATATTTTGGCTGAAATTGTGATTTTGGCATAAGAGGAACTGGAGTATATAATAACTGAAAAAAGACTAAATACAAGGCAAGGTCACAAGTCAAGTTGCGTGTGTCAAGTAACTTGCCCTGAACAGCAGATATTTAAGACTTTAGTGACATAATATTTATGTTAACAGTGCGCAGTGCGGGAAGACTCTAGAGTGGTTTTTTTGTGGCGTTATTGTTACTTGTTTGGATGACTGATTTTGTAAGAGTAACGATCAAACATGGTTGGCTGTGTGCACTCGGAAAATGACTTTAAATCCTCGGCTTATGCCTCAAAGTCTTCCCTTGTGTTCTGCCAATGTTTTCGCACAGCAAACCGTGAATGATCGAAAGTTCAAAGTCTTCCTTCATGCTCCAGCAAACGCAAACGTTTCTATACAGCAAACCCTTCATGATCAAGAGTTCAAAGTTAACCCTCGTACTCGGCAAACGTTTATGTAGTGCAAACTGTGTATGATCAAGAGTTCAAAGTTAACCCTCGTACTCGGCAAACGTTAGCACACATCAATCCGTGTATGATGCATATAATAACATCAGCATGTAATTAAGATATAATACAGCCAATAAAGTAATCCTTGGTAACATTATAAAAATCTACAAATGCTTAAGGAGTACAACTGAAACATTTTAGGAAATTGTATAAGTTAAAAGTAATGATCAAACCGAAGTAAAAGTACAAGTATAACCCTCTGAAACAAACGATAGAATACTTCATATCAGAAAATGATTTCATATTTGATACAGTTTAATCTGAGTCAACCATATTCAATCTAGGAATTGTGAAACTAGTGGAATTTTATTTGAATTTTATTTGTTTGTGCAGCCATCGCCGGGGAACGCTTATCATAATCTGGTGGAGTCTTTCGGAAAACATCTTCCATTTACTCTCTCTCTCTCTCTCTCATTTAGATATGTACGAAAGTGCGAAACCATGAAGAAAAACAAAAAGATGAATATGGCTATAAATTGTTCTTTACGGTTATTCGTTTTCAACATAAATCATGTAGACTTTGTTACTCTATATATCTAGTTTCGACATATTATATGTTATATTGGGTCTTCTCTATGACTAAATGACTGACGAATGCAATGTCTGAGTAACTAAATCATATGGTACAAAAATAAACATAAGACATTTCTCCTTAGAGACTCGTACCCTACACATTTAACCGAGTAGCATCTGACAACATATTTTTCTGTTTGTTTAAATAAAGGAAGGAATGAGTAATGTATCTTTCTTTAAGCAAGCCATAACTACATACTTAATGAAAGTTGAATTATGCATTGATCGCGAAAAAGTCTGATTTTAATTTAGAGACAAAGTTAAAACTTGTAGTCTATTTCAAGGTATTTAAGACTATACAATATTTTGTTAGACAGCTTAATCAATCGATAAATACCAGGGGCAAATGACATAAAACTTAACAAACATATTTGGTGGAGTGATGATAATTGACCTATTTATGTGTTCGTCGACACTATTCATGTTGGATTTCATTCTTGTTTAGCACCAGAACCTTTTACTCTTTACGACGTATAAAAAACAAACCCAAATATTCATCAGCCGCTAATGAAAGTTTAAATGAAATGTAACTGGTATGTAATATTAGTATCAGCCAGTATTTTTGTTGCAAGCAAAACAATCTTAACTGGCTCCTCTCAGTGGAAGAAATTTGTTTAAACTGTGAAAATAACTGTCCAGTTTACCTATTAGTAGATAATGTTCAAAATATGTCATCATTCATTGCAAAAGCCATCGTCATAATAGTTAATTTTATATCTAGCACGTGCAAGGCAAATTTTATTCTTCGAACCATTATCGTTAACATATACAATGAAGTAAACAAATATATTGTGGTTCAGCTTGTTTTGATTTAAGATTCAAATTTAGCATACATTCTGTGTTCAAATATTAATCATTGTAACATAATATCTAGTGTGACATCTTGTACTTGGATTTATAGGAATGATTCTTTTACAAAGAGAGGACTAGTGACATGTTGCGAAGACTTCGATCCAATTCTATTACTCTTTAATTTATAACTAAGGCAATAAAATTGTTGAAACAATACAAATAAATACTAAAAATTCTAAGCGCATCCTTCAACAAAATCGATTTTCCATTTCTTTATCTGGCGCGGAAAACAATTCAATTACAAGCTGTCTACAGTCTAAAAATTATTTGACATAATCTGCCTCAATGGAATTCTTTGCTGGAATAATTAATTATTGTAAGCAGTTCTAAACAAGAATTTGTACGTCTGGAACATTTCCGTCTGAGAGATGACTTTCAAAATTCCAAATAAATAGTTTTGCCTTGCCATATGAGGGATTATTCCTAATATCATTAACATATATGATTCGTGGAAAGGAGATGTCAAGTTTGTTTGAGATTCTGACAAATATGGCAATACCAGTAACCCGTAGTAGGTGAAGATACAAAAATTATGCACAATCAATGTTACATTGCGTAGAAACGAAAATTTATGAAATTGGTTAATAGTAATTATTAGAGTTATTCCTAAACCTATTCCTTCATCACTATGTCTAATGAGCTTACTTACAACACCTCTTACAATTACATTTTTTTTTTTGGGGGGGGGGGGCATCGGGAGATTTTTACTTCTTACAACTCTCCACAAATGATGTTGATGTAAACGCCACTACTATTGTTTATACTTTTACTATTTCTATTATTATTACCAACAATCTGTACTACGAGTTCAATCGCCCGCTTTTATTTCTGTTATTCAACCCCGATTGACACAATTTATTCGTCACCCTACTCGTCTAGACAATCCAGATCTCGATGTCTCAGACTGAACGAGGCAATTATGGCCCATCCTCCATGTTGTATGTAATTCATTATAAATGTGTAGTCTGGTACTCTGTATTCTTCACTACATTCTTAACGTAGTGAACATGTCAGGTTACCGGACTATTGAAACACAGGTACATGCTGTTGTTGCGACAGTATTTGATATTTCTCCTACAATTATTACCACCGCTACAGTCATCAACTACATGTCCATTGCTTCTACTAGTACCATGTTTCATACTGCTAATACTGCCACTAACAAAACAACCCTTTACTGATGTTCTCGCTACTGTTCTCTCTTGGATCCTATCAAGCTTGTACCCCTGTCTATATCGGACTAAATAAGAGTACAATATTGCTAAATCACTGAATGAAAATGAGTAAATTCTTTTAAAATGCCAAAACTATATTATCCGTTTCCACTCGAAATGATATGAGTTTACAATGTTAATTTCGCTCCATCTAAATCTTTGTGACTTAGACGTTTGTTGATCATAGAGATACCTCTTTTTTTTTTCTTTTTTTTTTTTTTTTGGGGGGGGGACGAGTAAATCTGTTTGTGCATGTAGAAATGACCAGTTTTATATAGTTCAGCGAGCTTCGGACACGTCCCGACGTGACCGTTTATCAATCTGCGTCTTTCCTGTTGTGTTCTCGCCTCCTCAAACATAAACTCATCCAGTATTCCAGCATGCATTTGGATAAGGCCAATCATGTCGGTTTCCTCTAGAATTGCGCTGAATTAACATTGAGAATGCCTTGGCATTGAGATACGGAAGGTCAGTTTGAAAATTATAAATATTTGAAAGAATTCGATCATTTTCGTTCAATTTTAGTAATACTGTATTTTCATTTAATCATTTTAATATCCTTGAGAAAACTAAAGTACTTCTACGGGTGACGATCATCATTATGATTTCGGTCCCCGCCATAATTAATTTTCCTTAAATTTGGATTTATACAGCATTTCTTTTAAGACATCTGTGTATACAGATCTATCCTGATACAAAAACTATGGCAGTTGACAGTATATGAGAAGAGAGATTAAACATTCTTAAATCACCAGCAATGGAACCCATGTGCTGGCTTTAGAAGAGTCAAATAACGCTTAAACTTGACACGTATTAATGCGCCATGGAAACCTGTCATCACTCGATTTGCATTCTTCCTTTCAATAACATCTACGGATCTACGAAATACATACCAGATTAATCTGAAGTTCACACATAAATAAGGTAAACAGTTCATAATAATTGGATACTCTTTCTAGGCAATCATGTTTTGTTTTGTTGCACAACTTGGGGTCACATGCTAAAAGGCGTGTTAAGACCTTTTTCTTTGCTGTCCTCTCAGCTCAAATTCAATCAAAGCAACGCTTCTGTTATTCGCTCCTTTTCTAATACATTGTATCTTCCTCACTGCTCGCAGATAACATTTGCCAATGACAATTATATTTATTCATTTTGGATATGCAATGAAATACACCGGTTTCTATGACTAATCTTTTATTAATAATGGAAGAAATATACTTGGACATTGCACACACTCTCCGTGTTTCAGACAAAATGTTTGTTCTTTTTCTTAAACGACACGTTTGCATCTACTAATAAATGAATAAAGCAATATGACTGCGACAATTAATCTAAACTTTGTGACGTTTTGCATGGAAGCTACAGTACAGCATTGCGAGAAATATAAAGCAAAAATTGGAAGTTAAAACACTCTAAAGCACAACAGATTATTCCCGCGGGAAGTCAGTGACTAAAAATATGCTATTATGTAAAGGAGAGAACAAATCAAATAACGCTAAAGACTTTTTCCAACTTACTTGATTCTTATGTCAGTATCTTTCATCACCTGCAAGTCAAGAGCTGCTGCTCACTTGATGATTAACTTTGATTTTGTGTTAGTTGATTTCAATCTATAATTTCATTACTATGTTCTTTATTATAAATTGGCGTTTGTGATGAGCTGAGAAAAACTCCATTGTACGAAATACATACAAGATTGAAATTATTCTATGTTATCTAAATATATCTTCTTCGAACGATCACAACAAGCAAGCTTTATCAGCACCACTCCAAAGAATTTAGGAATGGAATATCTTCATCTAGAGGAAAATCTCTGGATGCATTCTAGCACAAAACATCCTACGCAAAATGTATGCGAAAATTGACTGGCTTTGATTTGTGACATGCAACAGTTAAATCCGTGTTAAAATGAATCTTACAGATTTAGGTGAGAAATTAAAATTCCATGTAGATCCACAGTGCGGATTGGCACTTATAGATGTCGACAATCCTGGATTTAATCTCGGTCTGTCAAACAGTAAAGCATGGCTGTTTAACGCATGTTTTCCGACTTAATCTCAGAAGCTTTTGACATTGCCATTTTTAATCTATAAAGTTATTTTTAACTTGAGCTTTAAACATGTCACTCATCTTTAGAACCAAAGATAAATTGTTGAAACCCATTATCAAAGATACATTCCTCGATACAATTATCCAAAAATAAGATTTTTCAAAATGAACAGAGAATTTTGTAAAAGAAAAAAAGGCTTCAAAACCAGTTTGCGTTTCGTACAAATAGATGTCATTTGTACATACCCGTATTTCAGGACAAAGAATTATTAATTTAGTTTCTTTGGTGTTCTGTAATATAAAATATGCATCTTATACAGGTAATTGATTTACATTAATCCATATTTAAAAGTCTCTACGTCTCTAAGATAACTTTTACATAGCCCCGCTAAACTAGTAACACTAGCAAGACGAGCTAGAATATTATTTACAAGTTCAGTCTAGAAGAAACCCTGTATATGCAATATGTCGCTAACTATTAAGCATATACGGATGTGTATGTAATATGTCGCTAACTATTAAGCATATACGGATGTGTATGTAATATGTCGCTAACTATTAAGCATATACGGATAAAACAAGCAAAATATAGTACTATTCTCTTATTAGCAACAATAATGGTTCCAAGAATCTAACGTCTCTGTCTTCATTACGTATGAGTGATTCTCGTTTTATCAGTAACACAAATTATACCAAAGATTTCAGTATTGAAATTTACCAGAGTTTATCCAGATATGTCAGACACGTTCGTCTATGTACAGACATTAGTTTATACTCAGACGGAAAAAGTCTTTGAACTACTTTGTTCAAGGATTTGTTGAAGGACTACTGCCGACTTTTCATATTGATCCCATCCTTACAGCGTCGATTATCAGATTATATTTTTATTTTGTACATCTTACGGACGAACAAAGAATATACAGTGGCTTTTTTTGGTTTATTAATACCGGGTATATTTCATCGTGTGTTAAAAAAAAAAAACTAAAAAAAAAACTTGATATTTAACACACGGTAGCCACGAGTTAAAAATATACTAATTTTTTGTACCATAGGCTCAAATATCCGGTATTAAAGCAGAAAAGGAATTTCTTATATTAAATACCAATCTTGTCCCTAAATCAAAGCATGTCAGTATAACTCATGTAGGAACATGTTTTCAAGCTCACAGAATGCTCTTCTTTCTTGCTGTCAGTATAACTCATGTAGAAACATGTTTCCAAGTTTACAGAATGTTCTTCTTTCTTGTTGTCAGTTTAACTCATGTACCAATATTTTTTCAAACGTCGCATGACATGATACGAAATTTTGTATTCTCGCATCTTAATATTTAAGGCTATATTTTTAACACCTGAAAAAATATAAGGATGAAAAGTAAGAAAAATGTTGCACTCAAATGTGTTTTATTCATTCTTAAGTATATAATCACAACGTAGTCTAATATCTATGTTATTTTGAAAACGTTGATATCAAAATAAGGTTTAAATTGACCCGTTGATTTCGTGTGCACATATGATATATAGTTATCATCAGGTTGAACTATCTTTCCAGAAGCAATTTTAACTTTGAAGGGCCCGGTGTGCTTTAAATTAATTCGCTATATGCTACTGTTTCATTATCTACATTTTTACTTTACCACGTACCCACTTACCTACCTACCTACATACATTCATACATACATACATACAAACTATTTACAAGTTTTCTTCGTTTTCGATTCCATAATTCATAAAGACATCACTTAAAGTGACGATAAACGGTTTCCCGTCAAGTGTAGATGCGTATAAACTAAAATCACACAATGTAATTCCTTCATTTTTGAATCAGAACGCATGGTTCAGTTGACAGATTCTCGAATACAAATTTCTTTCTTCTTGTTTTGCATAATTTAGTCGAAAAATGTAGATGCAGACCTTGGTTTACAAACGCACATTTTCAGCAAAATATGAGTAAAATGTCAAGTCTTATGCGATTAGGGAAGTTAATTAACACTCTATCAGCAATGTATCTGCTTAAGAAGATGGAAACGGTGGACCTGCATAAATATTATTTTCATATTTTGGTATAGTATGTACACCATGCTACAACGATAAAGTATTGAGAACCGATTCAATATGCTCTTTAAACAGCATTTAGTAAAAGTAATCTGCTTCTATGTGTAACGGTAACTAATTTAAAAGAAAAATATATTTCATTCTTTGGGTCAATATGAATCTGTATATTTTAATTGATTAAAATTTATCCATCTTTATGTTTAAAATTTAATATGTAGGATGTAAACTGTTCGCAGCCTGCCTTTTCTTATAATGTTCTTAACCTGTTGTTAAGCACAACTTGAAATTTTAAAACTATAAGTTGCTTACTTTTCTAAACCTCTGTGTCACTTTTATTTGTTTAAACTGAATATTATTTCAGATAGGAGAAGTCTTGAATCTAACTAACGGCAAATACAGAATATGATCAAATACAATGGTAAATGATTGCATCAGGGAGAATTCCTCACCGGCATTACATAAATATTCAGGCATATAGACACCGTTATCTGTATTTGACCCCAGCTTCATGAGCGCAGCCATTAACCAATCACGTGATGTGTCAGTCAGGCATGTTGTTAATCTAGATATGTAGCTAACATTGTTTTGTGGGAAGGAGTAGTGAAGATTCAGCAGGACTAGTAAATTTCTCAATCTACTAGTCCTTCTTGCTACAAGGAAATTTATGTTATATTCTAGGCCTGAAGAAACTCATACATTATTCTTATGAGTTAATGGTTTTTCACTTGACTAAAGGTGAAACTTGAACTGACACATAAAACGACTATATTTTATTTTCCCAAATCTGTAATTTAAATAAATGAAACATTCTTTAACATCATAACATGATTAAAAATTCAGAACCAACATAAAACTATAATTATATAAATGTGTAGTCACAGACGCATACATGTTTTGAAAGTTTTACTGAACAATAAGCAATCTTCTTCGATTTCATCAACTATGCGTGATATCATTTTCTGTGCATACAATGGACGTAGTTTTGAAACATGTCCATTTACATAATTTTCATCATACTTTACACTCACAAACTTGTGGTCATCTGCACTAAGCCATACAAGAAGTTTACATTTCCTAAGACCAGTGCAAAACATTGTAATCTGTATTTGCATATTAAACCCTCTGATCCCTTTCTTCTTAATAATCAGACTGTCATTGTCACTCTTTTGAACATCATATTTCTTCTTTGAAAAAAAATTCATCCAGTGTGGTTCAGTTGGACTTTTAATTTCAAGCAGCGTGTCTTCATTAAAATTATATCTGGGGTCGCTGAAAACCAGTTTTCGTACACAGAAACATGCATTCCATTTTCAATGACAGAAACATCCATTAGAATTTAAATATTGTTTTGCTGCCACTTCACTTTGAAGTCCGTGGTCTTTGAATTTATTTCCGACAAATTTGGAATGTAAATGTTCTCTTATAAACTTTTTGCAATCATTGGAATCCTTTATGGGTATTTTTACGCCCGATTCGCTTTGTTTACAATCTATTTCACTAGCAATATGGGGGACACTACTGCTAGCGAGCGATATCAGTACAACGGGCGATAATAAGAAAACCGTGTCGATAAGACAATGCAAGAAAAATGTAATAACTTTACAATATTTTCATTCAAAATAAAAGAAAACAAATAAACATAGGAAACAATATTCTGCCTTTTCATCTTTTTTCAACTGTTTCGTAAAAACTTAAAAAGGTAGGGAGAGAGACAAAAAGAAGAATAAATAGAATATGTTTCCCTAAATACACCACCAGATTATGTTAAGCGTTTCTCCACGATGGCTGCAAAAGCAAATAAAATTCCACTAGAATCACAATACTTATTTTGTGTATGGTGAACTCAAATGAAATTTGTTTCCAGTAGTAAATCGTTTTCTGATACGAAGTACTCTATCACTAGTTTCCATTATTAAATCGTTTTCTGATACGAAGTACTCTATCACTTGTTTCAAATGGTTCTACTTGTATTTTTACTCCGGCTTGATCATCGCTTGTAAATTATACAATTTCCATAGTGTATCTCCTAAATTTGTTCAGTTGTATTCTTTCAGTATTTGTTGAATTTTATAATGTTACAAACATTACTTCAATAGGATGGAAATAATCATGCAAATTAATGATATTAATACCTTAGGGAAAGTTTAAAATAAGCGATTATGTATGTTCCTCAAATTTGGCAGCATGATGTCTTAATTGCATGCTGATGTTTATTATTGAAATCATACGCGGTTTGCTTTCTGCGAACCGAGAGTACGAGGAAATACTTTTAACACTTGATCACACACGGTTTGCTGCGTGCAAACGTTTGCCAGAGCACGGGGGAAGACTTTGAACCCTCCATCATACACGGTTTGCTGTGTGCAAACCCGGAGTACGAGGAAAGACTTTGAACCCTCGATCATACACAGTGTGATGTGTGCAACTGAAGCACGTGGGAAAACTTGGACCCTTAATGCTACACGGTTTGGTGCGTGCAAACATTTTCCGGAGCAGGAGGAAAGATTTGGAACCCTCGATCACACACGATGTACCGTGTGCAAATGTTTGCCGGAGCACGAGGGAAGACTTTGAATCGACTATCATACACGGTTTGCTGTGTGCAAAATCGCATCACGAGGGAAGACTTTCAACCCTCGATGATACACGGTTTGATGTGTGCAAACCTTTGCCAGAGCAGGAGTGTAGACTGTGAACCCTCGATCATGCACAATTTAATGTGTGCAAACGTTTGCCGGAGCACAATAAAAGACTTTCCCGAATGCTCTGGAAATCGTTTATACACAGCAAACTGTGTATGGTCGTTAATCTTGCATGATCAGTAATCCAAAGGAGTAACAGTAACACCTAAAAAGAACACTCCAAAAAATGAGTCTTCCCGCACATAAGAATTATGTTACTAAAGTATTATATATCTACTGTTAAGGGCAAGCTACTAGACACGTGCAACTTGACTTGTGACCTTGCCATGTATTCTGTCTTTTTTAAGTTATCCCATACTCCTACCACTCTGATTTCAAAATCGCACATTTGCCCAATTTCGGCGAAAATATAATAACTATCCCCCGTACTGAGCGTGACCAGGAGTCGGCATAAGTAAACAAAAACCGTACTAACGTAGCACGCGTATTCTCCGTTTTTTTGTAAAGCCTACATCACAAAAATCGCAACTGTTACGCTGCTCCTCAAATATTTATTTTGCAGCAAAATGTTGTAGGTAAAGTATTGCATTCGAATTGCAGTGGACATCCTGGTGCTTAAGACGCAAGGAAATACAAAACACTGACTTTGGCAATACTATTTACATCTTTCCACACTTTGTCGTTTACAGTTATACTCTGCCAATTTGTCTACATGCAATTCGTCTACTGTGTCAGTTCTGTTCGCAGCTCGTACACTATTATTTCTTAATACAAGGCATTAATATTAATTCATATTTTCGCCAAGTATAAAGCCCTTCCTTTTAATCACCTGTAGGATACCTCCTCTCTGTATAATGAGAGAGACAGAGACATAGACAGAGATGCATATTTGGCTGGTTCAATAGTTCGACAGGTAATTTAATTTGTTTGAGAGGCATGCACATTTTAATGTATTAATATTAATATGTGACTTTAGTATTAAAGATTATATTACTGTATGAATTAAGTATAGAACGGGAAAATCCGACCAATATAAGAATTAATAAGAATATATTTAAAACCATATTAAATTTGGTAAAATAATAAATCAAATGGTGTAGTTATCTGTCAAGAATAAATAGCAGAGTAGACAATTTGGGAGGAGACAAATTGATACAGTAGACGAGTTAGGAGTAGATTAATTAGATGAATTGGCACAATAGAGTAGTTTACACAGCACCAGTTGGAATAGAAAACTTTGAAATCGACAATCTGGGAGTACACTAAATAACACTGATCCTATTCAAAGCTCCCAGTTGTCTCTTTCCAATTTGTCTTTGGAGTTGACAAAATGGAACTGGACCAAGGTCAATCTGATATCAACTAAACATCCACCCTTATGAATGATAGTGGGGTTTGTCCATGTTCTGCCACATTTTACACGCACTTTACATTGCTTTCCATTTTCAATTTTAGTAAAAAACCATCTTGTCACTATCTTCGACACTTTACGATAGGCTATAGCTTTGAATATTCATTTGCAAACATTGAAGAAGAACTGGAAATCGCTCAATTTTTAACAGAAAAAAACACCTAAAATCAAGCAGTAATGCAAGGATTTAACTAGTAATGTATAAAACTAGTATCAGGACTCTAATTCATGCATGAGCAGCTTGTGGATAAAAAGTAGGTCAAATACGGCATGTATAACTTTTACTTATACCGTTCATATTAAGTACTGAAGTTATTAACCAATATATCCACATAGTCATTTGTTATTTCGTGAGGCCCATCAAGACAGAATAACTTTCCCCGATCTCTCTATGCTTCTAAAAGGTATACGTAAATATGTTTCATATCTGGTTGAACAACAAGGAAATCATATAAGGTATACGGAATGTTATGACCGCCTTGAACCCCATACACCCTATGCCGAAGGCTCACGGTGTATGGGGTTTCAAATACGGTCATGACATTCCGTACACCCAGGTAAGTAGTATGTAATGATTTTATTACCTAATAAACCTTACATAAACTCATCTGTTGAAAAAATCCGGAGGACAGATGAATCAGCATTATTTAATTGAAATCTAGCCTTCTTTTGGTGGATAATATCCGCAGACAAATAAACTACACTCATTTCTATGTATAATACAATTTCATATACAGTATTTGAATCATAAGTTAAATATTTGCATTTTAACTTTTGCTGTATAGGTTACCCACCATATTCTTTTACCCAGTTTGTGTATTGCAAGTCGTCATCTGACTTAAATCCCGCTTGTAATTCACGTTATCTATTTACTACCTTATAGGAGTTCTTACACCCTGACTACAATAATTTTGAACAGAACCACTGGATTTCATATCTTGATAATTGACCAATCATATTCCTTGATTTTTTGTTCATGACGTAATATAATAAATTCTAAAATTGATTAGGTCGCTAAAATCGCTAAAAAAATTAATGTTACTTGTTCTTCAAGGTTTATTTTACTCTCAATCAGAATGTTGGAAAACCTTTTTCTTGAAAAGTCGATGATCACTCTTTTAATACCTTTCTGAAATAGTTATGAGTAGAAGGTATCGACTTTCACAAAATAGATTAAGCTTTCACAAGCTCTTCATCATTTAAAGCTAATTTATGGAAAATAAATTGTCTTTCTTGTTAATTATTACCGATGTTTATATTACAACGGGTCGACACAGATCTGATTGCACGCTATTGACTAACATGGACGAGTCTATGTATTTGCAAACAAGGGATTCGGCTTGAGAACAAAGTATAAACAGAACATCCCACTTCTTTATCAAACCAAAACATTTACAATAACACGTGTTCGTGCATTCTGTACTATACAGCTTTATGAGTCTGAGCGTTGTATACACGTGTATCCAGGAACAGCTGAAACGTGCAGGGATTGAATCTATGTCTGCGAGGACTTTTGGTTATAAGTTTGTTTTTTGCTTTTATTTTCAGAAAGTTTATCTTGTTTAGTTTTTTTCTCCCCTTTTTTGCATCTTTTTTACATCGCCCCTCTGGTTCTTCTTTTTTTGTAGGTGGGTGGGTGGGTGGTGGTGATGTTTTTGTTTTTTTCTTTTATTTAATTTCATTAAATTTTCTAACGAATATTACTTTATGTTATTTTATTTCATTTTTTATTCCCACTTTTTGTACACTTTACTTTTAATTTAACACACCGTTATTATAGAAAAGTGAACTGAAGTATATATATATATATATATATATATATATATATATATATATATATATATATATATATATATATATATATATATATATCACATATACATCAACGAGTTTATATAAGGCAAAGATTGAGAGTGTTGTGAGATTGCTCCATTTTATAAATTGTCTTTGCTACTTGCAGTCTCTGTAGATTCGCCACCAAAACTTTCAATTGTTTCTCTTTTCCTTTCCTTGTAACTCTCAGCAGTGTCTGCCTTGTCGCCATCATCATCGTTATCGTCATCATCATCTCCGCTGTCTGCTATTGTCGCAAATAGAGGCCGTTTCAGATATCTCACCAGTCTCTATTTTCTCTGTCAAGCCACCACCTCTGTCATCGTCAGAAACTTTGATTGCTTTTGATTTGCTGATCCCAGGACCCACCCAATCCCTCCGTATTGTCATAACAGTCACTGCAAAGATATAAGATTTCCATCGTCTCGTCGGTGTCTAAGTCTTCTTTTTAGGAATGCATATCGCTATCTGAGTCACTATTAATCAAAATTATTTTTCTCCAGTTCACTTTCGACAATGATTTTGTTACCGGTAAAATTCCTTGATTTTTCTACGTGCTTACAAAATTTACAAATTATTCTCTGTCAGTTTGCTTTAATCCTTCCTCAATCGAACTTTTCACATCTGCAAACTTGAATTTCAAATTGTTGTGCGCTGTGTATCCTTTCAAGTCCGCCCATAAATAGCTCAATAACATTAAGATCATCGTGACACTGTGGAAGTCTCAGTGTTGTGACAAAATTGTTGCAGAAGTTCATCGACAACGAATCTTGTTTTGATCCCGCTTTGATATGCTGAGTTCAAGCGCAAATACTGTTAGCATATTGTTATCATACTTGCTATTATTTGTCTGCAACCTCTCCTGAATTTCCGCTTTCCTGTTTGCCATTGTTGAAACGTACCTACTTAAACATCGTGGTAGGGTGAATTGTATAACACTAACAATGACTTTTCAGGTAAACTGAGTTATAACATTTCAGTGAACCACTTCTTTACATTTTGGAAGTTTATTACAGAAGTATAATCACTGCTGGATGATTTCGCCTTGAAAACGAGGGAGGTATGGAGCACAAATGCATCTTTAGATCACGCACCAACGATTACCATGCTCTCTCCTGTATTCATTGGGACGGTAACAGCCGATCTCATTCGTTTGTTAGCATTTCGGCACCGTGCGACATGTATTCCTATATATCTCGTCGAAGTAGATAATCGGTTTCTCAGTCTCAGTCTCTACATATTTTCTGATGCTTCTTAGGAAAGATATTCTGTGGGCTGTAATATTTGGAAACTCCATAAAAATGTTCTGGTTTTCAAAGCATTTTCTCCAACACATATCAATGAGCGTAAACCGCACTGTCTCACGGCTACCTGTAAAATGTATGGATTTCTTTCTTTGTTGTGTCGAAATCAGATCTGAAATGGTCGGCAGCTGTTTATTTGCAATAATCATATCCTGAATTATCCTTTTGATAACACATTTATCAAAATCGTCCATTATTAACCTGTCCTTTCTACTTTCTTAGAACCAGTGTCTTGGGCATGTTTCCTTGTTGAGGAACTTTAGCAATCCTTTCTAGCGTTCTTTTAGAAATGCCAGTCATATTTTACTCTTGTTCATATGGGTGGTTCAACGGAATAGATACAGTAAATTTGTCTGCTGCCATTTTAAGAAAAGGCAGCACAACCATGCAGTTTCTCCAACTTCTTGATAAAGTATTTGTCTCTGTCGCAAGCCATGTTTTCAGCGCTTGATGAAAATATAGTATCACACATTTAAATGACACTGACGAATATCACGAAAGTCGTGTTTGACTTGCGCAATGCGTTCACGTCTGCATACTATTTTACTGTTGAATGCTGTTTTAATATTCAGGTTTTTGCAAAATCATCTTAAGGTTCAATCATATTTAATTGACAACTAAACGAAACTTTGTGGACTATATCTTTGAATTATGTGCACTAATAATTCATACTCATATCAGTTTTACAAAGGCAAAAAAATAAATTTATAGGAAAACGAAGAACTAACATGGGTCTCGAATGCAAATTGTTTATGTAATATTATCAATCCCAATCCACTCAACCAAGTGAGCTATTTACTAGCACGCAACTACAGTGAAAGTTTAAGCATATGTTGCTTAAAAGCAACGGAAGAGCTGGGCCAGTCCATGTTTTGTTTCATAAATGTTTACGTTTGTGCGGAACCCGTATGTGCCATCAGATCTGTGCCTCTTTTACTGCGTCCACCAATCCTATTACTAACTCCACCGCTGTTGCCAACACCGACAAACCACACTGATGAGGCTAACGAAGTGGACAAGGTCCTTCGAATATATTTATCATGGTTTATTTGTTAAAGCATTATCAATTTTAGGCTTAACTGCATTTGTTCGAGCGGAGCTCATTTCTCAGAATAACAGGATATAGAGTAGTCATAATTAGGTGGTTATTACCATACTATTTTAGAAGCCCAAGGGAGAACGTTCCACATGAACTGAATAATTGTGTAAGTTATACTACGCGTATCCTAAATAAACTCTGTGCCGATGTTTAGCTTAAATGTTTGAATTTTCATGCCTAAAGCGCAGTATGCTTAATTTTATACGAATAAATAGTGCCAGTCCGCTTTCTATTGTTTAACAAACAGGAGGCCATGGTTGCTCGGGATCGCTAAGGAGATACAGTGCGCTGAATTGAATACTAGGTTCTGATTTGTCAAACGAAAATTACGTGCAATTGCTAATTGTTTTATGGTGAGTTTTTAATTTCTGTCATTTAGTGAGGGTATACTTAATATATACGCAAAATGTGCGTTTCTTTCCGACGGAAAATGTACTGAAATTTTGTTTTTAATTTTCCACAAAGTCCGAGAAGAAGGATTGGTTTGGACAGACATATTTTCTAACCTGACTGGAGTGGAGCGATCGCAATTTCGACTACTTGCGGCCTAGTAGAGTCTGCCACTTCGCGTACTCGAGTCCTAAATTTGCCATTCGTTGCAGCCCTATACAGTATCCATTTTGCTGAAAAATCCAGTAAGTCCATTCTTTTTTATATTTGCTAACATACTGTCATCAAAAGAAGATTGCTGAGTTCCATTCACGAAATATGGACCATACTCGAAAATTGGAGTGAACTTTTGGTGAAAAATTGAAGGAAAAAAAATGACAGGGAAAAGAAATATTACGTGACTGGCGGTTATAAACTTCAAAGACCACGGCATCCATTTTAGTTAATATTTATTTTCAGAGAAAGTGAAACTTCCAAATAATTTGCACGAACTTTCCGATTTACCTTTGACAGGTTTAGGCGTAGTAAAAGCCTTCAATGAGTTGTATTTATAGCGATGTCTGACATTGTCTCAAGAGCAATTTAAATGTTCGGGCATATTGCTTTCATATTCTCATTAAATATAACCTTGTGACTGATATTTTTGCATAGATTTCATTAAAAAAATATTCCGTTGGGAGGGCCATAAAATATCTTGTGCTGTTTGGTAAAAATATGATATTTGCGGGAAAGTATAGACTTAAGCACAAATGCTCTGTTGCTTCGATTTGAGCTTACAATTTGCCTACGAAGCATGTACATTTTAAACGTATCTTAACTTGCCTGATAATACTGGAAAAGAGAAGTGAATTCTTGAAAGCAAAACGGTTTGTCATCGCGAGTTAATAAATAAAGAAATGCTTGAAGTGTAGTATACTGACCCATATAGCATAATTTTGAAAGCACAGCACTCCGTCATTTCTTGGCGATAGAAATGCACAGAGAGCATGCGTTTGCATTTTAGCATCTAGCCTCCGTTCTCAGTTTAAAGTATTTCGTAAGGAATAATAAAGCACTACAATATGAAAGTGTCAGTTTTAGAGCAATTTAAAACAATCGATTCCTGCTGCAACAAAACAATTAAGTTAAAAGCTGGCTGCTCTCCGCCAAGTATTCGATGATCTGTCAATCTTGTCCGATAATAATCACACCTGAGGAATTTATTTTTAAAACATTCACCAACACAATAAGACGCTAAAAATTGTCAACCTCATTCCGAATGTCAATAAAAAAAATATCCCAGGAGAAATTACAGCAAAGCGAGAAGCTGCAAAAAGCAATATCCCTTTAAATTTGTATTACAGTCTCTGATTTCTTGGAGATGTTATTCCCACTACATTGATTTTACGTCTGAGGAAGAAGTAGATCTACTACACTATGAACCAGATGAGGACATCTTTCGCATTTCTTACTATTCTGCAGATAAGTGATTTTCACAAAGCAACTTGCTTCCCTATGTATTGTCCCACACCCTACCCCACTGAGAGGAGTTGACATAGAAGTAGTCAGCGTCCGTCTCTCTGTCCGTTCGTCAATCCCTGCACACGTTTGTGATCACTCTAACATCCACATTTTTTTAAATTTGGTTTTGACCAAATGTGTTGTGAAACTTCACCCAAACAAGGGTTTGTATGAGATCGATGATAACTTTACTTGACTGGTATTTCTACAAGTTATTGCACTTGATTGTAACTAAAAGGTATTTTAATTGCATTCACACGTTTTCTATGATTTCAAACAAATTTACCTTGAAGTTTTATCTCAATAATAATTTGGATGAGTTCGATGAAGACCAGATTTTCACAATATTTAACAAAGTTATGGTTCTTGTTCAAGTTATAATAGGCATTCCATTGGCTTGTGAACACTCTGGCATTCACATATTTTTGTGATTTCAACAAAATTTGCTGCAAAACTTCACCTTAACAATGATTCTGATGAGTTCGATGATGCGGATATTTTGATCAGGTCATAGAATTATGGCCCCTCATCGACGTGTAGTGGCATCCCAGCGCTCAGTAAACATTTTGACATTCACGTTTATTTTATGATTTCAACCAAATTAGCCGGTAAAATTGTTCTCAACAATGTCTTCAGCGACTTACATAATGAGCAGATTGTTCACACTATTTTACAGAATAATGGCCCATTGGTCGACATAGAACGGTTACCTCCACGTCTTGTGAACAATTCGACAGCCACTTAATTTCGAGTTCAACTAAATTTAAGTAAAACCTTAGTATCAAGGATAGCAAGATCTTAAATGAAATCAATTACAAGAACCATTTAACCAATGATTGACTGAATTATTGTCCATGATTGATTCAGTATACTTATACAAATTCACCAAATTCATAGTCTTTTAAGGATGGGCGGCAGGTAGAAAATGACCCTGTTAGTGGAAAACTTTTTTCTTACTTTCTAGGTCCCGAATGTTTGAACCTTTCCTTTAAACGTACATGCCCAAATGTTTTCCGTTCCAGCCACTTACATTTCCGACCATTTAAAGAAGACACATTTTAAACTTTTTATCAGCTGCATTGTAATATTATTGACGTACGTTAAACTTCGAAAACTCGTACATCGATGGACCCTTTTCACATTCTCCAATCGGAGCATCCTCGCTTTTTCCTACCGCGCTTGGAGCGTATCGAGAACTAGGCTAAGGGTAAAGACACTGCCTGACAGCAATGCGACGGGTGAAGACACTGCCTGACAGCAGTGTGACGGGTAAAGACACTGCCTGACAGCAGTACGACAGTAAAGACACTGCCTGACAGCAGTGCGACGGGTAAAGACACTGCCAAACAGCAATGCGACGCAAAGATCACGGCAAGACATTAAATATTGTTCTCATATATATGAGTGTATAAAACTTGAAATGATAGTCCATTTAGTTTGTTTTTTTCTATTTCTTTCTTGTTTTAATAAATGTATTTGTCGGCAAAATTGTGCTATATACACAAGCGTTCTCCCTGCCCCCCCCCCCCTGCAAGTCACTGTTGCGTATAGTGTTTTTATCTAGTTAGTTATTCAGGTTAATTATAATGCAACGATCATGCAAATGGAAAGATAGAAACATCGTTCATCCCTTTCTTAAACCAGAAAAAGACACGAACTGTGCTCAGCGCAGTGATTTATACCAAATTAATGTAAAAAGTTTGTCGGAAGTATGGGTGCCTTTGATGAAAGGAGTGGCAGAACTTGTTACCATAACAGCTCATATGAAAGGGTGATCTTTCCTAGAAATAGTTCTGAATATGGCAGACGTACACAGCCCGAGTTTATTTTCGGGTTGTTCCTTATGACTGCAAGAATTTTAAAATGTCAAATTTACACGAGATAGGCGAAGGGACCTTGACCGGGAAGGAATCCGAAACCATGTCCATTTGAAAATTGTTACAGACACTTAGCTTGACTAAAGAAACCTGGACCTTTCATAAAAATATTTATAACGGCTTAGACCAATATATATATATATATATATATATATATATATATATATATATATATATATATATATATATATATATATATATATATATAATTTGCCTTGTATTCTCTGTCCGATATCCTTTGGGTAATACTCCCTTACCAAATATATAGTAGTGGGTAACTGGGATGTTTATGCCGGAATGACCAGTTTGGTTGCAAAACCCGAAACCCCTTCTATATTCCCCATAAGCTTTTTTTCCAATGATTTTTGCACACGCGAGCGCATTATCGCACATGTGTAAAATCCTGTGGTGAGCCTCCCACAATGTGCGCGCACAAGTGAAGTTACTGGCATCGAATGTCGGGTGGATTTAGTACTAACAGGGTTATACATGATAATATCAAGACCGGTACAGTAATTTTGCCCAGCAAAATTTCCCGGCTAGCTTAGTAATCACTGGGATTTGTTATACTATCAAGGCCGCTACGGGAATTTCATGCAGTAAAATTTCCTAGCTAGCTTAGTGATCACTGGGATTTATATCGAGGGTTACTTACAAATACCTGTAAATCCGCTACCTGTTTTTGGTCGCCTCGGTTCCGTATCTGTGCGCGGAGACGTCGGTGGTTTTCCATTTCCGCCAACACGGTCTCGAACTCAGCCGCACTAATGATTTTATCCTCAATAGCTATCGAGTATAATTTATTAATTGTATTGATCCTACTTTGTGCTGCCGCAAGAAGTTCTGAATAGATACGTATTCGCCAATGCAGCCGTAAAAAATATATATTTTACTAGCACCGCCCTCGACACCAGTTACTTTTGATATGGCTCCAACAGTTCCGATTGGTGCACCTATAATAGTCGCCGTCGTCGTGATTCCCGCCACGCCAAAACCAACAGTTGTTGCCGCGGCAAACCCACATATAGCATCAACGACAACACACACGCATTTGTATTTCACAAGTACGGTTCTCGTAACGATTTCATCTCGCAGCTGCAGTTCCGCTTTGATTATTTTTTCACGCCGGTAATGTTGAGGATTCATTATAATTCTTCTATTAATAATGTAATTGCGTAGTGCGATTGCTCGACAACAATGCATTATTCAGGCGCAACAAGCACACGCACTTCTAAGCAATTACCCTTTTCTACTGGCACAACTGCCATACAATCATAGAAAATATCTTCCTGTTGAATACTTAAATCTCAGGCAATTGTGCGTTTCTGAGGCTGGGCACTACGTTCATATATAACCATATTGATTACACCCCTGGTTTGTGGCTGAAACGATTGTACTCGTCTTCGCCCAAGAACTGTTACACGGACAAATGCGTCCTTGTTGAATAACAGTCAAGGTCTTTCTCTCCTCGGTTGAGCTTATGTCGATTTAACACATTCGTTGGGGAATTTCCCCGGGGTGGATTCACCGCTGAATATTACTTCATCATTATTGAAACAATCCCTGGATGTTTTCTGGATGTTTTCACACCTGGTGGTGCATCCAGCGATCGGACATTATCGCGTGCTAATGCAATGATTCCAAGCTGGCTTCGCGTTGGTAATGGTACATCAGGGTGTTCCCAACAGTTGATTTCTATTTGGCCCTTAACAAGATTATATTTGAGCGTATATGAGGGTCTGGTACCACTATTTTGAAGCAGATATTCGTCGACAAGTGGAACGAAATCACTATCAATGTTGGAATCACTGGTCAGCCGATCCAACATCCCGTCGGCAAATCCCGCAACCTCATCACCGCAGTCAGAATCCATCACTTATATGTAAGGATAAATCTGCTCTTAAACAGAAACACCAAAGTCTGTTAAGTACCCGACTGGAAAGATGCTGAGTCCTTCAAACTGAATTTCATCTTCGTCGACCAACGATACCGACATTGTATATTGTAAAAGATTCTGTAACGTTTTTGTCTTTGATGTCGCGTGTTAATACTGGTTCACTAAACTGGATATTATTTTTTTATTATTGCTATTGAACTACACCCGCCATAAAAACCAGATAAGCTGAATAAATACGATCCAGATTCGCAACTTTAAGATGTGAGATTGAGATCTATTAAAACCATCCACGCCAGCAGCGGAAATAAATCGACAATTTATTAGGCCTTTATGTTTTTGTCTCTTCTTCGCTGGTCAACATTCCTACGTATACTGCCATTGAAGCTATTACGCGTGGTGGCAAAGGCACATCTGCGATCTGTTCATCTATGTATTGTTTCATCCCACCATTAGCAGTATCAACATAGTCTTTGATAAAAGCAATAGACACGTTAAAATCTCTGATTCCCCCGTTTTCAGTGATTTCAGCCAGGTTTTTCGCGACAGCGCCTCGCAGCCTTACAATAACATCGTTGATGTCCACGTTAGACGTTTTAAGTTTTCCAGTTTGATCTTTAAAAATCACACTGTCACCTGGGTCAACACCAACAACAACACGGCTGGTAAACACGGTCAAATCCGCTTTGGTGACAAACCTGTTCAGATCCACATCAGTGCCTTGTCGTTCTGAGTAACGTCCGTAAATGTTAATAATCAATTTGTATACTATAAAATGTAATATAATATAAAATCAATAAGCGTTTGCGGGCTTGGTTATACGCTCAAGTGCGCGTAACACTTTAACAACAATATGTCCGCATATGGGGCCAATTGCCGAGTTTGCAACGGTAGCGTTGAATAAAACAGCGGTTATCGTCCGCCTCGGGTTAAATAATGAACAACTTCAAGTGGTGGTGCAAGCTCATACAAGTCAAAATACAATAGATGATTGGGTGTCACCACGTATGCAACCCAGTGTCCAGGTTAACAATTCCGGTTTCCCTCGTGAGGGTGAATCATCGATGCAAGTTAATTTTGCATAAAGACATCCCGGAAATGCTTGACCGATTTTACCATTGCGAGTAAATCATGATTGGTTAGCGGAGAGGCCTTCTGCGAGTTGTACCGGGTAGTCGAAAACTTCTGCCTGAGGGTATTCTGAGAGTTTTCCGAGGTAATCGAAGACCTTTTTCCGTTTTTATTCGTTTACAAGACCAATCATAGATGTTTCCACCGACCGTCTTTTTTAAAGCCATTCCGGATGCTGTTCCGACAGCCAATAACACATCTGCTTTTGCAACCGCTAACAACGCGGAATCGCCACAAGGAATGAAAATATTCTACCAGTATTTCGCAGTTGCATCACCTCTGACTTCTATAGCGTTAATGTCACCGAGGTATTCTTTCGTTTGGCCGCATTAAGCTGATCGAGTTGGGCTTGGGTGAACCACACAGGGACAATTCCAGTTAACTTTGCAGGACAAAGTTTCAATGTGACTCCACAATCGTTTCGTATTGCGCTTTTTATTTTCGCAAGCTGCTTTGGGCTAAGGTCAACCTTAACTTCGTGGTAGGACAATAATATTTACAAATTTAACAAGTTCAATTTAAGAAAACCACTATGAGTTTTCCACAGGCGCATCAATGACCCTCATACGACCACCTGCGCCCTACAACAACAGAGTCTTGTCAGAGAGAATCAAAGCAAAGCATTTGTAACCGGCGGTGTCAATGGGCCCACATATACGTGCATGAAAGTGCATGTCGACCACAGACTGCCTAAACAACTCCAGTTGTTCAAATGAAAAGTAATAAATCGATTACAACGTACGAAAATCATGCTGGGAAATTTGCGGACCTGTGTTAATGTTTTGATGCCGGTCCAAGTCCGACCACAGATTGTGATATCCACGTGCGACTTTATTGTCTGTGAAGTTAAGAAAAATTTCTTCAGAGGGTTCCTGATGACCGTTTAATCGTAGAGAAACACCAGACACTCTTAACTTGTCAAATATAATCTTACTTTTTTATGATTATCTCGATTTGCATTTTCAAAGGTCACAAACACGCCTTTTGGTGCGCTAAGACCGTGTTAGGTACTTTTTTACCATGTAAACTGTCCCAGAATATTAGAACTCATAAACGACAACAAATGGACAAACGGTGTTCTATGACCAGTGAAGGGGTTAACACAGGCATCCACAATGTTAATGTCGACAATTCAACTTTGCCAACAGCACGTTCTGTACATCAAATTGCATCGTTGGTGGTGCCTTACTGGTTAATGTGACTGTGTTTAGCTCCAAAATAACATTGCGGACATCTCAGCAAAACCCAAATATGTGACTGAGGAGAATCGTAAACGAAAACCTCAATGAGCCGGCTCCAAGTTGTGGTCGATGCTGTGCAAATCCAAGGTTGTAATTCGGGTTGGCGCCAAGGACTACGGAGGTATGAGCAGCAAGGTGCGGCTCAAAAGAATCTTGATTAATAACAGCTGTTGTATACGGTCTATGATCTGCATTATTAGATGAGTCCTTATAAAACATCATAGACGGGCCGGCGGATCTTGCGTAATCATCAATGTGTCTGGCGAGCCCAAGAATCGTAGTGGCAACATCAAAGTTGTCGAGAATTGATTCGATTTCCATTCCGTCAATGGAATATTTTGCGCTGTCAAACAACGTCATGATGCCATTGTTGACAAATCCAACCATAGCATTGGCAGGATAATTGGCATTTTCGTTCTGTACAAGTTTTCCCTCAATTTCTAAGAAAGCCTCACACAGAAGAAAAAACCTAGACGTGTCCTGCACTTGTAATTCTTCTTTTCATGAGTTGAGGTCCCTAGACGGATACGAATAATACTGACAATCTGTTTTGCTCTGATCTAACAACACAGGCGCGTACATGTCAAACGCGGTATCAGATATATCTTTGAATCGGGCCATTGTTTACACTTATACATTATTGGTTTTGTCTAATACCTTTTTCTGAGACGGCTTTGCCGTCCGCGTCCTGCCCACAACCGTAATCCGCTTCCCATTGCAAGATCTGCAATTGCTGATTCAGTGATACGTTGTTGAGCAGCTTCATTGATAATTTTACCGACTGGCGCGGGCATTTATGTTGATGGTAATGTAATTGCTTTGGGCGGTGCTCGAGTAACCAATTGTCGTAATCGAGCTTGAATCGATTCAACCGCTTGCAATCCCAGATTTTTCAACCGATCCGCAGCAATGTTTTTGATGCTATCAACGACTCGCATTGCAACTTGTTTAGCAATTGGTGCAGCTCGCGAAGATAAGGCCGCGAGCAGCCTTGGTGCGCCTGTAAACAATCCCTGGAAAACATCACCAAGGCCAGTTCCGTAATATGTTATGTAAACTGGTTCTCTCGTGTTTATAACACGCACTGGTATCACACGTCCACATATGACTGTCATTATATTTAAATGTCAGGTCGATCTCTAATGTACAGTTGTATTGTCAATGTCTCACCGCGAATATCTTACATGTGCCTGTCCTGGTCCACAAGAGTAGAACGAAGTTGTGTCATCCGGGGATTATGGTATGGAAGATACACAAGTGCCACGGGAATAACTGATATAAAATTACCCGGTTCTACAGTTGGGGAAAACCCAAACAGTATATAACCCATAACTGCCACTGATGGCGTCAGAGGTTAAATTGATCTGAATCGATGAAGTAATATTGACAATGTCAGGCGCGACATGGTATCCCATGCGTAAAAATTGTTTGTCATCGGAAATGTCTTCGGGCCAACCTAAAATTGATCTTATTGACGACCGTGCGATGTGAACCGCGTACTTTGCAGATTCGATCGCGATGACAGAGCTCAGTATGGGCTCGTTTTCACGTATACAAAATTTTAGAGTATTTGCCGGTCACCAATGTGATTCTCCGTCGAATCTCTTCATTGGTCGATTCCATATCGTACGCGCCCACGGGAAGTTCAATACTATTCCAGGTGGCGCCACTATCTGCCGAAAACACAAATGAGTTATTTACACTAAGACCACCGAATGGTCGTGATCGGATATTCGGCCAACTGTAATAAACTCGCAACGACGCCAATGCAATTTCGAGTGTGCGGGATTCCTCTGTGCGGCAATTGGCGTAGAAAAAGTCACATCGAGTTCTGGTTTTGCTGATTAGATGGTGGTCATTGAGGTAATGCTCGGGGTTGTATTTGCAACGACACGCTACAACGCAGCATTAACTTCACGAAGAATTGCCTCAGAACTCATTATCGTGTTAGTCGTATAAATCATCGATGTCTTCAACAAGTTCATGCATTACCAAGCGAAACGTCCCCAGGTTCATGGTGTCATTGGTGAGCAGCCACTGACAAATCGATGAGGCCTCATTAACGACTTCTGGAGCGTTGTTGCCCGCGCGAACTGATACCACGAGTGTTTCCAACCGATCCACGAGTTCATTTACCTGTTGGTCCACAGACACGCATTTGAATTCTTTGGTTGTCATATAACCTTTAGTTTTCCCACGTCTGCTTGGCCGACCACTAAGACCTTTTCCATGTTTAACTAGTTCCTCTGTTTGGGAGAAATATTCTTCTTCCTCGTGTGCTTTTTCCCAGGGTAGTGAATAATTTTCACGATAAGCCTGCCAGTCTTGCTCGACCTCTTGTTTACCATATTTTCTATATCTTTCAACACGTTTTATAAAGTCCGGCCACTTAAGCTTATCCCTGTCCATTGTATTAATGTTAACCCATTTGATCCATTCCTCACGGATGTAACTCGGACGCTTTGTTTTAGGTAATTATCTCTCCAACATAACTTTTTCCAAGTCCTTGTATGTAGGTTTTAGCGCGGCAAAATCTAACGCATCTTTGAAGATCTCATGGCGTGCCCACTTATTAAATTTTGGAACTTTTGTTGGCAAGTCTGACTTGAACTCTGGTGGTGGTTCTTTATAAAACTCAAAGTTGCCTCTTCATCGCCTTTGGTGTCTTTTTTATTTCAGCTATGGTTTCATCTAATCCTTCTTGGATTTGTTCTGGTAAGAGTTTCATAGCCTCTGCTGCTTTAATATCTTTGGCGCGTTTGGATATCTTACGAATTGGACTCGGTTGTTCTTTTGTTTCCATCGTTGCTGCCACTTGCGCCGCGGTTTAACGCGTGGGTTTGATCAGCGGTGCAAACGTTTGTTCGAGCTCGCTGTAACATATCTTTGACACGCTCACTTCCGGCTATAATATCGTGGATCAGTTCCTGGTGTTCATGAGCAGCTTGACGGGATCGCTCCCCATACTCTGCTATAGTATCACTGGCGGAAAGCGGAGCTTTCTCGGTTTTCAACATTTTATCTGTTTATCATGGTTGTTAAATTGCTTTATCCAAACTGGCTCGATATTTTCCGGATCCACTAGTCAAGTCAATAGTGAGGAAACTGTAGGGGTCTGAGGTGGCCTCCGCACACATCTGCCGAAACTCATCCCACGAGTGGTCGCCAGCACACCAGATCCAATGAATGTTTCCGAGACCATGCTCGTCAGTGCCATGAAATATCATCAACACCTTACAGTTGTCTCGAATTACTTTAGGCACATGTGCGTATCGTTGTGTTAAAAGGATCATGTCTGTGTTTTAATGTCGGCCTCGGGAAAATATTCTCGCGAGATTGATTTGGTGTTCAAGCATTACATCGTCGTACACGACAAGATTATTCGCACTCGAATAAAGATCATCAATCGTAGGTGCTTCGTCGATTGTGGAAAAGAAATCAACGATAGAAGCTTTGATTCTCGACGATGCCTGAAGTGCTTCCGACAAATCCCTGAGTACATCATAATACGGTTGATCATCAGCCGACGGTGCAATCACGAACAACCGATCCCACGTCAACCATCGTAAAATCATATTCAATAACAGCTGAGTTT
Organism: Margaritifera margaritifera; assembly: GCA_029931535.1. Taxonomy (NCBI): domain Eukaryota; kingdom Metazoa; phylum Mollusca; class Bivalvia; order Unionida; family Margaritiferidae; genus Margaritifera; species Margaritifera margaritifera. Next base: position 6,897,475 of record JAQPZY010001693.1, on the reverse strand, counting down.
TTCCAGATACAGCTGGACTAATGAACAATTCACGAACCGAGTTTGGAAGCATGTTACCGTGCTTGAGTGGTTTGGGCGCTGCCTGCACCGAAAAGTCAAATGACGGTAAAATCTTTAGCACCTTCGATGATTTTCTTTTTTCGTGATGCCATGCTAAATGTCAACAAAACATGTCGTCGTATTGTGTCCGATGCCACACAAAAACACCTACTGCGAGTCTAACTCGAGTTCAAAGACGTACTGGTAGAGCTGCGATCGCTGAAACTTGTGTTCGGTGTGGAGCAAAGAAGTTCATATTTATTGGAACTTTGAGTTCCATTGGCGGACGCAAACGCGTCTCTTGCACAGGGTCTAAAAAAAGTCAGCGGTGATGTCGCTGCCGCGTTAGTGAAACTGCCTGGGACACCAAGGAGTAAATACCAGGGTGAATAGCATATTCCCGGATACAATTACTGTAGGCCTGGAACACGGCTGGATATACGACTTTATTCTAACAATCGACCTAAAGCAGGGGAAGCACCCGTAAACCGCGTAGATGTTGCATGTTACCGACATGATCTTGCTTATAAAGCATCAAACGATATCCGTGCGCGTCAACGTGCTGATATAGATCTTATACATGACTTAAACGCGATCAGTCCTACATCCGGAGAAAGAATCGCTAGATGGATCATTAAAAGAGGTATAAAGGCCAAGATTGTTTTGGGAGGCGGCCACAAGGTGAATAAGGTTCACTCATTGGTGGACAAAGTCCACTCATTGGAGGTAAAATATATTGATATAATAAACAAACATGGATAAAAAGAGTGTAGTTACTGAACGGGTATTATCGAAAATATACTACAGTCCGCGCGGTTATTGGAAAGGCGAAGCAAACGCGGTAAAAGTCAACCATGATATTGCTCGAGCATGGTTGGGTAAATAAGCTCTGTGGCAAATTTACCTACCTGCGCCAAGAACAATTTCCTGTGGTTGGTTTGATGTCCAAATACCTAACGAAGTTCACCAGGCTGATCTTTTATTTCTTCCACATGATCGGGAACGTGGACACACATACAAATACCCTTTAACCGTCGTAGATATCGCTAGAAGATATAAGAAAGCGGAGCCGCTGACGTCTAAAGATTCAGCAAGTGTCGCAGATGCGCTTAAACGTATTTACACGCGCAGACCACTAACATGTAACGGTTATTATAAGTGGATGCAGGTAATGAATTTCTCGGATCCGTTGCGGCATTGTTGACAAAACATCATGTCCGGGTTCGTGTTGGACATGTTAATATACATCTTGACCAAGCTATTGTGGACCGATTTAACCGCACACTTGCGGAACGATTATTTGGACACCAGTACGCGCAAGAATTGTTAATGAAGTTTCGGTCTCAGAGTGCTTGACCACGTGAGTGGATAACACGACTACCATTAGTCATAAAATCATTAAATAATAAAATCACACGCGCAATGGGATTACAACCAGCTGATGCGATTCGACAAAAGACTGTCACCGTTATCTATGAAATGATTTCACAACCACCACCGTTAGAATCACTCGGAAACAATTTTGTTAGGTATCTGTATGCACCTGGTGATTTAGAAGGTGGACAACGTCATGCTACTGACCCGGTATGGTCAGTCGATGTATTCGAAATCGATGATCGGTCTGATTTTCCAAGACAACCAACACATTATCATTTGGCGCCTGTGGACGAACAATCAGCAAAGCCACCTCGTAGAACATTTGTGCGAGAGGAATTACAAGTCGTTCCCGCGAAAACGGAACTGCTATCAAGATCTATTTTATGCTAGCGCATCGCATCAATAGTAGGTTGATTTGCATTCGCATGATGTCCGTACGCGTAAGTGGTAATTCCGTCAGGAAATATCCATCGTTTGGTATCAAGCGGTGACAAACTCACCTTAGTGCATTGGTATACACCCATGCGATGTTTCCGCGACCGTATCATATTTGCTGTGTGTGTGAATTCGCTTCGTTCAAGAAAACATCCCACATACATCAAAATAACATCGGAAACTCCTTTTGTCCTTTCTTTTCTTTCTGATCCGTACACAATCGAATACATATTTGAGCGTAATCCCACGTATTCTTTGATTGGCTTTCCCGAACACCCATCTTTGAATTTTTCTACGGCTTTTTTGTTGGTGTTACTAAACAACGGGTGTTCTTTCGTATACTCGCTGTTGTCAAATTCGTTTTTCAGACTTGGCTCAGCTATGTCCGTGTACGCGTCGTCGGTTGGGATGCGCATCAAAAGCTAATCAGTATCCGTGTACAACATCTTGATGTTGCCACCTTACCGCGATTTAATTGTGTCGTACTAAAACTCATTCATGAGCAGCTTTGAAAGATGAAGCACGGACGCGCCAGCATCGATTGGCTTTGTCAACTTCAGCTTGGATTTTTTTTACCGTGAACAGCTACGAGTCCACCGTCAAAGATCTTCCGGGACTGAAATGCCGGGTCCGCAATTAATCGGTTGAGTTTGTCTTGTCGTTTTCGTAAATTTTCCAAATTCTTGCCAAATACAGAATTATTCATGAGCTTGAAAAAGTCTTTCTCCAACTCATTTGTAGCCTTTGTGCGCAAATCCGTATTCATTTTCCATATTCTTACCAAATACAGAATTATTCATGAGCTTGAAAAAGTCTTTCTCCAACTCATTTGTACCCTTTGTGCGCAAATCCGTATTAATCTGTATATACGGTGCCATCCAAAAGCGCTGGCGAAATCCAAGCACTTTATGGATTTTGCTTACGCGCATTCCCAATCGCAAATAAAACTGCAAGTTTTGTATGTGGACTACATAGTTGGTTTTAGTTCGAAGATTCGGGACAACCTTGGTGTATTCAATGAACTTAGGTTTGGATTCGTCGACAGTTCCACATTAATACGGGGACAATTACCCGCGTGGCACAACTAATGCTTCTGGTGCAAGAAGATAATCATTATGAGTGTGGTGAAACTCATCTGGATATTCCAGATCAACTTCAAAGAATTATCCGTGGTCGCTGTTGCTGTCGTACTCGAGTACATGTTTTTGTACCTCCACGTGCGTGGGGTCAATCCGTTCATCGCCCATTGCTAAAGATTATTTGCGAATGGATACATGATGTATCTGTTTGGACTACGGGGTCATAACAGTCCACGCTCGGGTTAATAGCGCGCGCGTATTGGTGGCTTGCCATTGAAATCCCGCCCCGAAGTGAGCTCTCAATAAACAGATGTTGGTCAATATCGGTGTGAAGTTCCAAATCCACCTTGGTTTTTAACAGTAACGCATCCCAGGACATTCCCGGTGACTTCAAGGGGTCAAGCTTGTACTCACGCATGGCGGTATTGCGAAAAGCCTCAAAAACATCCTTGAGCAGCAACACATCAGTGTCGCAAATACAGATCGTGATAGTTACCGAGATTTCGACAACCAAATGCGGACCAAACATTTATTGCATGCATTTCGTCTATGACATTTATATTTTCACGCGTCAGCGCTGAATAAAAACACTCCAATGGTGGCAAATTAGTTTCGTTGAATTTTTTAAAAGAATCCATGTACTCATATGGATATACTCATTTACGAAGCAGTAAGGCGAACCTTTTTTTCGTTTTGGTCTTGTCCATACCGGTAACTGCCCTCATAATTTAATGCCTCAATAAAAGCACCTCCGTATTGACAATTAATTGTAAAACGATCATTACCATTCGCTGCAAGCTTGTTTGCTAGTTTACCCAATGATGAATTCAAGACCGGTAACGAATCGATGAACTGCATTTGTCCCAGCCGATATGTCATGTATTTTTCCATATCATTTGGAATGACGTTTGTTGGCACCTTTGATGCCGTGGCATTACTAAATGACCATCATAACCACGCAGGGTATGAAGCACTACGGGAATTCTTGTTTTTTTTTTTTCCGGAAGGGGAGGGGGGGGGGCAAATTCGCACCTGTAAATTACACGCGCTGTGTGCGGCTCCTCGGTACGCACCAGTGATATGACAGTGATCGCGAACTCGAGAAGCTTCGCTTCTGGAGCCATCAGTCTCAAAGGGACCATCACAGATCCAGCAATGAGTTTTCTTGGAAAACTCATTAATATCATCGCGGGTCATAATCATGTCGGTGGGCAAATTAATAAACACCTCAACCGAATCCTTACCACGATGCAATATTGGTGGATCAGTTTGTCCATCACATCTGACAACAACAAAAAAACAAAAACCGCATGGAATTTGTTCAGCAACTTGGACTGTGTTTGACTGGACTGTGGGGGATTCTTCGGTTCTCACGGGAACGTTCAAACATTCAAAATCCACGTCGGTGAATTTCAGAATGTAGTTGAAGGGTTCAGGCATAAGTGTACGCTGCGGCTTTTCGCTTATTCCACCACAGTAAAACTCGTGGTCCGCGAGCAGCTGTTGTGTGCTAAACACATGCATGCAGCGATCACATGGAAACTTTTGTCCTTTATGCTTGTTGTGTCGGTGTACAACTCTTCGACAATCTTGTACCCATACATAATGATCCGTCACCTCTGAACCATCCATGTTTCTTAATAATAACAATCTAATTAAAGTCCGCTCGCGTGCATATGGGGAAAGTAGAATTGGCTTTATGCCTTGATCCCAAACAAACACATTGACGGAGTTTTCGGGGTTAAGTCGTTCAAACTTACTAATGTCAGTAACTTGTACGGGAAATTCAATGTTACCAAACACGAGTTCACCTAGGTGTTGTCGATATTTTCGCGGCTGATCTGTATGATTGTTTACAGGATGCAATGCTGATAATATTGCCCATTCAAAACGTCTATTATCATCATTTGTTTACATTGATTACTGACCGCGGCGAGATACACGCTGGCTGTTTAAACTAACTCCACCCACGAATAGGCACGTATGGGGAAAAATGAAGCTCAACTCGCAAACATCTAGAATACATCCATCCTGAACCTTCTGTGGAGAATTTTTCAAACTTCTCGAGGATCCTTGCTTAACCTTTATCGATTTTATCATTGGTGATCTCAGTGACTTTGTGGTTCAAGATCACAAGAATATCACTCCAAAGATATACAGGAAATATTATAGATGGTATAAAATCAATTTTGGTTGCATAACCAGGCTTGGTAAATTCCACATTGAGAACAATGTAAATCTTAAATCCAGACAGCAGCGCTGTCTCACTCACGTGCTGCATTGTTGATATAATTGATGGACGATTTTTTAATAAAAGTTTGATAACGTCTCTGTTGGCTTTTATGTGCTTGGGATAATTGTGCGATAAGCATGAAGATCATTAGCACGCTTGTGTAATTTGAATTCTGGAATTTTTGTTGTTGAACAAACTCGACTTCCTCAGCGGCGATAGCGGCTGCAAAGCGTCGACGGTTTTGTTCATCTTGGGCTATTTTTGTAATTCCGGCTCGCCGGGCTCGTGAATAAATTCTAATATTGAATCGTGTTGCTGTTTCACGAAGTTGTCCCCCGGTCTGGCTCGGTTCGACTATAATACCTAATAACGTGAGTATCTTAGCTTGTTTGCGCCTCTTGGTATCTGTATATTACGCTCGCGCGCGAATTATCTCAGTTGTTGTACCGCTACTGTTGCCGGGGTAACTGGCTGTTGCGGTTGTTGCACAACCGGTTGTGGTTCAGTTACGGGTCCTAATAACTCAAGTATTACAACTTTTCGTATACGGCTTGGTATTCATATCCCACGCTGCTCCGTGAGTTGTTTTACTTGAATCAAGGTCGGCATAGTGTTATATAAGGGAAAATCGTTGTCTAATTGCAAATTCCGTCAATAATTTGTTTTAGTATTTTTACTTTACCGGGATCAGAAACGGCAATTGTTTCAATCCTGACTATTTATTTCATTTACCTCGGTATCGTTTCCTCAACGGTGTCGGGTAATTCTGCAGCAATCAGTTCTATTGCTGTTGCACATGCAAATCTTCGGTGGCGTGCACCATACTATTCGCGAACAGATCATCATGATCGGGAAAGCTGGTTACGAGACTTTACTCCGATACCACAGTTGAGACATGGTCGAGTACCCAGACCAACACGTAACGCTATCAAATGTGATTTACAGTATTCGCAATGAGATGTTCTGCCGCAGAGTTCATGTTTTCCAAGGATACACCTTTGCATTGATTTCGTCCAAATGCCATTGAACTTCTCATATATTCACAAATTGTATTCTTTAAATACAAAATATTGTTTATCTATCCTCTCAATTTATAAATTCATGGTGTTTGTTAATAATGCCGGTGATCCATCACATTATACTGCATTGGATGATAGTTGATAATCTCCCATTTATTAATTGAAAATGATGCTGCACCATAAATGGTAATGTTACAAGGTAATTTAGTGTCTCGCAAGCAAGCTATTTTACCTCGCGGCAACCTCCGAAGTTTGGTATCAAAACGATCTTCCTGTGAAAATAAAAGTTTCTTCAAGCGTGTTTCTTCAAGCGTGTATTTGGTGAAATCACTGAGCATTTACCATGGGTATTATGTATCACGCCAACACAAAACTCACCATCTATTGTGCGCTCACATCCAAGAATTTCGAACGTATTATAGTTCTTGTTTTTAAACTTGTAATTGGCTATAATTTCCGTGCCATCCCCGAGTATTGATTGTATGGGTTCTGTATCTTTACATCGAAATAATTCTTCACAGAAATGCTGCCATTTCCTAGGATCTTCAATCATTTCCCGATATTCTTTATCATTACAAATAAATTCGTTATTTTGCATACATTCGAGTGCCATTAATGTTTTTATATATGATACCAAAAAAACATTTCTCTAATTGATTTGTTCTTGGTGATCTTCGCTACTGCTCCAATATTCGCTTGATGTTTCAATGCCATCGTCAGTATAATATTCGCTCGTTTTGCTATCTGTACTAGGTGGTCTAGTCAACGTTAGCGACTTTATTTTTTCTTACACAATATCAAATAATGTTTTTTGAGGTTGTTTGTTATAGTTGTCACCAAGTAAGCATCGCTGTTTTTCCAAGATAATTCCTAAGTTGAAGAATTTGTCAAGATGCTCCGGATACGTGTTTGAAAAATCATATAACATCTTTTGATACTCTTTAACAAATCTGTATGATGCATTCAAGACAAACAGCAATTTAATCTCGCACACTCCACTGGTCTGGTAGATTAATTCCAGACTCAGATATCTTCATTAGTTCGTTCAGAATACTATATGCATTGATCAGTAATTTTTGTCGCCATTTATATATACCAGGGTAATTGTTTAACATAAAAATATTCTCTGCGGCAGTTGGTATAAAATATTTTCTGTCAGTATAACATGTTCTCATACTAAAGCCGGTATAAAATACTCAGCTGCGGAGAACATAATATCAGACAAACTCTGTCAGTACCAAATTTTCTCTGCTGCAGAGAAAATAATATTGTACACAGTCGGTGGCGATCAATAATCTCTTGTGTAAATACAGCTGCGCAAAATTCCAGTTGTACAGTTGTAATCAATAATCGGGCCTGGCTGCTGAGTAACTTCACTTTTTGGTTTCGGGTTTTGCAAACCAAACATGGTCAGCCCGGTCTAATTTTTCCAGTTACACTACTGATATGAAAAATATATATTCTGTGACATTCTACAACGGACTTATACAAGACGGTTTGGTAATAGAACACAAAAATGGAATCAAGAAGGATAACAGGCTAAAAAAACCGCCACGGCCTGTAGAAGCAACGAACTTAGAAACCAATAGCAAGAAAGATTTTCTTCAAAAGCTAAAGTAGGAAAGTTGCTTGGCAGGCACTCCGGCGCTATATACTATTGCTGTGAAGGAATACAAAAACATCTTTTTAAAAGGTTCATAATGTCAGATTTACATTTACCTTCGCTTGAGCATTATAAATTGTTTTGCAAATAATTGTAAATATTGGTGTTGTATTTTTGTTTTGCTTAGATCAGACCTAGTTCTGCAAAAACATATGGCTCTGTTACAGGCTCTGAGATGTCTTCTACTTCCTTATTTATGTAATTGCCGTGCGCTCTTTTACTGATGCCATCATCAAGAATATAGCGCTTATCATATTTTATTATTAATGGCTACAGTATGCATGACATGATTTTCTGATTTGATCGTGTTCATAGTTGCATACTGTTTTTTTACCAGATAACGCCGCAAAATAGTCGTCACTAGTAATACAATTTTTGACACCGCACTTTTTTTTATTCCTTTAGTGGGTTGTTCTGATTTGTCAAGCACCTCAAGCAAATATATTTTTGCTCGCAGCGCAATAACTTATTTGATCTCTGCAGCTTGCTCTTCGTTCAATTCACCCACAACTTTTTTGTTACTTGCATCATAGAATGTTTACGTTTTCTATCATCATCATGAGGGCAACCAGAAAAATCAAAGTTTTCTTGCATTGCAAACATGTCTTCATAAACATCTTCAGTTTTAATTTCATAGCACAAAGAATCCGTGTCTGTCAAAGGCAGCTTGGCTCTGTCGCCATATTTCTTTTGATTATGAAATAATGAAAGTTGTACATGTGATACTTTCACAGCACAAGTTCAGCAAAACCAACGTAGACAGGTCTATTTAGATTCAGGTGTGTTTTCTTTCTATTAATTGCTACCAAGTTCTCATCAAATGTCTTCATGCTTACAAAAGCAGGATCTGCAAGTAGTTTGTCGCGCCTCGTTGCGTTGTTTTGCAATTTCAACGTTAACTCACCTTCTGATGTTTTTCATTGTTTTGCCAAATATTTAATTGTTCATTGGCTTGGAAAAATCTATCTCGAACTTAATTTCTGCTGCGGCTCTTTCTCAGTATTAAAATCAATGAAACGTTTAAGCTAGGTTTTTCCATTGAATCGCAAAACTTGAATCAGCTTTAGTCCTAGGTCGAGGCACTGCTGCAAGTTTCTATAGTGGATCACGTAGCGAAATTTATCTTGCAAGTTTGGAATCAACTTTGGTACTTTAAAATTATTGACACCTAGTTTTTCCTTAAGCCTTGCAGAATAATCACTAAGCATAGCATCATCTACTGCTATATTTTCAGGCACCAATGTATAGTCGTTGTGATCGTCATGTAATTCAGCAGGATACTCAAGATCCACGTCAATAATATAGCCAGTGTCATCATCGCTGCGTAATAATTCTTCTATAAAATTTTCTGGCGCCATCCATTTGAATTCACCAACTGGCAGTTTCTGTGACATAGCCCACACATAAAGACCTTTTCAAGATACGTAATATATTTTGAGTCTTTTTCCGAATCGTATCTAGGCAATATTTGTTATTGGCTTCCGAATGTCTATGTGTGATCACTGAAAACCCACCTCTAATACCTTTTTCAATAAAATTGTGCATATCAATATATGTGAGAAGCTCCAGCCTGACTCCTGTCATCTTGAGTGCCGGATATCAAGAAAATCCTGTACAAGAATAATACCCAGCGGGATCTAACTTGTAATAGGACAAGCAGAGGTCTCTATATTCTTCAAAAACGTCAGCAAGCAACGCACATCAGCCTTCAGACAACGATCATGATAGTCACCCATATTTTTCATGTTGAATTTATTCCACACATTTTAGCGTGATCGTAATCAGCTTCTGAAACATTTGTCCCGCTAAGATTGCTGTAAAAGCTTTCTTGCTGTGGCAGGCAGGCTTCATTATTTTTTCCCCAAGATGACATGTACTCATATGGATAGATTCCTTTGCTTTTGACAAGATCAAGCTTGCCGCCATCAGAAAACTCTTCTGAGGTATACTAAAATATTTCTGTAATCTTAACAAGCTCATCTAATGACTCGTTCATAAACTGGAGACTGTCAATTAAACGCAAGTCACCAAGAGAAAATGACAGATATTTGTCTAGGTTGTTTGGAATGCAAGTTATCCTCTTTTCAAACTTGCCAAAGTGCTTTACAATGAGATGGGAGTCATCGCCACGCAGGTTATGAAATACTACCGGGATACATTCTGACCGTCTTAATTTACGATTGCACTTGCTGTGAGCAGCGCCACGATAGCTGCCAGTAAAATGACAGTGGTCACGAACTTTGTCCTCACCAAGTTGTTGCTTACAAATCCAACACAACTTGGCCTGATAAAAGTTTTCTTTGTCCTGATTACTAAAAATCATTCTTGATGAGCTAATTTTCTGAATTTAATCAACGTCACTAAGCAAACTTTGTATGAAATGCTCACCACAGTTTTGTTCGCGATATAATTTTATGGGCTTGCTTAGCGCGTTATTAAAACAAATTACCTTGTAAGCGTCGCCGCTAGAAACATGATCATGATGTTTTCTGGTGAAGGATTTGTCAGGATTATTGTCTGCGCCCTCGACAGGAAAAGTAGCGCTTAGAAATCAACATAGATTACGAAAGGAACTCTTGTCATATTACAGAGATTGCAAAATGATGCAGTATTATGTTCCTTCTTCTGGCATGATAGCTTTTGCGACATTAACACAATCTACTCCATGAACAGCAAGCAATTCTTCTGAAAAAAACTATGAAGATATCTTCTACAGTAAAATAATTCGCATTTGTGTTTGCAATATTGGCTATATATTATACCAGAAAAACATTTAATCCAACAGTAGTGATCATCATTGGTGTCGCCATGCGTATAAAGTAAATCAATATTAGCAACATCGCTGGCAAATGATGAAATATGAAGTGGATAGATCATTGTTTTTCCATACACGCCAAAAACGTTGACAGAGATATTAATTTGTCGCTCAGATTTTGGAACGCCATTGATCTGAACAGGAAACTTAACGCCAGCAACATTTAACATATCTTGATATGGCGCATAGTTGCTAACTCGATTTGGATTTGTATTTGCTGGATGCAATGCTGATAGCACGGCCCACATGAAGTATTTGTTTTCAACTTCTCTACTTTTAATTTTTGCTGGTAGTTCCAAATATGACTTTCCTCGTAGCGGATTGTACTTAGCAGTATTAATAATGCTTGCTGAAATACCTTGCAGGATCCAGCCTGAACATTCTTTCTGAAAATTATCAATTCTATTCTGAAGAGCTTCGAAACGCTTTTAATGTCAAAATTATGACAAACATTTGATATGAAATGTGCTTCAGTTTCAGTGTCATCCGCTTGCTGCAGACACACTACGCTAATACCAACAGAACATTTTATACCAAGATGTAAACGAAGCTCCTTTGATAAAATTTGTGTTATGCTTGGCTTTGCTAACCTTGTAAAAATATCCAGCTGTATTAACATTTTCCAAAGCAAACGTTTTGTCGTAGCCGGCAAAGACTTGTCTTTTTTGTCTGAAGCTCATCTTTGTGCTCATTATATATAAGGTATTTTATTTCTCTAATTGTTTGTTTCTAGCATCGACAATTGAGTAAGCCGCTTGATGCAAGAGACGCTATGGCGCATTAGCAAGTTGCTGTCGCAGCAGATAATAATTTGGCCAAGTTCATTTAGCATGCACCGCTGTTCATCCGTAAGCAACAACTGGCACTTAGGATTCCCAAGCGGCTTTGTCACAGTCATAATTAGCTGAAAGCTTGCATGAGGATTTCTGTTCAATGTCACGATGGCATCAATCAACATTTCTGGCTTTTCCAAATAAGCGTCTGTGATATAAACATAGTATATAAATTGATTTGACAAAAATGTTTGACTTTGATGAAAACGAAGATGCCATTGTCCGCGATTACGATGAGTACAACCAAGTGGAAAATACACACCTACATTACGATACGAGGCCGCAAAGATATACCAGAAAATATCCCATCAACGAGATCTTTGATAGATTTATCACGCTAAACTTGCCAGGAAGACAGAAATTTATCAAGTTTGATTAAGTCTTTAAGAAAATATTTCTGCTCATAGATAAGCCAGACAAGGCTGCTATGTGCAAACGAGTAGCCAGCAACAAAATATTGTCAGAATACAACAGAATTATTTCTCAGTACTTGCCAGCAAATAACACTGGCGTCAAGCACACATGATATAGTTGCAGACACGATGTCAAAAAATATTTGCTTGTTGATAATCTTTGTTTTGACAGATGTTGCAGCCATAATTTGTTGCCAGACATCAGACACCTTTGTTGCAGACAATTCTTGTTCATAAAGGGATCCAGATATAGGTTTGCCATTAAGGTCTGCGACTTGGTAGGTTAAAAGAATTGTTTTCAATATATCTCTCACGGTAAACACTTCTTTGGTCTAGTTGGTCGAATTACATTTTGTAAGCATTTTGTTTTAGTCTAGAAATCCTGACTCAGTCACCTACATTAAACTTTTGTCTAAAAAATAATTTGTTTGCAGCACTATCTTGGTTAAGTTTGTTGCTAGCCTGTGTTGGCGTCACTCCAATGCTTCTGTGTTTTGGACTGTTTTATTTGTCCACTAGCGACTGTAACACATTGACATATTTACTCGTTTTATTTCTTGTAAAGTGTTTCACATCGCATTTTTTAGCTTTTGATTGAATATTTTAACGACAACTGCTTTGCCTTCATTAAACGTGGAATACCTATGAATTTTATTTTGTTCGAGCCAGTTTTCAAATGTGTTATTGTAAAGATCACCTCTGTGGTCTACCCATAGTTTTGCAGGTTTGCGTGATCTTATAGCCATTTAAAAAGCGTCTCTGATAGCGACCCCAGTTTTATTTTTAGCGGCAAGCACCATGCATACTTACTAAAAACATCAATAAAATTTAGCAAATACTTAGCGCCGCCATTAACAACTCTGCGCCTATAAAAACGCTTTCTTACTGACGTATGTGACTCATCTGCAAGTATGTCATCCTTATTTTCGAAACTGCATTCCGTTTTTGCATGGGGAAACTTTGGTTCGGGAACCAACGGCTCCAACTCCAAGCTTATATTTGAGTCCAATAGCACATCTGACAAAAGCTCGGTCAATGCGTTCTCGCATCCCTTTTGGTTTTATCGCAACTAACTCATCAAGCATAATTTTGTCGCAGCGGTTGTTTTCTTCTGGATGATCCCTGTAGAGAATTCCATGCCGCATTGCTGTGGTATCTACTTGCTTATAGTGTTGTTGACCAGGAAGCGGTTGATCATTGGCATCCAGTTGTTTATCCAGAGGATTCCACGGACCAGTATATTTATCTCCTGGCAGGGTCCAGCGGCTTTTTGATTTTTGAATTTTCCATTGAGCGATGAAAATCAAGAGCGCTGCCATATATTTTATGACGCTTACAAACAGAACAGTGTACAGTAATTTTATTTCTTTTAACACAAATATTGTCATCGCAGGCATGCATATATATAGCGAGTAAACATAAAATTATGTGTTAAGTACGTCAATAGGTTGAGCATCAGCACAACCACCAAAAATGCCTTAACAAAGCTGGATTTTCTTTTGCTATATTCAGCACATATTGATTTCACTACAGAGCGTCCAGTTTTAGTCTGAGATGAAGTTTCTTCAAGACTTTCCGTATTCTTTCTGCACGATAAGCACCACGAAGCTGTCATTATAACTGTCATTTACATAAAACACTTAGAAATCATTTAAGCTTACTTAAAACAAACTTGTCATTGTCTAGAGTTCGCAGTTGGTTCGATTTCAGTAAGATATCTAATGTGGATTTTCCTTGGCATCGTGATCTGATAAAATAAATACAATAAAGATCTACAGCAATAACTCATATGCGAACATGAAACGTAGAGCGATGCTCAAGGGAAGAGTGGAGAAGATGGATGCCTCGAACCTTCCTTACGGCAGAGAACCAATGAATAAATAAAGACCACAAGCTGAACTAAGCATATACTGAATTTGTGTTGAGTTATAAATACAACTTTGCCGCGTACCAGAAATATATTTTTTATGGTATCGCAAGGTGACCGATCAAACGAATCAAAATATTCTGTGGGACTACTATCTGGCCTGTTGAAGATGGCAATCCAATGTGTTCCAGAGCCATCAAAATAATTTTCGATATTTGCAACGCAGCTTTTCTCGGCTCTGATTTTTTTTTTACATCCTATTTTTTGGAGAAAAAAACGCCGCGAAATTATATTATGTCTTCGAGCGCTTTCTCAATGTCAAAATTGCATAGCGGCGTTGTGTTCCGGTGTATTGCAATCCTCGCGCTCTGTTTTGTTTACCTTTCATACCACGGCCAAAAAGCTTACCAAGAAGTCCAGGCAACGTCATGCCAACGCTACCTGCAGCTAGCAGTGGTAGAAGTTGTAAGACTCCGCCATGCTTTTTAAGTTGTTCTGCAGACACATTAAGTACGATGCCTTTTTCTGCTGTGCTTTTGTTTTTTCATTTTGTCATGTTGGCGTTTTGTTAGCATGAGCTTGTTGCTGTCAAAAGATAATTGTTTTGCTGATAGTCTTATTTATAATGGGCAACCTCTGAAAGCGGCCAGCGCAATTTAGACTAACTTCCTGATACGACATTTCTATGTAAGATGTTTAGACAAAACTTTTTCTAGAGATTAAGCAAACACATTTTTATTTTTTCTGCGTCTACGTCCTTTGCCGCTTGTTGCTTTTTCCGTAGCGCCAGATGTAGCTTCAGAGGCCGCTGCTATTCCTAACGTACCTAGTACTGGTAATATTTTTCGCGCCCACGCTGCAAGAAGTGGTAGGATTACTGGGAAAGCGCCGCCCGTGCGAGACATTTGATTGGTTGATAATTTTAAAGTTAAACTTTTGCCATAGTGTATTACTATACAAAACTATAGATGTTGATTTTTTAAGCACAAGAACATGTTGTCCTTGCTGCAATTCGTTATTTCTAAGTTTGATGGACATGCCCGCACGCTCCTTACGTGCTACTGCAATGGCTCCTGTTGTGATGGCGTCAAAATAACTTTTATTGAATAGTGTAGCTTATTTATATTATATCTTTGGAGAATTATTTGAAATCAGTTTCTTCCAAACAATCATATTAATTTTACTAAGAGGGTCCAATGTCAGAAATCTGTCAGCGGCAATTACTGCATAAACATGATAGTTTACAGCTACTGCTGGTGTTATAGGTTGAAGAGTCCACTTGACTTCAACATCTGCCATGGAATCTTTTATGCATTCCAAATGCTTAGAAACGTCAAAGTGATAAATAGTATACAGCTTTGCAAACTCATACAAAGATATATGTGTTCCCGTATCAACATTCTGATATTTTTGCATAGCTTCCTGAAGCATAAGATACGCTCGTGAAGAATCTTTACTTAGCAATGCAAAATTACACTCAAGTTCAAGCTCGGGATATGTTTTGCTATTGACTCTCACAGCAATGCGAGTCAATCCCAATTTGTCAAATACCTGGCTGCTTGTCTCATGGTTTTCATCTCGTGCTGCGGTTTGAAAAGCTATAAATATGTGTTAAGGTATTTCGTTGCCTGGCAATGTAGCTATTCTCCAATTTGCGAATATTTGCACTGGTAGATACGTAACACTTTTATAGACGCGCATCTGTTCAAGATAAAGTTTCTTGCTAAACCTGGGCAAAAGATTATCCAATTCAAGCGTGATAAATATAAGACGTTATTTTTGGCATCCACAACGATAGTTTTGTAAAAACAAATTGTCCGTCATCAACACCAGCTGGACTATGCACCGCCATATTAGGATCAGATCTTTCCAAAATCAGCGTGTGGTTAACGCCTCTAAAAACTGTATTAATGTTGCGACGAAAACCAAAAATGGAACTTAGGGGTAACATCATGCAAACTTCATTGTAGCCATCATTGAGAGCACGCCTCATTGCAAAATCGAGATTATAATTTCCGTATCTGGATCAAGAAAGGCAGCACGGACACCCTCGCGAATTCGACCTGCCACTGCAGCAGCATCAACAGCAGCTGCAGGAACATCATTTGTACTTTTTGCTAACTCCTGCATCGCTCGTATCCTTGCACCAAAACATATTTGTTGCTGAACTTCTCATCGTCACTTATAGAAATTAAATTCATGAATGTGCTGACAGCAGGCAGATAGTTGCTGATGTACTCAACTGTCTGCTTATTCATTAGATATCGCGCCGTCTTAAACAAACTCCAACCATTGTTTACTAAGGTCACGTTCTTATTAGCATCAAAATTGCCAGGTGGAGCAGCAGTGGTTTGCAAATGACCTCTGACTTCAAGAAAAGCTTTATGAGGCAGCAAATAAACATCTTCATCAGGCGTGTCAATAAATCTTGTTCAGGGTTTGTTCATTGGATGTGAATCTTTGTCCAAATATTCCACATATTCGTATTCGATTGTTGATTCATCAATTTTCGCTTCATCAAAAAGCTTACAATGCTATGGGGGTAAATCTAGACAGCATGTTTATACATCCTAGTTACACGATAATTCTCTTTAGACCAGATCCTGCCATAATATTTGACAGGTTAGGCAGTGATATGGGTACTGCTGATCTTGATCTTCGCATATCGAGTTTATTCATAAATTCTTTGCTCCGCCTAGATAATATTTTTTTGGCTATACAAGTCATCACACGCTCAGCTTCTTTTGTTGGCGCAATTTCCTAAAATAATTTCTTTAATTGGCTCCAATGCAAATGGCAGTTGTGGCGATGGAGCTCCAATAATCTGAAATGCATTTTGTTGTCCAGCTACTGATCCTACTGCTGAAGCGGCACTTTTTGAAGCCCTACGAACAAGTGGAGCAATTCATTTGACTATGCCTGGCGATACCCTAGACATTTTTTTAATACTGCGTTGATAAAAATCCTCCTATGATCTTTCTGCGCTTAATTCGTATTAGCTTCATTTATACGACATTGTTACATAGTTTAAGTTTTGCGCTCGCAAATGTAAATAAAATGTTACTCGCTCATTATTAAGGTTAACGTTCTTTCCAGATTGAACTGTGATTGACATTGCGATTTCTGGTATGCTGTATACATTGTTGATGGGATAGTCAATTAGCGGCGATGGCTTTACTGTCATCAGTGATCTGGGCCGTGCATTAGGACTGAAGCTATAGGTAACATGGCAATGGCCTCGTGCGTCAAATGATCCTTCAGCCACGGAACAATTTATGAGTAAGCTGTTTACGTCGCTAATGTTTACGGGAAAGTCGCCATCGTAAACACCATTTTCTTGTAAAATTTGAGAACTAAAACTTAGTAAGTTTCTTAAGCTGTTGTCAATTGTAAAGTCAACTTGGTAGCCGCCCTTAAGTGGCAGTCGTGTTTTAAGCGTAGAATAAGTTGGCTCATTGGTTATGTTATCGCGTATATGACCTTTTTTAGTCATCATTCTTTTATTTCATCAGCGATGTCAACAATGTTGTAGGCGCCTGGAATGATGGTTAACAATGTTCCTGCATCGTTAGCGGAAGTAAAATACATAAACTGGTTATTGTTCGTTGTAATATTAGGAAACGAGTTCCATATTTCTGCAGAAATTAAAGCGATCTCATAGCAAGTATCCTGTGATAACTCTATGGGTGTGCTATATCTGACAGTAAAATTACTGCTGCTTCATTGAGCCAACTTAAAATCAAAAAGCAGAGTTTATGACATGCTATATTAAATCATTGTACACAACTTTGTAATAGGCATTACTAAGTAAACTTTGTTGAAGTAAATGGTCTAGTATTTCAGTGATCTAGTTGTCAACTTCCGTCCAACGTTGCCCGCTTGTTTACTGGCTTCTAGCAACTTTAGACGTGAAACCAATTCTGCTCAATTTTTGTAATATTTTATTCCTTTGCCCGTTGCATTTTTCTATTTTTCTTTCTGGGTCGTCTTCTTACCAGTGAAAGGCTCTGATCGTACAGAACATGTATTTGGCTTTGCAGCAGATTGAGGCTATGCTGACCATTTTTGTACGGGAGGTCGAGGCGCTTTTAATGGACCCCACTTAAGCGCTTTCTCAATTATCGATGGTTTTACTTGCTGAAGCGGTGCCACTTGTAAAGATGGGTATCCCTGATGAGATACAATATCGCCGATCATTTCAGCAGCCTTAATCTTGTGTTACTTCTCATCTCTCTTGTGATGTTTTTGTGCAACTTGCCTAAGACCCTGATTTAGCTCTTTTGTTTTTCCAAGTGGGGTATATTTTCAGGAAAATTGTGTCGTCTTTTTCCCTATTTTCTATTAAACTGGGTTATCTTTTTTCTTGCGTTGTCAACGTTTCTAAGCATGGCCTCAGTTGGCGGTTATCTTAATAGGTGCTCATACTCGGATAGTAGGTCTACGACCTCATCTTTTACCGTCCTAACAATGTCCATTCTATTATCAGACATTTCTTCTAACGCAGAGCCCTCTAGAGACAATACCTCAGAAAGTTGTATTAACGCATTCCCTTGCGCTGCTCGACTCTTAATTATTGCTTCTTGTTGTTCGTCCAGAGCTTTGATAAGCAAATCTTACCTAGCGTCGTGCGCTGTTGCAGTCTGTTCTATTTGTTCTGTTACTGGGAGAACTAAGACGTATTATCACGAATTTGGTGAAAGCAAACAGAAAGCGTAATAATAGATGATCTCAAGCTGAATCTTTTTTCAGTAACTCATATGAGAGCGCTACAGTTGCGGGACGAGCTAAACAAATATGACAAGCTGAAAAAGTTCTGCACTGACAATGAAACGGCCAGAGCTGCTAGAAACATAGGATTGCTCTTTACAAACATACTAAAGGAGTTGAGTGCGGATACTTTACACTCAGTGATTTTAACCAGAAGAATAGAACGCAGAAAGAAGAACGAAAAAGAAACAAAAGAACACGATGCTGACTACGCATGCATGTACAATCAAGTCTGGCAAAAAAAATTAAAAACCAAGAAAGACTTAAGAACAAGTCTACAAGCGATATTTTTTTTACAAATAACTTGGTTTAGATTACGACGATGTAGAAACAATTCATTCTGGAAGTGATGGCACTGCCTGATAAAAAAAACTGATGAACCAGATCTTTCTGATGATCCACAACCACAACCTGAAGCAAAAAAAAAAAAAACCACAGCAGCAACCTGAAGCAGAAAAGCCGCAGCCACATCCTGAAGCAGAAAAGCGGCCGCCGGGGACGCGGCTAGAGTCAGAGCCACAACTTGAAGCAGAAAAGCCGCATCAAGATGAAATTCCAGAGATTGTAAAAAGACTTCTGAAGCTTACTATCACATCACAAAATACAAGGATTATGACGAGTATGACTACAATGTTCTTGCTGCAGTCCTTGAACATGTTGGAAAATTATCAGCAGAAGACAAGTTGGTTCTTGCTGCATTTGATGACAAGATTAAAAATATAATTAGTGGACACATTGTTGGCGCAGAAATAGCAGATCTCATTTGACATGACGCCACATAAAGATTATCTTTAAAAAAATGATAAATTATTTTCAAGTTGATAAAAGAAAAGTTGGATGTCGAGTGGTTGCCTGTTTTGCAAAACACAATTGAGGCTTTTTATATTATTGTTAAGTACCAGTAAAAACATATTTATGATGCTAATGAGCTTCAAGCAGCAATTAATTTTCATAGGTCTAACGTTGACGGAAGAATATACATGCTTAAAGAGCTAACATCGTCAAAGACAGAAATACCGCGCTGAAACTTTGATAGCGCTCCAGAGGCACAAGACATTATTAGTCAAGCACTATTCAAACTACATGAAACGCAGTTTACAAGAACATACTACAACGCATTGCAAGAAAAAAGTACCAGAACTTTATTCAAATATCATCAGCAAACTAGATATGGAGTTTCCTGCACCACAACCTGAAGCAGAAAAACCGCAGCCTGATCCCATTCATGGTGATGAAAAACAACCTGATCCAGAAAACCCACAACCAGATGTAGCGCAGCCAGATCTCATTCCTGCATAATAGCTAGTCTCTTTGTATAAAATGCGAGATATAATAGAATCCAATCATATTAGCAGCCATGTCACACAAGAACAGCGCGAAGAACGTGTTGCATATTACTTAAACTATCACAAACGAGCTTTTTGTTTTAAATGGCCCTACATATATTACAAACGCTTGCTGTTTTTGTTATCAGCAATACCGTTAGCGTTAAGCACAGAAGATATTGCTAGCACCGGCACATTTTTAAATCCATTCTTGTTGATTATTTCTGGCGTTGGAATTGCAGCACAGGCCGCCTTCAGAAAAGTGGAGCCTGATTTACGAAACAAAAAAAAAGCGATGTGCAGATAGGCCTACAGCACGTATAAAAAAAAATCTGAAACAGATCAAAACATGTTTGAGAGGCGCCGCAT
Source organism: Margaritifera margaritifera (assembly GCA_029931535.1). Lineage (NCBI taxonomy): Eukaryota > Metazoa > Mollusca > Bivalvia > Unionida > Margaritiferidae > Margaritifera > Margaritifera margaritifera. The sequence goes on along the minus strand of JAQPZY010001693.1, from coordinate 6,877,241 downwards.
TTAGCAGAGATGACCGAGTCAAAGAATTCAAAATCGTGGACAACATCGTAGTAGATTTGAGTCCATTGTGCGTTAGCAAGTATGAAACAATACACGCAAAACAATATCGGATAGTAAAAATAGACTCCTTTGTTGGCACATCTTAGTATGCCGCATCTTATTTTTATTACAAAATCTTTGAGCAATGTCAGCTTGTCATCAAGTCATCATATCATCATGCTAGCATATCATCTTATCAAAATCTTAAAGCAAAGTACCATCAATCCTTGTCATGACATGATCATACAAGAACTTTTTGCCGCCAAGTTTATTATATTCATCTTCTCTCACGCGTCTAGATTGTTCTAATTCTATGGAGATATCTGCATAAAAGTCAAAGTGCTCCAAATGCTCTTTTGATATCTGGTAAATCATCTTGAGTGCATCCTTGACAATTTTTTTTCTTGAATCATCCAACTGACAAATTCTATGATCCAGCCATCTGAACATTTTACTCTGACGTTGTGTGCGCGCTCAAATGCTGCCGTTATACTTCTCAAGTCGTATTCAAACAATATATATGCTTATTTTCTAGTCTCTAATTCGCTGACAATCTGTTGCAATTTTAATATGGCACCTTTGATTGTTTTGTGATAACCAGGTTCGCAAGCAATATAATTGTAAGTGATCTTAAGTATTTTCCAGGGCAACACAGCAACCAGCTTTTTGTCAGAGCACTTTTGGTGATATCATCAATCGCGACAGAAATGCAATCAGGCTGGCCCTGAACGTCTGCAATAATATAATCATGTTCTCTGGGGAAATCTTTCTTTGAGAACAGTAATAATTCATCCTCATAAGATTCGCAAAGATCGATGAAGTCGTCGTAAACACCAAAAAATCCTATGATGCCTATCACGATCGGATCCTTGTCATACCGGCCGTAATCTCTTCTTTGAAATTGTTTATTCGTATTCTGGGTAAAATCCACACTGCAAAAAAAAATTGCGCAAAATTGTATCAACAAGCAGACCGTATGAAGCAACTACTGAAAACTCTGGACCTGATAATACTTGCGGCAAATAATATTCTGGCAACTTGCTTACGTCTCTGGTAAAGGGGCATTTAAATTCTAAAAGAAAAATGATGTTGTTATCAACAATGTAGCCATCTGGACTGTATCTGAAGCGATCAATAGTTTGAATGCAGATATCATTGCCAATCACTTTTTCGTTCATGGTGATCTCAATGTATCTTCTTATGACTGGCTTAAATAATGTTCCCCAAAGACACGGCAGAGTTGTATACAATGGTTGTATGCTATGTTTTCTTTCAGCAATATCATGTGCTGTCGTACACGGACATATGCCACGGACTGTAGCCAATTCTGAGCCACCAACGGTCGTAAATAATAATGAGTACCATTCTGGCAACTTCTGCTTTACCTCGTGAGACTTCACAAACGATTCAAAGATTGTTTTCAGATCCCTTATGCTATAAGATTTCTTCAATTCATAAGCGTTCAGTATAAAAAAGTATAGAAAGGCCCTTCTCGAAAATACTAGTATGTTTTTTTAAGGTGAAGCCATATGCGTGCGAAAATAATATTTTTTTGCAAAAGCTCAGTCTCGAACCAAGTGCTGGTCCATGCTGAATATTTTAATTCCTCAGCAGATTAAGGAACATATCGGAATCGCTATGCACTGCACCCGGTCGCTAGTGTGAACGGCTTCGGAGGACTCATAACCTTTTAACTTCCTGCAACCTGCTTTAGTCGTGTTCACGTCGGAAGTTTAGGTCATAACATGATTTGTTTATTTTTAAGGTATGCCCCCTAACTGCTTTATCCAAACCCGAATATCAGAGTAGCTAACCTCGTGAGACACCAGACCTTTCCAAGGCTATCTTTACATAGAATTCACCTTATATATATATATATATATATATATATATATATATATATATATATATATATATATATATATATATATATATATATATATCAGTACTATGCTACGTTGATAAGTTTACGGTGTAGGCAAATTTGCATATCTGTGTTTCTAAGAATAAATTGCAATCAAAGGCGGTACCTCATATGTGCCAGATATTTCTGCAATCAAGGGATGTAGCTCATGTGCGCCAAATATTTCCATGATCAATGAGGTAACTCATGTGCGCCATATTTCCACCAAGCTGGTGTACAAATAAAAGGCTTATTATATCTGTAGGGAGTAATATAAAAGGGAAGGTATTGAAAACGCGTGTTTGAAAAAACACTGTATCGTGTTTTCATACCCCCTTTTATATTACTACTCAGGCATTTGAATAAATCGGTCAATCTTGTGCTTAAGTCAATCTGATTATGGACTTTTACACGTTTTTCTGTCAGTGCATGGCTCACACGTTTGTTTTGGTTGGTTTACACAAGAATTGTATTTCTCTCTGACTTGGGCTATCATTCTTCCTATCATGTTTAGAATGTACACTTCATTTGTCTGTTAAAATTGTATGTGTATTTGTCTTTTAGTTTGCTGGTGCAAATACATATATTTCCTGGTCTTTACCACGCTTATGCATACATGTATAATCGTCAAACTCTGTAAGTATGTACAAATACGCTTTTGATCTCCCACAGTCAATCTGTTTCCTAAAAAAAGCAATCTCTGCATCGTTGGTATAGAGTATTCCTCCGTTCCAGCTCGATTAATACTTTTTCAGTGCCACAATTATAGCATTTTATCAGTTCCATTTAAGGTATTAGTAATGTTTAGCACGATATTATATGTGTTTTAGCAGTAAGGTATTTGAGAGTTCTGGTACAAAATCCAGTAATAAGGTTTAGGAACATAGTAGATTTTTTTATGCAATAGTTGAGGATGTGGTCCGGCAATGTCCTCGCGATCACATGCACATATTGAGGTGTGTTTCAGTAGTAGGTAACATGTCACAGCACGATAGATCAGCAATTTGAATTAGTCAGTGAAACTTTTTATTTTTATTATCAAGATCGAATTGTTTGAAATTTAACTTGACTACCTATAATATATTAATTACTAAAATATAACGTCTTCTGCCCAGAGTCTATTTTCGTTTGAGACAATCTAGGTACTCTTTGTACCGCATGTCCAGGGCTTCGTTTCATCAACATAACTTCAGTCCAGACCTAAATTTAAGTTTAGAATCCTACGATCTAACTGACTGAAATTTAAGTCTGACTTAAAATTAACCAATTAAATATGTTAAGTCTTGACTCAACTTAAGACTTAAGCTGACACTGAGGCAGGTCAATTCCAGGTACAAAACAATAAACAATACTGCATGTAAACTGGCTGTCTTAAGAAGCGGACTCATTTACAAGGGACAAAGAATCAAATCTATTAGTTAATGTATGAAATAATTTCAAATGTCTTATGTAGTTATGTACACCTATTAGACCAGCCACCGTGGTATTAAAACGTTGATACATTTACCAGATTTTCTCTAAAAGTCAAAAACGTGGTCATAATAGGAATCAAAGAGACTATACTTATTTTAATGGAATTATTTCGCAATGTCAATCATGAAACTATAGAAGAAAACGAGGACCTAAAATTATCTAAGAAATGTTACATAGGTCTACCCATAGAAAAGACACAAAAATAGTGCCCGTTTTATATGATTTTATTAATGCAAAAAGATACACTGACTGGGACTTGCATTAGTAAATTAAGTATTTATAGATATCGAGTGAGAATTACACTAGTAAGTTTTTCGAGATATTGAGTGAGACTTACACTAGTAAGGTTTTAGTGATATTGAGTGAGACTTACACTAGAACGTTTTTGGAGATATTGAGTGAGACTTGCACTAGAACGTTTTTGGAGATATTGAGTGAGACTACACTAGTAAGTTTTTTAAAGATATTGAGTGAGACTTATACTAAAAAATATTTGGGATACGGCTATCCAACGTTTTATACTCGATGCCATTTCTGTAATAAGTTAATCAGTAAAAAAAATTCCTCTCATTGTAAGAATTAATTTATTTGAGATTCATCTCTATGACGTTTTAACTTATGTTACTTGTGTAATACTTAAAACTGAGAAACAAATCAGCTTGTATCAGGAATTCGTGACAAGAAAATTAATAAAACGTTTATCTGCCCCATTTTCCGAACTCTATTTTTAAACAAAAATTTAAAAAATAATGAGATTATAATTGTATGCCAAAATGGGATAAATGTCAGAGCAAATCGAATATTTTCATGCACCGAAAAAAGGACTTCTACATGAAAGGTGAAACTGTTAATGGTGAAACCAACAATGTGTTTAAAAATGCGTATACCAAAGGATTGAGAACATTGGTTACCGAAGGAAGGAAGAGCAGTACATTTGTACCTAAGTAGTGCTTCCTATACTTAACTGTTACGTCCAAGGTTTAGAGGTTCTATATTGATTCTTATATCCCAAGGTCATAGTCATACTTTAAGTTGGACTTTCAAAAATTTCCTATTGCCATTTACACGTCCCTTAGCACAGGCGATGAGGTAAATTGGGACAATCATTTAAAGCATGAAAGTATGCATTGTTGCCTCCAATAATATTACTAAGATGTAGATTAGAAAATGGCACTAGTGTTGAGTAATTGTGATTGTACTTGCAAAATAACAAAGATGACATTTATTCTCCTATGGACTGGGAAAATGCAAACAAATGAGCGTTGGCAATTTTTAAACTACAGTGTACTTGATCCCATCTTGCAAGTTATGTGTTTTTCTGTATTGGTGTGCATCAGAGAAGCACAACAATATTTTGGCTTCGTTTGGCTAAGCCCGTTTTAAGTAACTTTGCCTAAAAGTCACTTCTGAGCTCTAACATCCTCTCATAATGCATCATTATAAAAGTGTGTCGAGATTCCATTAGAGGGCGCTGTAATCAGCATTCCCACTTGGTCCAGTCAAGTCAGAAGAATAATTTAAACGACTTATGTCAGTCGGCGTTCAAAAATTAGATTAAGTTATTAGTCCTACAAAACAATTATGTAAACTCAGTTTATTCCAATCGACGGCGTATATTGTAATAGAAGATGAACTAAATTTGCTTGGTGTTTATAAGGCAGTCTTTTAAACTATTTTAATGCTGTATCTATACCTACTTCTTTGCTTTACTTCTTCATTTACCTATTTGCATGCGGTTCTCTTGCAAGCTATGCGTGGTTTTTACCCATTTTCATGCAGTTCTCTTGCAAGCTATGCTTGTTTTCCCTGAGCTGAATCCCTTACAATTTACATAACTATCACCTACAGACGCGAGACGTTTACTTCTACTCCCCACAACCTTGAGTTTTACTCTGATGCATTATATTAAATTTTTCGTCCAATACTGTCAATACTATATTGTTTCTTTCCAATTTGATATATTTTGTCTTTGTCTTAGTTGATGATGATTCTTTTACTACCTCTGTTGTTGTTAGTGTTTTGTTTCGATTTGTTTCGTTATTTTCTTTGGCGATGCCTTTTTACCCATGTTTACTATAATAGGAATTTCCAGCCAGTCATTTTGTTCCATCTTTTTCTCTTTTCTTAGACATTTCACGATATAAGTGAAGGTACGTTTATGACCACAGCGTCCGTATATCAGTGTAGTAGCGCACAAATTTGGACGTAGTCAGAGGTTGTAATGCATTTGTACGTAAGAGGCCCTACTTAAATGCATATATTCTGTTCTTCCTCTCTGCGGCAAACTAAAGTTTCTATTCCTTTTTAGGTCAAAGTATGCACACTTCTGACTCAAAGTCATGAATAACCCGTTGAGGTTTATATTGCACAAATTAGTCAGGTTTTTCTTTAATATATATATATATATATATATATATATATATATATATATATATATATATATATATATATATATATATATATATATATATATATATGCACAGAATATCATTATCGTTATTATTATTATTATTATTATTACGTTATCAAGATTGTCTTATGTGCACTATACAACAAAATCCCAAAGTAAACGTACATGTTGTTATCTCCCAAATGTATGTTCCACACTAGATTACTGTATCCTGCTCACTTTAATCCATCTTATGAATTAAATCATCACTGACTTAAAATAATCACCGATCTTAGTTTGTTCACTCTTCTAAAACAATATCTGTAGTCAGAATTTTGCTCAACTCGCCGAGATCAGACAGTCGGCTTGTGTGAGAAGCCTGTGATGAATATCAAATCAAAAGAAGCCATATATTACTGTTCTCTGTGACTCATGAACCGAAATTTCGCTTGCCTTTTCAGACCAGTTTTAAATATTGAATGACCCCTGACCCAAATGAAAAGGGATGCAACTCGTATCTCTGCTCAAAGACGAAGATGAACATTTGACCTCCTTATGCGAGCAAAAAAACAAAAAAAACAAACAAAATAAAAACAAAAAAAAACCTGTGGAATATTTCGCTGTAATTTGACAACGTTCCTTTGGTCAGACCAATATATAATCCTCATATCGGATACTTTAGAAGCAGAGAGGATTCGTAGTTTACCTTTGGAGCTGCGAGAACGTATTTACAGAGAGTTTGTCAAGATTCAAGTGAAAGGCAAAGAACAATTGCATCCTCTACGAAATAGACGTTTTAACGGTTGGTATCTGAATGCTATAAGAATACTGATTAGTGTTCAAATGGTCAGCCCTTGGTTGATGGCCCATGTCCATAACGAAGACTTCGGATGCCACGACTTCAACCTGCAAGGTTGGCGTGTTACACAGAATTCCATGGGACGAAGTCAAAGAAAAATTTCATGACTTACAGGAATACAAAAAATGGAAAACGTATCACTATTCCATCAAAACGACATTCCTGTGAATGGACAGTTTATAAGAACCCCATTCTGAATCTACCATTGGAACTGCGTGCGCGCATTTACCACTACTTTGTACAGATTCAAGTGAAACGTAAAGAATAATTTCATTATTTACTCTGGGCATTAATTATGAAAGAAAAAATAGACTTTTCTGGGATGAATGAAAAAACATCACATATAGTCGCCCAACTGGCAGTATAGTACCTGATTTGGGGATATCCTTAGATCTGCGCTTTGGACAACGGTATATTACATTGTATAGATGAAATATTCAATTCAGTGATATTGTACCATAAAAAAGGTGGATTTGTTCTAGGGATGTAAATGTTATGGTCTATATGTTCTTGACATTTCATAGGAAAAATATATAAAAAAATGTAAGTCTGTATGCCTTGATTTCTTGTTTAAAGTAGAAATAGTTCTCTCTCTCTGTCTCTGTCTCTCTCTCTCTCTCTGTGTGTGTGACACACATCCAAGTTAGGCTGCATCACTTGGATGTACTGTTAGTTTGAGTTTTTTTTCCAAATATGAACAGATTCATCTGCATTTTTTGAGACAGGCAGAAAAATCCTAACAAAGTACATTCCTTGACTGGCTATATAAAGTGTTTGGCCTCATAACCGATATGCTAAAACACGCCACTCTGAAAATCTTAAATTTCTGTTATTTCCAGCCCAATATTGCAACAGTTACATTTTTCAGACAGACTCATCCTGTGAAAACATATGAGCCCATTTTAGACATTACATCTTGAAGTTATAAGCCTAAATATCTCTCCTATTTGATGCGTGCCTTTTATATGTATTCACTCTTCGTACCTCTCTCTCTCTCTCTCTCACCCACACGTATACACATAGACAGAAAAAGACACACACGCTTGAGTTTCCTATAGAATAATTTAGATTTAAATCATAATGGTATCTGTTCCGCCTTATGATACTACTGTCTCAAAATCTCCCTCTCATCATCAAATAATAATAATAATAATAATAATAATAATTTGTATGATCCATTTCGTAATGTTTATGTTACTGATAGATATTACATAAACTGGGTGGGTGGTTACCTAATGTTACTGTTTCAAAAAAAAAAGAAGAATGGAACAAACGCAAAGCTTACCTGTACAAAGAAATATTTATCTTAATTCCAACATTCATTAGTTTGTACGCACTTAAAATGCAGTCTATTACTTTTTTTGCGTGATTCAAATTTGTTAATCTACACTGCAATTGTATAAAGTCAGTTCATAAGTATTATTTTGTATTGTGTGTCTTCAAAATCTAAGGCATGATTTGACCTTATTTAACACAGGACTTCTGTTTGAGTCCTTAGTGGCATTTCCATGTCATGCATCTCTCGTACATCAAAACAATTGTTAATAATAATAATAATAATAATGACTCTTTCTTTCGTTCTCACTTTTTATCACACACACACACACACACAGACACACGTTTTAGTTTCTTGGTTGTTTCAACAGTAAACCGAAATTAACTTCAGCACATTACATTTTTGCCAAAACACTTTGTGTCCAGATTTTACAAAATTAATTTCCAACTGTCACAAGTATATTGACCTTGGGGGTAAAACAAAGTCGATCAGTGTATTTATCACTCTAAGATGGTTTCTTCTTAAACTTGTATCAACTCTGATGAGTGAAACTTTGACCTCACAATACGCTAGCAGAATTGTAACATATTTAAGATCCAGCACATGTTTTTGCCAGCTATTGTAACATAATTTAGAGTGCAGATGGACTAAGATTTTTGCGACTAAAAAATGTAAATTAGATAGATGCTAATGTGATGGTAGTTTTGTTTAAAATAGGAGAGAAGTATCTGTTAGTAATATTATAAAGAAAGGTAACAATGGGGCATTATAGAAGAGGCTAGATGTTTTTTTATACTTAATTCATAAGACAGATCATAGAGTGGTATGAGGGATAGGGGTGTTAGTTTTATTTTTATGGGATTTAAAATCTATTGTATACCACTTCTTTTACATATTACCATGTTTGCATGGGATATTAGTTTTGTTTAAATAGGAGTGTATAGGGAGGGTAGGGACATTATAGATGGTGGTAGCGTTTTTACTTTATAATTCGGATTATAGGGCTGTAAGGGAGATAAAGATGTTAGTTTTGTTGATAATTGATTTAAATTGTATTTTATACTGCTTATTTAAAATCCTACCGTGAGTGCATGGAATGATAGTTTTGTTTAATATAGGAGAGTAGATAATTGGTTAATGGATAGTAGATTACTGGGTGCTCAATAGTAGATAACTGCGTGTTGATATTAGATAAATAGACTCTGGATAGTAGATCACTGGGTGGGGATAGTAGATAATTGGTTATTGGATAGTAGATAACTGGGTATGGATAGTAGATAATTGGTTGGTGGATAATAGATTACGGGTGCTGAATAGTAGATAACTGGGTATTGATATTAGATAACTAGGCTCTGGATAGTAGATCCCTGGGTGTTGGTAGTAGATAACTGGTTGGTGGATCGTAGATCACCGAGTCCTGGATAGTAGATAATTGGTTTGTGGAAAATAGGCAACTGGGTGCTGGATAGTAGATAACCGGTTTGTGGATAGTAGTTAAGATATTTGGTGGACAGTGTATAACTGGTTGGTGAATAGTTAATCACTATGTGTTGATAGTAGATAATTACTTAGTGGATAGTAGGTCACTGTATGTTGAATAGTAGATTACTGGTTTGTGGATAATCGATTAATGGGTGCTGAATAGTAGATGACTAGGTGTTGGATAGTAGATTTCTGGGTACTGGATAGTAGACAACTAGGTGGTGGATAGGAGACAACTAGGTATTGATATGTAAAGATCATGAGGATGGTTCTTTTTTTCATAAAAGGGTAGGATAGGCTTGGGGATATTATAGAATAGTGTCAAGATTTTAACTTTAGAAATGGGATCATTTGGGTGCTAACGGGAGATATAAAAAAGTTAGTTTTATTATGAAACAAAACAAAATACGTCATTACATTTCATTTAGAGTGCAAACAAACTCCCATTTTCCCTGTCGACAAACTCTAACTCCTTCCAATTGCCTCCAAAATAGAACCAACATGTTGCAAAAACAGACAGACTCCTCATGCTAAACGTATATTGTTATACGGCATTTCAGTTCGAGTGCAGATTGTCACCTAATGAAACGTGGTTAAAAAAAAAACATACCTTTCAACATGGCGGCCTTATTAATTTCTCGTTTGTCCCCATAAATTTTCTACCCTTTGTCCCTATAAACTTTCGACCACGAAATTTCCTATGTTAATTTCCCGTTTGTCCATAAACTTTCGACCCTATTTAAAACAGGAGTCCCCTACATCATTTCATTTAGAGGGTAGACAAACTCACATTTTCCTCCAAACACACGCAACACTGTTACACAAACAGACAGACTCACCTGACGCCGTTCGAGTGCAGACCGTCACTTCATGCTACATTGCTACAAAGCATACCTTTCAAGATGGCACCTATGTTGAATTCCCGTTTGGCTCTATAATCTTTTGACCCTATTTAACACAGGACCTCCGTTTGGCTCTAAAGTGACATCCTGTACCACTTCTATGTATGGGACATAACTAAATTGAGAGGACTTTAAAAAAAAATTAGTAGTAAATAAATTAATAAAAAGGATAATATTATAAATACTTTCTTATATCTCTGTATTATATTCCTGATCCCATTTCCCAAGGCCACTAGCAACAATTTCGGCGAGTGTGGCGTGCATCATCAAAACAAACGCCCTAAGCCAGTTGGAATTTTGTTCTTTTTTAAAATAATAATTACCTATAATGACATTAATCTGACAGCAAAAGTCAATAATTTCACCGTAAATTATTTCCTAAATGTAACTTTCATCAGCTGTTGGAATATTTAGTACTGAGGTCACAGTGAAAAGATAGGTGGAAAAAAGGAAAACTCAATGGTGTTTGCTACAACATATTGAGTTTCTGTTCGTTTAACAGTGTGACCACACAGACGCGGCAATAAATCCATACAATCCATTGAATTTGGTGAAGTACATCGGCATTTAAAGCAAATGAATTACAAAATTAATTGAAGAGTATAAAAATCCAGATACCTCTCATTTTAACCATATTTGCCTCTAATTCATTCCTCAGTTTATAATATGTGCAAAGATATAATAAAGATATTTTGAGAAGAAAAAAAATAAAGAGTAGATGCAGAAAATTAAAGGAAGAATTGAAAGTTTAGCAATGCAATTTTGATGATGAAGATAAATCGCACTTTTGAATTATCCGTCCCTTTTTCCGAAACTATGACGAAATATCCGTGTATTGCGGTAAAAAATATATATGTGGTTTTCCTTCTTTAAGGGGTATACATAAATTAATATGGATTAAAGAAGGGATTTGGAAATAGGATGTTGTGAAAGGATAAGTGATTGATTCTAGAAACATAGTATCATCTTTGATGTGACATGCAATATTTAGTGTTGTGCCTTTGTCTGGACGCGCTCTCCCCTTTGATTCACTGTCGAGTAATCATAGGCATAATAATAAAGGAAATAAATTATGAAATATATATTTATGTACACGAACTGTATATCTTTAATAGAAATAGAATCCTTAATTGCGGATCCAGAAATATCGTGGGGGGGGGGGGGGGGAATGGCGTAAGTGGGGGCTTAAACAAATTAGTGAGGGGTCTGTTGGACCGAACCCCAATTGGGTCTCAAGCAAGGGGCAAACCCCTTGAAATCTCCTACAATTTAAGAGTTTCGCCAGATCCACCCCTGATCTTACTCAAAATTAATAAATAAATACGGTACGATACGGGGGGGGGGGGGGGGGGGGGGGGGCTTCGAATGCTAGGTGTATTGAAAAAAATTTCCACAAATACATTTATTTAAAACTGCTGAAAAATGACAGTGGTTAAAAATCGATGATAACTTTTAAGTTTAATGTGTTCAAATATATGACAACAACCAGTGGTGTACTGGCCATTGGGCATACCGGGACAAATCCCGGTGGGCCGCCGAAAAAAAAAATCCGTTTTTACCCGTGTTTTACTGGTGTGAGCAAAACCTCGGGCCTGTCCCGGCAGACCGCCGCATCGGTGGGTCGGTGGGCCGTCAAAAAAATCCGTTTTTACCGGTGTTTTACTGGTGTGAGCAAAACCCCGGGTCTGTCCCGGCAGACAAGTCCAGGGCCGAGTTGCTTACCCAGTACACTCCTGACAACAACCAATAATATATCACCTTATTCATATCGTCGCACTGCGGTCATGCAGCGGAATACATATTTAGCCTAGTTCTCGACATACGTACATACAAGCATATATACATACACATATATACATGTATGTATGCAGACATACATGTCAATTTGGAGTCATATCTAGCAGCGTAACATTGATGACATTCACGTAAGTATATATGGTTGATGGATATTGCACTATATGGAACTGTACACTATTTAGCAAGTCAAGTATTGCAGAGTTAGTAGTTTATTGTATCACAATAAATGACAGGATTTCAAAATATTTTGCCCCAGTATACCCGTTTACAATAAACTCAACAGACAACATCCGATACATATGATAGAAATCCGCTACACTTAATTTGGTATTTAGTACATGGTAATGCTTTGTTAATATTGATGGTTTTAATTTGTAGTATAATTTCATATTGTAGTAAAACTAAATGAATTGTTAGAAAATGTTCTAACTGAAAATCAGCCGCAGCTGGACAAGTTTACGATCCGAGAGACTGTCAAAGTAAAAAAAGGCTGACGATTGCAACAAGTTATCAGTGATAGAACCAGCAAGATACGAAACAATACAGAAACACTGCACCAGTAGAATATAAAAAGCAATTGCATCTACAGAGGCTTTAGGGTAAGACAAACAAATCCTGAGCTTATTGGAGGTAAAATTAATTATATAATTTGTTCTTCATGATCCCTTTCATGATGTGTTAAATATTACATGTACCTAAACTTTTACATTCGATCACTATTTACAAAGAGACAGTCCAAATATTGCTTATAGAAGAAACGGACTAGTTTTTGTATCTAGTAAGTATTCTCAATGGTGTGCAACGGAATTTAACACTGTAACACAAATAACAAGAGAAAATAAGACATAATTATGTCAAACATTTAAGAAATCTATTTCCCTGTATGTTCAATGAGAACTTTGTAACTGGTCCTGGTCATTTAAATTAATCTTGGAGAAGGTCGTTTAGTGTTGAATCGGGAATTGCAATGGCTTGAAGTAAGGCCGGAAATTCGGACTGGTTTGATACCAATTTTAAAGATGGCAGAAAACAACAGAACTTCGGAAATTCATTAAACAGTCTATTGTTCCGCCATGTTTTTTAGCATCAGCATAACATTTACACTTTCGTCATGAAAGCAACGTCCGTCTAATTTGCAAAACCAAGTATCAGAAACCAAGTGATCACGAAGGGAAACATATTTCTTGAAGGTTTTTCATTCAGTCATATTTATTTCTTACTTTTTTATATATATTTTTGTTCCAGTCCCAAAATATTGTTGATTGGAGAACATATATACTTTATGAATGAAAACAATTGTTTGAATTACCATGTAAATCCTAAGATATGCATGTGAAGAACATCAGTGAATTAATCTCTCTCTCTCTCTCTCTCTCTCTCTCTCTCTCTCTCTCTCTCTCTCTCTCTCTCTCTCTCTCTCTCTCGTGTCAACAACACCACAGCTCAGGGCTTGTTCCACGTTATTACTGCATATGCCTTCAGAAACCCTAACTCTACATAATATTAACGTTAACATGAGGTAGGTTCTCCCCTATGTCTTCATTGGATAGTCAAAATACTGTTGGTATTTCTGAAAGTAGAATTAAGTAATCGGGTGTGATTAATTATTAAATATTAGACAATGAGAGAGAGAGAGAGAGAGAGAGAGAGAGAGGGGGGGGGGGGGCAAAAGCTGTGTAAATGTGGATTATCCCTTTGATTTATTTATTTATTTATTTATTTCTATTGTCCATAATATTTTATCATGACAAAGCGCTGTGTTTGTTCTTATACAGATTCCCCACTGGGACAGATACTGTGTCCCGTGATTATCACAAGGACGAACATCTAATTGTAGGACGACAGATCACATTTGTCTACAAACTCCCGAATTCCCTCTTGTTTCAGTGGATAAATGGCAAAAATTACATTTTTGGAATTTCTCACCAAATGCGGATATATTTTATAAAGTAAACTGTGCTATTCTTGTAATTAAGCGTACATATTACGTCCCACTGCATTTGATAATGTTAGACTTATTTTGTATCTTTGAGCAAGCAGAGAGATGATGAAAATTGTTGTGAAGGGATAGAAATTATGCTGACAAGGTCTGTGAAAGTCTCTCCAAAGCTTACTCCATAGGTAGAGCTGCATTCTTTTAAATCTTTGAATTCAAGGCTTTTCCTCAAATTTGATTCGGTTATTATGAGCGTATCAGAAAGGAGGAAACCATTGTCACGGGCAAGACAACGAATTTCGTTTTTTTGTGGTACATTAGGAAATTCATTTCCTTCACATTTTATAGTTTACTTCTATGTTATCATAAATTCTAACATTAAAAAGGGAGATTAAAGGAAATATCAATAATACCTGTGTTATCTCTGGTTGGTCTACCCCAATGAGGATCCACGTATAAAGCTCACGATATTCAACCGCATACCTCCGGAACCTTATCGTACCCACGCCCTCTACTGTTACCCGTGCCTTGGCATTCCGTATTAGGCTGTATCTGAAATTAAATGACAAATAAAAGGATGGTATTGATATTATCTTCAACAGAATTGGATTCCACTGTTCACTGTAACACGATCGTAAAAATTCCAAGGTGGGTAACTTATGTATGACAATCCATCAAAAAATTATTGCGAGTTATGACCCTTAGTAATTGTTGAATTATGACTCCGAATTGTGCTGCATCTATCAGAAGTTGTGGACTTGCCCACAATGCAGCAACAACTGTAAAAGCTAGTTTGTATTTACAAGAGAAAAAATTTTATGAAAAGAGGTTTTATGGGAATTCTTGTCTTTAATTTCTTGGAAAATGTATATTTGACATACTAATGTATGTAGTGCAACAAAGGACACTTTTTTTAAGTGTACCAAAACAGAATACGAAGAGCACAAAGGACTAGAGCGAAGATTAGACAAGATCATATCATCCTATCAGTCCACTTTGTGAAAATCGTATAAATCCCCCCCCCCCCCCGCCAAAAAAAAAAAAAAGAACCAAAGAAAAATAATATGTTCTTTATATGAAAAAATGGAGAAAAGGCAATATATGGCCATGAATATATTTGAAACAATTCATTAATATTTTGTTTGTAGATTATAAGCAATATTAAAAAAAATTAATAACCTTAAGAAATAAATAAATCAATTTATGTACAAAACTATGTCACAAAAAACAACACCTGTGTCCCAAAAACCCATACAGTGAAATTAAAGAAGCTTGTTTCAAAAATAAGTATAAAGTGCACACTAAATGTAGTACTTGCAGTCACATTAATATTTCACAATATTATATCTTTAGTTAGTATAAACTTAATTTATTGCCATAACAAACATGAAAATGGGGTTGGAACCATGAGTGAAATACATATAACATTAGAAAATTATTTAAAGGAACAATTTACATACATATCAAGAAAATCGCACAGTTTATGTCATAACACTTTGGAAAGATTTGAACACTTTACAATTAAGGTCATAAGAACACTAATATGAACCTTCAAGTAGGAAGTCGATCATTACATACAGAAGCGTGTGATTGAGATTCAGAATTAATCTCCTACGTTGAATCGACATATTGGTTACACATTTTAGTTGTGTGTGTGTGTGTGTGTGCGTGTGTGGAGGTGGGAATGGAACTGATCTAGAGGGCATGTCCCTGATGGAGAAGGTCATGAATACGAGCCCACACGTCGATGACGTGTGTGTGTGTGTTGGCGCATGACGTATGGGTTACAAAAATATTGTCTTTGAAAAGAAAAGACATCTCTCTCTCTCTCTCTCTCTCTCTCTCTCTCTCTCTCTCTCTCTCTCTCTCTCTGAAACTTACGCAGATCCTTCTGGATTAGTCTTATCATGATGATGTTTAAATCCCATGTACCCGCCGACGTCTTTTGATGACCGTATGTATTTTAGGCCTGCGTGCTTAACTCTGAAAACAATAAAATGCATACTGCATACAAGCTTTGTTACTCAAGCCACGACTAATCGTAAAAAAAAATAAAACTGTATGTATGTATATACAAACTATAAATTCTGTTAACGTATGCGTGTATGTATGTATGTATGCATGTATGTATGTATGTATGTATGTATGTATGTATGTATGTATGTATGTATGTATGTATGTATGTATGTATGTATGTATGTATGTATGTATGTATGTATGTATGTATGTATGTATGTATGTATGTATGTATGTATGTATGTATGAATTATTAATGATGTTACCGTATGTATGTATGTGTATATAGATAGATGGATAGTGTTTAACGGACCATCAGCACAATCTTGGTTATATAGTGTCCAGTGAGTTTAGATATGTCATAAGAGGCATACAAAACAAAGAAAAAGGAAAAAATGGGTACTATCCTTAAAATACAACGTCAGAAGTTGTGATATAAACCGCACTCTTTTAAAAAGCCCCAAACCATTACAGCTGGATATCATTACTTGACGCATCACAGGGCAGAAAGATTGCGTCCATTTGTCGCCCCTTACGGTATGCAGAGGAGCGCATCTGTGCATATTATAATTCCCGAGACCAAAGGAGAAAATGAAAATCTCTGAGAAAATATTATACCACAATAGCTAGCCAACGCGTGAAGAAACTCAAAATTTAAAAATTCACTGTATGAATTAGAAGCGGTGCGGAGATATTTTTAAAATGTGACTTTAAACTGAAATGCTCAAAACTTATGAGACATGACCTAAGAAATTGAAAGAACTTATGTCCAGTACGTTGCTAGTTAAAACAAGAGGTCTGCAAAATTATCCCACGTTTTTCTCAGTTACCCCTATCCCCCTTCTGGTATGCATATGGGCAATAAGTGCTGTCCTACCACCTCTGCCGCTGACGATGGATCGAAATTATACAACCGTTATGCACATTTGCAGACAACCCCAATCATGTTCCAAAGTTTGAAGTTCTTTTACTTCTCTTCAACAGTGTTGGTCGAGTTGCGTGACATGACACACGCGCGCACCAACTGGAACATCTCTTATCGTTTTCTATCAAATTCTACCTCAGAAATACTTAGATGGAGTGATACAGCGTGAAAAAGGGGACATCGCCATAAAATGGCGGAGAACTCAGTCACACGCTTAAGTCCGCAAGGCAAATAGAACCATGTCAAAAGTATTATGATACTTTTGATGGAATTAACTGCACAAATTTAGTAAGTATATATATATATATATATATATATATATATATATATATATATATATGGCCGATTCTAAAACAATTGTAAAATCCATTCAAACGGTCTGACGGTAGGGTGTTTAAGAAACCCACTTTCTTAAACACATGAGAATCATACTTTTTCTGTACTTCGTAATCTGATCTCAGAAACACTTGTAAAATAGATTTCTTAAACACACAGGGTTCGGATTTACTCAAGGCCCATACTATCGTGCTATTTTTTTTTTTTTACTCAACATTAAACAAAAGAAACTGATTTTTTTTTCTCACCATAAATAATTACACTTTTGTTCATTTATTAAAATTTTATACTTTTTAGTGTTTTCTTATTTTTAATTGTATATTTATGCTATTTTTAAAGAAAATACTTTTTAACAATTTTCTTGCAAAACCAGGCCTGGGGTGCTAGCCTAGCTTAATATTTTAAATTCTCGTCGCATCCCAGTCACCTGTGTGAAGAACGGCTTCAGAGGCAGGTTCACCGTTCCCCCGTAACCTTTTCAACAACCTGAGGTCATGCCTAAATCGGAAGTTAGGTTGTATCCTCAGACTGTTTGCAAATTCTCCCACCAATCCAAGACCAGCAATCCGACAAGTGTGCAACCCATCAGACTTTCCCACGGCTATTACACACACACACACACACACACACACACACACATATATATATATATATATATATATATATATATATATATATATATATATATATATATATATATATATATGATTAGACGCAATAAACTGATAACGAACAGTGCAAAATTAGTTTCCCTAAGTGCTTTTGACTCTCACTGAGTCTTTTTCAAAGGCAAACACAAAACAGAGACAAGACAAACTCAATGAGAGTCGAAAGTGCATAGGCCAGTCAAAAACTAGTTTTGCACTGTTCGTTGTCAGTTTATTGCATTTATCTTAATCAATCCCTGACACACGCGATCCCTTGCTGGATCCAGTGCACTTGAAAGACTTGCATTGGCTATATGATTTGTACTCTTTATATATATATATATATATATATATATATATATATATATATATATATATATATATATATATATATATATATATATATATATATATATATATATATATATATATATATATATATATATATATGTGTGTGTGTGTGTGTGTGTGTGTGTGTGTGTGTGTGTGTGTGTGTGTGATTCCTGTACATCCGAATCGTGTTTGTGGTGTGTGAAAAAATATATTTTTGTAACGATTGGTATAAATAGATGTAATCATGAGAAAGTAACTCAAAATTGCAAAAAAAAGTCCAGTTGTATCCGTTTGAACATTTGTTTATTTCGAAACTCCGAACCCCGTGTGTTTAGGAATTTTACAAGTGTTTCAGAAATCCGATTACGAAATACAGATAAAGTCGGGTCTCAGAGTGTTTAAGTAGGTGGGTTTCTTAAACACCCTACCATCGGATTGTTTTAATAAATTTGTGTTTCAGAACCGACCATACATACCTACTTCAGTAAAAGAAAGTTTTCAATTTAGTTCATACCTGAAAAAAAAAAAAAAAAATTGGGAATGTTCAGGCCAAGAATAAGTTTTCTAACACTCCCATATGTGTATGATCGTGTTTTCTAGTGTCGAACACCCGTGCAGGATGGCTCTATCCTACCTCACACGTGACCTTTATCCTGACTCGTGGACTATTTTTAATTGTTACTTGAACATTATTCAAGATAAACATTAATTGTAACAGATTTACGTACTAAAGCGAGCAATGGTTGAAGTTAAAGTGTCCCGTAAACAAGCCGTTTCGCACTGACCGATCCACGTACGGCTTCTTGAGTGCAATCTGGAGTTGAAAAAGCTGTTGTTGGTAAACGTTCATTTAAAAAAATTCTTATTCTCATTATTATTTCTGAGGGGTAAATCAGTTGTAGTCGAGGACAATTTCATTATTTTTGGTCTGTCTCGATTAATCTTACGGATAAGAGTGGACTTTATTTTCTGACCTGTTCACATTTGTATCATTGCGCAAGCTATCTGCAGTATTCGGACACTGAACTTTTCAGTGCAAAACCATAAGTTTTACGTTCTATCTTAGGGTAAGGAAATTTTCAATGGATGTTTTGCTGTTTGAAAGTTACATCAGTATTCACAATACACCATTTTTACTTCCACCCACAGTTTTAGTTCAGAAATGTGAGGAAAAAGTATCCTGTATTGTGCTTCAGTGTAGGATAGGAAAATTCCACCCTCGGGATCAACATTTTGCGTCAGGCACTTGCAAAATTCTGACCCTCGGGTAAAATTTTCCTGTCCTACACCGATGCACATGAAGGATTCTACTAATCTCAATCAAGTCGCTGCAATGAACGCTGTGACATGCATAGACGTCATTTGGTAAACAACAATATATGCATATGCAACTGCGGCTACCGTAATATTTCTGAGGTGTTTTTCCAATCATGGGCGCAAAGGACGAACGTGTTCCGATTGACGCACGCATTTCTAGACAGGAGTGATCACATTGGCGGCCTTGTGGAATTACCAATAATAACGACTAACTAACAGCTGCTGTGAATTTTGGGGATTGAGGTCAGTCACCACCCCCACCCCCAAAAAGTGAATAAAGCTTTGTTAAAAACAAAGAAGGGAGAAAATATATACCGCATGAATTATACTCTGATATCAATAGACATAGCTTTGATATTTGCAATAGCAGCATTACATGCACAGAACAGATGCTGAATTAAGGACACAAACTAAATGAGAAAAAATGACAACCATATGTACAGGTACTTCCCTTAATCGAAATAAATGCACCTGCACTCAAATGGGTCCAAATTTGTCTGTCAAATTATGATTTTCTTAAACAAGAGTCCTTGAAGGGACTGATGCTCTACTGGGAGAAAAGAATTTCCAGGAATTCAAGATAAGACCAATTCTTCCTTTTAATATTAGGGTGTTGAAACCACCTCTGGTATTCTTCAGCGATAACAAGATTTTCAAATTAGCTGCTGTGGTGGACATATTGGATGTCAGATTGGCACATTTTTCATTTAGGATAACGTAGACATCATTAAAAGTCTTTTGGTCAAAACCCTATGTCGTAATGATCATCCATTCAGGAGTGTAGTGAAAACAAGATTTTCACGACAGCCGTCATGGAAACCATATTGGATGTACGACTGGCACCATTTTCATTTAGGACCAAACTAGGCATCATAAGAAGTCTATTGGTTAAAAACCCATGTTGATATAACCATTCATTTAGGAGTAGAGATAACAATATTTTCAAGATAGCCACCATAGTGTCCATATTGAGGGTTAGTCATTTTCATTTAGGACCAAGTAGACACCATAAGAACTCTTCTGATGACAACCCCATGTCACAATGACTTTCCCTTTAAGAGGAGCGGCGGCCATATTGGATCCCAGATCAGCATAATTTTTATTTAGTACTAACTAGACATCATAAGAAGTCTTTTAGTTAAAACTCCATGTTGATATGACCATCTATTCAGGGAATTATTGATAAGATTTTTAAAATGGCTGACGTGGCGGCCATATTGGACATCAAATCGGCATCATTTTCATTTAGAACCAACTAGACATCATAAGAAGTCTGTAAATAAAACTCCATGTTGATAAGACCATCTATTCAGGAGGGGTAGCAATAACAAGATTTTCAAGATAGCTGCCGTGACGGCCATAATGGATGTGCGAGCAGCACCATTTTCATCTAGGACCATGGCGGCCATATTAGACTCCAGATCAGCACCATTTTCATTTAGGATTAACTGGACATCATAAGAAGTCTTTTAGTGAAAACTCCATGTTGATAGGATCATCCATTCAGGTGGAGTAGCGATAACATTTTCAAGATGGTTGCTGTGACGGCCATATTGGATGTGCGAGCAAGACCATTTTTTTCTACGACCAACTAGACCATGGGATGAATGTGTGTGTGTAAAGTTTAATGGCAATCCTCCAAGTAGTTTAGGAGGAGTGGTGATAACAAACTTGTGCTAACGGACGGACGACAGACGACAAACGGCGGGCAACTGATCATCCCATAAGCTTTTACTGGTCTATGACCAGTAGAGCTAAAAATGGGTTATCGTTTTGCTCAAACGTCTCGCGCCGATTACGAGTTGTTTTTTATTTTTATAATTGTAGCTTCGATTATCTTCTTTTTTATTGTAACGCCTGTGTTTATACATCAATGGTAAAAGTGTCACGTTTCTGATCGGCGTATCAAATTTTAGAGTAAACCGTCTACTTCTACTGTTGTGTAGAATCTACCATGGACCAATTACAATGTTTTTAACTAAGCACAGTATTTGGCCTTGCTATTATATATGTGCAGTAATGTGTAGAACGGAAAAAATAATTATTATCAAATATCGTAGTCGTCATCAACATCATCATCATCATCATCATTTATGGTAGTACTAGTAGTAGTAGTAGTAGTTGTTGTTGTTGTCGCCAAGTGGAAGTAGAGGACGATGAAGTTTGCTTTCTGTTTGGTGATTTACAGCACAGCAACATTTT
Organism: Margaritifera margaritifera; assembly: GCA_029931535.1. Classification (NCBI taxonomy): domain Eukaryota; kingdom Metazoa; phylum Mollusca; class Bivalvia; order Unionida; family Margaritiferidae; genus Margaritifera; species Margaritifera margaritifera. The sequence continues at coordinate 6,855,409 of JAQPZY010001693.1, read as the reverse complement.
GAAGGTGATGATTTCGGGATGATCCGATGCTGGGAATATAACGCAAACACCTTTTGGTCCCGAGTTCAACGCCTTAACCATTGAGCCGCCGCGGTTCCCGAAGAAGAGGACAAGGAGAAGTAGGAAGGGGGATCTAAGTAGTAGACGATCCGTCAACACCAGTTCTACTACTACGACGAAGATGACAACGAACACAAAATGTTGTTGCTGCTGCTGCTGCTACTACTACTACTAATACGACGACGACGACGATGATAATAATTCCCTTGGTACACCTGTAGTGTGGAACATTTTTGTACTATGTTAGGTTTTATTCAGTAATCAAAATTTTAGAGCTACGACCTATATAATCATCCATATATACATAAATACTTATTCAGTCACCCTGAATAAAAACCGGGTCACTCAATTACTTAGATCACTATGACGGTATAGATATGGCACGCAACAACATGTGGATCTTGACACCATGTTGAGGACATCCTGCAAGCATGAGCATTATCCTTCTCAGCATAGGATCCTTTCTAGCTATTTATTATCAAACTATTTAGTAAGACCTTTGCTCTACAAGTTGCTTGTAATCTACGGTCCACTGCCGTTAACTCCAGCTAAAACATCAGTGCATATTATCGAAGTTCGTATCAAGCAAAACCTCAAAAATGAGGGCAATAATAAACGGTGACCTAGTTTTGATAGGAAAGAGAATAGATTAAAGTGCCTACATACATACATACATACATACATACATACATACATACATACATACATACATACATACATACATACATACATACATACATACACACATACATACATACATACATACATACATACATACATACATACATACATACATACATACATACATACATACATACATACATACATACATACATACATACATACATACATACATACATACATACATACATACATACGTTAACAGTGTTGATAATTTATTCTGTACTTCGAATCGCGTTACGTTCACCAATCTGGATAAATGACATGCATGTGCTTCTGAGTACTCACATAGCGAATGTCCTAAAAATGGTACTGAATTGTATGTCTGTTATTTGTACTTTAATTATGTTTGGTCTCTGTGACGTATATAAAAAATTAAAAGTGCTAAATTAGTGACCAAACAGTGATACAATACTCTCATATTTAAGTCATTCCTTGTCTCGAAGCGCAAGCGAGAATGGTTCACACTGAATTGGATTAAAAAGTTATCAATGGACATTCAACGCAGACCGTACGTACTGCCCCTTTTTGTCTTTAAAGGAAAAGTGTTTAATGAAATTTATCTTCATAATAGTTATCATTAGTATGTGGTTTGTATTAAAGGTAAGGATAATCATTATATTCGAAATAACGGGGAGTATAAACCTCCTCTTGTGAAGCAAACATTAATCTTAAACCGTTTTCGAAACACGAGGAATTATTTCAGATGATTATATTTTACTTCGGTCGACGCTTTCCAAAAGTGTTCGTAATAAGCGGAAATTCGTATTATCTGCGTTCGTAATAAATGGAGTAGACTATATTTGTAATACACTTTTAATTAATATGTACTTCATTTTACATGTTACTTTGGGCTTAGTTGAGCAGAATAGTTATGTATCATTAAAGTTTCACTAACGTTCAAATTGATTTAATACATCTAAACTCGTATCTAGAAAACAAATATAGAGAACATAAAAAAGACCACGTGGTGAGTGATATAGTGTGATCTACCTTAAAAAAGTAAAGGAGAGGTGAAGAATATGTCTTTCAAAATGGGAGATGTCGAATTACAAGCTGATATGACATAAAGTAGGGCACTTGTGGTCTAGTTGTATTCCCAGCTTAGATCACGGAGTATGAAGCGCGTCATCAAACATGAAGAACTAGGCTAATTCATCTGACAATATTTGTGTCATTTTCAATAAGACTTGTTTAACCTATGAAAGGTTTTCATTGATTATTGATCTTTATTGTTTGCCAGTGTAAATACATGTACGTTTGGTTGCATCCTATTGACAATAGTTGTTGTCAGTTCCCAGAAGGAAAAAGTATTTCATACAGTCTTCCCAAGGAAATATTTCAGAAAGAAAACAAATGGTTTCATAGGTATCAAAATTAGGACTTGAAATTTTGAAAAGAAAGTAAAATCGAGGTTTCATCTGCTAATATCTATAATTTTTACCATTAGGGTCGAAGCCCTGTTTCTAGTAAGTGAAAACATTCGGCTCACCAGGACCTTATCCAAAGTCTTGCATTAACATTGTAAATTCATTTACTTCCGATTTATTTGAAATATTGATCAGAAACTTGGAGAAATAAATTTGTTTAAGCTTTCGATGACAACATTTTCTCAATTCCAGACTCCCCACTTCCCCAATACCTCTCCCACCCCACCCACCAAAAAAGATAAACTGAAACCAGCACCGTTTATGGATTATATTGCTCTGAAAGTAGAGAAACCATAAGGATAAATACGGAGTAAATCTCCTCTTCGAATTACTTAATGCAATATAACTTTTATTCAAATGTAAATATCGATTTATACTTGGCTAAAATTTATGACAGGGACGTGGATAATAAAATAGTTGATATTGGAATGCCCTTGAATGTAGCTAAGTAATACAAAATTTGTACAGAAATGTGGGGTTGATTTTTCAAAATGTTTTGTGCATGTAAACGAAATCTTATAAGCTCGCTAACTCGGATTGAACAAGATTCTTACACTACCGGAACTTAAACTTAGGCCTCTGAAGAGAAACATCCAAGTCCAATAAACAAAGAAGCAGATAAACGGACCACCAAATGTTGCATACCACTGCATGAAGCCTCTAAAATTTTTCAGCTAGCTATGTTTTCATATGATATGAATGTTTTAATACTAAAGTATAAAGTCTTAATTAACACTCTGTCATAAACTTATCTTGCTAGTAGTACTAGTAGTGAAAGTAGTAGTAGTAGCAGGAGTAGTAGTGGTGGTGATAATAACAGAAGCAGTAGTAGAATCAGTAGTAGCAGTGGTCTCCGCCACAGCAGGAGTAGTTGTAGTACAGCAGCAGCATGAGCAGAAGTAGTAGTGATGGTGGTAGCAGCAACTGCAACAGGAGTAGTAAGAGTGGTAGTAGTGGTAGTTGCAGCAGCCAATACCACCACCACCACCACCTCCACGACTGTCTTACCGCAATGAAACAAAAATTACACGTAAAACGCTGTAACAAACCTGATTGTAAGATCATTGTCTTCCTCACCCCAACCGAAGTATAAATTGGAAAATCCGTTGACCTTTGTAAACTGGTCTGGGGTAAATCCAACCACTCCACCATATAGTTCTGGATGAGGCAACCTGAAATGAATTATCAATGTAAATTTAAGGGGACGGCAAAGCCTGCCGGCACGCAAGTAGTAGCAGGAACGTGAAAATGAGGTCATAGAGACATAGTATGTTTCTACTAGTAAGATATTTTTACCCCTTTTAAGGATTTTACCTTTTAACCCCAAACGTTTATTTTATACCATTTTATATCTTTTTTTTTTTTTTACAGCAACGTAATTTATCTTGTATCTTAAAGGAGCATATTTTTATTGTGCTGATATGCTGTTAAACTACATACAAACATACATACATACATACATACATACATACATACATACATACATACATACATACATACATACATACATACATACATACGTACGTAAGTTTGGAAAATACTTTGATATGCTTCTGAATACATGAATTAATTTACCTGACTGTATAATAGAAAAAATAAGACCATTTAAGACATGGACTTGAAAACATAAACCTAATAGTTATTAGAGTGTGAAATGTATCTTACAGTGACCTACTTTTCCCTGACAGAGTTGCGCTTTTTATGTCATATACACATGCCAAGTTTATCACACCATAGCAGAGTGTGTGGAAGATATGGACTCTCACGCAAAACTTCCCATTTTCAACGTCAACAACGGCAACAATTATTACGAGGCTAATTCATGATATCAGGTCCAGTACTTTTATGGAGTTGCATTAAACTAACAATGATATCCACTGTAACAGAGAAGATGATATGATGTTATGCAAATCTTTGCAGTTACGGTTTTTCAGTGATGAAAAATTATCTTCCCTATCCTGACCGCTAAATTTCAGTCATTTCAGAAGCGGCAGGCGGTGATTGTTGATATTGATATATTATCGGTACTGATTTGCCCTTTGATTCCATTTCGCTCACATTTTATCAGGTGGTGTTAAATTTACGAATAATGTGTGAATTATGCTATTTTCGTACTTGTTTAGACACACGCCCCTCATTGGACGATGCTAATGATGGGCTGAAACAGGTTTCTCAAGTTAATTCTCTAGATCTTGCGTGGAAGAAAGTGTATTCTGTTTTATGTAAATGTTCGATGCTAACAGATAAGTTACTTCTCCATGTGAATGTTAAATGTTAACAGTTCGTTGGACTGATATTCTATGCGATGTGCATATTTCTGCCTTATATTCCGGTACCTGAGCAGACTGGTTGTTTTCCAAAACTGAAGAGTAAAAATGAAAACAGAGGAAAATTTTAATTTGTCTAGAGGAAATCATCAAACTTTCTTGTTATGGCATGGAAGAAAATACTTTGTCTAATACTGCTAATGAAAATGTATTGGATTACAGACAAAAGGTATCACATGTATCGGTCTCACCATCGGTGCCTGGAATGTGCGCACTCTATTGGACAGTACATAAGCACTCTATTGGACAGTACATAAAGCACTCTATTGGACAGTACATACACACTATATTGAACAGTACATACGCACTCTATTGGACAGTACATACGCACTATATTTGGACAGTACATACGCACTCTATTGGACAGTACATACGCACTCTATTGGACAGTACATACGCATATAGACCAGAGAGAAGAACAGCTCTAGTTGGTAGAGAACTGGCCAGATTCAACATCCAGATAGCGGCCCTGAGTGAAACTCGCATAGAATGACATCTCACTGAACTAGAAGCAGGCTACACCTTATTCTGGAGTGGCCGAAGTAAGAAGAACGACGTGAAGTTAGTGTTGGGTTTGTCATCAAATCACAGGTATTCAGCAAGCTCACAAATCTCCCAAAGGGTGTTAATAACAGACTCGCGCAAAAGAGATTCCCACTGTCTGGAAAAAGACATGCAACTATCATCAGCTCCTATGCACCCATCATGACCAACCCATATCAGATCAAGGAGTCTCTCATCGCAGAAGTGCAGAAGGCAGAGAAGCCGATCGTCCTTGGTGACTTCAATGCTAGTGTTGGCGCAGATCACCAAACATGGCCAGGCATCGGCGGTGAATATGGCTTTGGCAAACGCAACAACAACGGACTCATCGTACTGATGAAATGAGCTGAACACAACCTCCTAATCACAAGCACAATCTTCCGCCTGCCAAACTGCAACAAGACGTTTTGGATATACCAGCACTACAAGCACTGGTATCTCACTAACTGCGTCATTGTCAGGAGAAGAGGCAGGCAGGATGATCGAGTGACCAAGGCCACGAAACGTGTGAATGCTGGACTGACCACAGGTTCAGAGTCTACAAGCTCAATATCCGGATTTAGCCTTGCAGACTACCACAAGGCAAAAAGGCGCCCCCCCCCCCAAAAAAAAAAAAAAAAAAAAAAAAAAAACTCAGTGTCTCCAAATTGAAACAGAAGAATATGAAACAAGCTTTTGTTGAAGAACTGTGCAGCCAACTAGTAATAATTGATGTGAACTCCGAGAACATCGAAGAAAACTGGGCATCCTTCAGATACTCTGTGTACTCGGCTGCATCCAAAACTCTCGGTCCCACCAAATGTAAGCATCAAGATTGGCTTGATGAGAACGATTCTGACATACGGAGACTACTGTACTAGAAACATCGGTTACAAAAGGCCTGTTTAGAAAACAGCACTTCATCATCTAAGAAGTCAGCCTTCATCAATATCAAGAGGACTGTCCTATGCAAACTCAGAGTTGCAATATTCATGGCTGAGCAACAAGGCAGATGAGATTCAGTCCTACGCAGACAGGAATGACGGAATGACACGAAAAACAAACTGTTATGATGCTTTGAAAAAATCTACGGGCAACAGTCATCATGAACATCCCCAGTACTAAGTGCTAACGACACCACACTGCTCAATAACAAAGAAAAGATACAACAAAGATGGGCAGAACACTTCAACAACATCCTCAACAACAATTATTGATCAGTGAGGAGGCAACTGATCGACTGCCGCAAGTGTAAACCAACATATCTCTTGCTGATCCCTCAACACTCAATGAAACTGAGAAAGCAATTGACCTGCTGTCAAATGACAAAGCACCCGGAGCAGATGCTATACCAGCAGAAGTCTACAAAGCCGGATGCTCGCTCGTATCTCTGATGCTGACTGATCTCTTCTAGTCAATGTGTACTCAAGGAAATATACCCCAGGAGTACGAGGGTGCATCCATCGTCCACTTGTACGAGCGGAAAGGCAACATACAATCTTGCGACAACCCTTGGAGCGTCTTTTTGCTGTCAATACACGCCAAAATCTTCGATAGAATTCTGCTGAATCGCCTTATGCATCACAATGATCAAGGGCTCCTTCATGAGAGTCAATGTGGCTTCAGGAATGGACGAGGGACCATAGACATGGTGTTTGCTGCTCGTCAACTCCAGGACAAATGCATGGAACAGAACTCCAACATGTACACGACTTTCGTGGACCTGGCATAAGCCTCTAACACAGTCAATCGTGACGGTGAGTCATCTGAACCATTACCAGTCACCAATGGAGGCAAGTAAGGCTGAGTGTTGACCCCAACATTCTTCAGTATGATGTTGTCTGCCAATGATTACAGATGCCTTCCGTGACTGTGACACTGGGATCACTATCAGATGCAAGACTGGTGGCAAGCTCTTCAATCTGATGTGACTACTGACAAAGACGAAGTTACATGAAGTGACTGTTTGTGATCTCCTATTTGCTGACGACAGTTTCCTGAATGCCAGACACTGGTCTGTCAGACAACAGAGTATGGATCATTTATTTCTTCGGCTTGTGATAATTATGGTCTCACAATCAGTATCAAGAAGACAGAGGTGATGCATCAACTTGCACCAGGAAAGCCATACTATCACAGTGAATGGCCAAACTCTCCAGGTAGTGGACACGTTCACCTACCACAACAGTACACTATCACATGCAGTCCACATCGATTACGAAACCAATGACAAAATTGCCAAAGCAAGTGTGGCCTTTGGCAAACTACGTGCAAATGTGTAGGAGCGCAAATGCATCAGTCTGTTAACAAAACTGGAGGTCTACAATGCCACTGTGTTGCCGACCCTGCTGAATGCATGCGAAAACTGGACGGTGTAAACATGGGCTGCCCGAAGAAACTGATGAGGATACGATGGCAGGACAAAGTCCCAGCCACTGACGTTCTCACTCGGGCAGGCATTCCTAGCATCCACACTCTGCTGATGAAATCACAGATGAGATGGGCAGGTCACATAACCAGAATGTCAGACGACCGAATGCCAAAGAAGATCTTCTACGGAGAGCTGAAGGAGGGAACGCGATATCATGAAGGTCAGAAGAAACGCTTCAAAGACTCCCTCATGTCATCCTTCAAACACTTTAACATTGACCTTGAGTCTTGGGAAGATCTCGCACGGGATCGTTCCACCTGGTGCAGTCTCATCCATTCTGGAGCTACAGACTATGACCTGAGGAACATTGCAGAATTTAGTGAGTATTTGTCCCCAGACAGGACGATATTTTAGCCCAAACACTATATGCTTAGAAGACAAAATCGATGGAAATATTTGCATTAATTATCTGCAAGTTCGAAATTGTCCTGAAAGGTGAGATTGCACCACGAATTCAA